>JALIRH010000146.1:0-345000 GCA_023055505.1 Callipepla californica brunnescens
GGAGGGGATCGAGGAGGGCGGCCGCGGAGCGGCCCCCGCGGGGAACCGGGCCGAAATAAAACGGAAAGCGAAAGGAAACGGCCGAGCGGAGCCCCGCGGGGCCGCGCCGCGCTCCCGGTCTGCCGCCCAACCCCCACGGCGCGCCCGAGCCGACGCCGCTCCGCACCGCGCGGGGCGGACTCACCTCCTCGGGGGCCTGGTTCCGCAGCTCCAGGTTGATGCGCTTTTTCATCTCCATCGCCACCTCCTCCTCCTCCTCGCCCCGCGGCTCCGCGCTGCCGAAGGAGGGAAGGGCGGCCGAGGGCACGCAGCCGCCGCCGCCGCCGCCGCCGCCGCCGCCGCCGGGAGGGAGGGAGGGAGGGAGCGGGGTGTTGGGAGCAGCCGGGCCCGCTCCGTGTGCGGGGTGTCCGGGCTGATCCGGGCCCGCTCCGCGTGGGGGGTGTCCGGGCTGTCCGAGGTATCCGGGCTCTCCGGTCTACCCGGGCCGTCCGGGCCTGCTCCGCGCGCAGCTGTCCGAGCTCCCCGGTCTGTCCGGGCCCGCTGCGCGCTCGGCCGTGCGGGTGATCGGGTGATGGAGTGAAGGGGCTCCGCGGGGTTCCCGGGGCCGCTGCGGGCGCAGCTGCGGCGCCGTCAGGGTCCGCACGCACACTGCGCCTCCATGACGCGGCGCGTGGCGCCCCCTTCGCCGCCGCGACCCCGCCCCCCCTCCGAGGGCGGGACTTCCGCCGCGCCGCCGCGCTTCTCGTTGGCCGCGTGCGGCTCGGCGCGATTGGTCCGAGACGCTGCCCGTCACGGCGGCGCGGGACTTTAAACTGAGGGAGATGGAGGGGCGGCGCGGAATGGCGCGCGCGCGGGGGGCGGGGTCGGGTTGGCGGGAACTGCACGCGGGGGGTGGGGCTACGAATACATGCCCGCGCGGGCACGGGTAGGGGCACGGATAGGGGCGCGGGTACGGGTGGGGCACGGATAAGGGTATGGGGAAGGGCGGTTGGGCGGGTCGGTAAGTGGGGAGACGAGCGGGCAGCCAGGCAGGACGGCAGGGAGGGGAGCAGAGAGATAACGGGGGGAGAAAGCGGGGGGCAAGCAGGCGGGGGGGCTGCAAAGCCAATAAACGTTGGATGGAGGAATCTGACGGGTTTGGGATGCAGCTGGGAGTGTGGTAACTCTGGGATGCTAACTGGAGATAATGGAACAGCTAGATGGCAACGAGGAAGCGAATGTGACCCTCGGACTGGTAGCACTACAACACGGTCCAGAGATAAAGATAGTTTAGGCATAGTGGGAATGGGAACAGAATTAATGGAAACCAGGCAAAAGCCATGTAGGCTCCCCTTTGGGTACTGGTGGCTGTGTGGAGATGGATATGCCCATAAAATGCTCCCACTGAGTTCGACCGGGACGTGCACGGCGGGACGTCCGATGCCTCACACTGGTACACGTACTCGTGCAGAACCCCCACGAGGGGTCTTAAGAACCGTGTGGATACGAACAAAAAGTAAAAACCCCACTAATTGAAAGGCCTTCAGGATTTCATAGTTTTGTTCGGTGGCTAATTCCAGCCCTAGGAGTAAGTGTATTAGAAAAGGCCGTAGTGAATGTGTCAGCCACTATGGAAAGAACTGAGAACGTAACATCAGATACCATCCAAGGTTTGCAAACAGAGATTTCTTCTTTGAGTAAAGTAGTTCTGCAGAACAGAACGGCTCCAGACCTAACTGCAAAGGGGGGAGTCTGTACAGTAATTAATCAAAGCTGCTGTGCTCACGTGGACCAAGATCAACGTAGAAACTGACACACAGGCGATTCAGAAACGGGTTGAAGTGCTGCACCAAGTCTCATTAGATGGTACCTCATTTGGATTTACACACTTATGGAATCAGCTCACTAGCTGGCTCCCTGATTAAGCCTGGCTAAAGCAACCGTCTGTAGCAATAGTGGTGCTGTTTATTCCCATAGTGATGACTTGTACAGGTGTGTGGTGCTTTCTCTGGTGCTGTCGAAGGAGCCTGCATGGTTACACCACCTGGAAAAGAAATTGCATCAACCGCCAAGCAGAACCTGGGAAGTGTTTCAGGAAGGAGATAATGGACAATAGTACGTCATAGGCAAAAGAATTTGCCTGTTATATTGAGAAGGGGGATTGAATCATGAGAACAGCTTATCCATGGTAACAACAACTCGTTACATAAATCAAGCGGCCGCATCATTGTGTGACAGGTAGAGCTGCTGTTTGCAGCTCCGTACAAGGGTGAGGGACAACACAGCACAAGAAGCTGTGGTTGCTGACAGCACAATGATGGTCCTGAGAAGCTGCTGCCTGCAACTCAGTGAAGGGGGTCTGTGAAGATAAGAAGGCAAAACAACGTACAGTGATCCCCTCAACATGTGGAAATCTGTTGTGGCCACTGCACATGTCGCTCACTTGGGAACTTCTGTCTGTATGTGTGGGATGTGATGAGTACGCATGTGCTGTACCTTTAAATACGTACTCATTTCTGTCTTTGGGTGCACGTATGGTGGAGAGATCCCCATGCACCCAGCGCTGTAATCAAGGGAAAGCCTGCTGGACATAGTGCACTGCTGTGCAAAGTTACTGTGTTGCGTTCCTCGGCATCGGGGCAAGCGGGGAGCAAGTGGGGATACACAGAGAGCAGCGGAGGAGGGGGGGGGCATCTGGGAAGTGGACAGTGGGAGGGCATCCAGGGATCCAGGGTGGCGGGAAGTGGGCAGGGAGTACAGCAGGAACTGCAGCACTAAGACAGTGCAGACACACAGTGCGCACACACACACACACACACACGCACAGACACACAGTGCACACAGACACACACACACACACAAGTGCACACACAGTGCACACACACAGTACACACACACAGTGCACACACACACACAGAACACGCACGCACACCGTGCACACACATGAACAGTGCGCAAACACAAGTATGCACACACACACAGTGCACACACAGTGCACGCACACACAGTGCACACACGCACAGTGCACAAATACGAATACACACAAACACACAGTGCACTCACACACACAGTGCTGACACAGTGCACACACACACACACAGTGCACACACAGTGCACGCACACACAGTGCACACACACACAGTGCACAAATACGAACACACACAAACACACAGTTCACACACACACAGTGCACTCACACACACAGTGCTGACACAGTGCACACACACACACACAGTGCACACACAGTGCACGCACACACAGTGCACGCACACACAGTGCACAAATACGAACACACACAAACACACAGTTCACACACACACAGTGCACTCACACACAGTGCTGACACAGTGCACACACACACACAGTGCACACACACACTGCACTCACACACAGTGCACACAGAGTGCACACACACACACAGTCGACACACACAGTGCACACACACACAGTACACTCACACACACACACAGTGCACACAGTACACACACACACAGTACACTCACACACACACAGTGCGCACACACAGTGCACACACACACTGTGCACACACACACACAGTGCAAACACACGCAGTGCACACACACACACAGAACACACACATAGTGCACACACACAGAGCGTACACACGAACACACACGAACACAGAGTACACACAGTGCACATACACAGTGCACACACACACTCACAGTGCACACACAATGCACACACAAAAAGTGCACGCACACAAAGACACACAGTGCACACACAGTGCACACACACACACAGTGCACAAACACAGTGCACAGACAGTGCACACACACTGTGCACACACACACACACACTGCACACACAGTGCACACACACACACAGAACATGCACGCACACTGTGCACACACACAAACAGTGCACACAAAAACAGTATGCACACACACACAGTGCACACACACATAGTGCACTCACACACAGTGCTGACACAGTGCACACACACGCACACTGTGCACACACGCACACCGCACTCACACACATAGTGCTCACACAGTGTACACACACACAGTGCACACACACGGACAGTGCACACACACACACACAGTGCACAAATACACAGTGCACAACAGTGCACACACACACACAGAACACACACACAGTGCGCACACACACTGCACACACTGTACACACACACACACACAGTGCACAGAGACACACTGCACACACTGTGCACACGCACAGTGCAGACACAGAGCACACACACACACACACCGACAAAGTGCACACACACACAGTGCACACACAGTGCACAAACACACACTCAATGCACATACACGAACACACAAACACAGTACACACACACACACACAGTGCACACACACTCAATGCACATACACGAACACACAAACACACGAACACACACAAACACACAGTGCACACACTCACACAGTGCACACACACACACACAGTGCACACACAGTGCACACACACACAGTACACACACACACAGTGCACACACACTCAATGCACACACACGAACACACACAAACACACAGTGCACACACACCGTGCACACACACACACACACACACAGTGCACACACAGTGCACACACAGTGCACACACAAACAGTGCACACACACAAACACACACACACACATGGTGCACACACACACAGTGCACACACACAGTGCACTCACAGTGCACACACACACAGTGCACTCACAGTGCACACACACACAGTGCACTCCCCCCCCCACACACACAGTGCACACACACAAAGTGAACACACACGAATACACACAGACACATAGTGTCGTGAAAGACAGAAACTGTTTTTCCCTTCTTTTGTCTCAAAGCTTGCTTCCTAAGGCCTTTTCTGGTGACAAGACTCTGACTGATAACTGCCGGTTACCCAGATGGGTGCTATGGTGCCTCATTGTCTCTGCTTATGGTTGTAAAGATAAGCAGAAATAGGGGCAAATAGTCTTTTCCGGGGGGTACGGCTTGGAGAAGCTGACCACCACAAAAAGACAGTGCTCCTGCATGGCAAGGAAGGCAACATCCGCTGCTGGCTTATCTGTTGAGCCAGACATGTCACACAAGCAAATAGAAAAAAATACCTGAGAAATGGGGATAAAAGGCCTTCACTGAACCAAGGATTTTTGAGAGAAGAAGAGAGGAAGAGAAGAGAAGAATTCCTGGAGAAGAACTCCCAAAGAGAAAATCTTTGAGGAGAACTCCCGAAGATGGACCCTGAGACCTGCTTGCTGCCATCTCCCATCCCCCGCGGTGACCAGACGAGTTCCTGAGACTATGAACCTCGCTGGACCCATGGTGATGATTATATCTCTCTTGCTTTCTATCAAGACTCCTTGCTTTTTTTTATCCCTTTTCTATCGCTCACCTTCCCTTCCCCATATCCCTAAGCAACTAGTAATTGTAATAAACTGGTTGGGCTAACATTTGACCCGTTGTGTCTTAATCTCGCCATCGGGTATACACACAATATAAGAACCTCGTCTCCCTCCTTTATATTGGAGCGTGACAAGTGCACACACACAAATAGAACACACACACAGTGCACACACAGACACAGTGCACACACACACAATGCACACACAAAGTGCACACACTGTGCACACACAAACAGTGCACACACACGCACACAGTGCACACACACACAGTGCATACAAACGAACACACAGTGCGCACACAGTTCACACAGAGTGCACACACACAGAGTACACACACACACAGTGCACCCACACGAACACACGCAAACACACAGTGCACACAGACACACAGTGCACATACACACACACAGTGCACACACAGTGCACACACACACAGACACACACCGTGCACACACAGTGCACACACACACAGTACACACACACACACATTGCACACACACACATTGCACATGCACACACAGTGCACTCACAAACACATGGCTGACACAGTGCACACACACACACACACAGTACACATGCACACAGAGCACACACAGAGCACACACACAGTGCACACGCACACACACACACTGCACACACACAGTGCACAAGCACACACATTGCACACACAGTGCACAGACACTGACAGTGCACACACAGTGCACACACAAACAGTGCACACACACACAGTGTACACACAGGGCACACACACAAAGTGCACACACACAAAATGCGCACACAGTGCACACACACACAGTGCACACGCACACAGTAAACACACACAAACATTGCACACACACACTGCACACACACGCAGTACACACGCACACACAGTGCACACACACTCACAGTGCACACACAGTGCACACGCACGGATAGTGCACACACACGCACACAGTGCACACACACACATAGTGCACGCACACACAGTGCGCACACACAGTGCACACACACACACAGTACACACACAAACACAGTGCACACAACATGCACACACACACTGCACACACACACTGCACACACACAGTGCACACAGTGCACACACAGGGCAGTGCACACACAGGGCAGTGCACACACACAGAGTGTACACACAGTGCACACACACACAATGCACATGCACACACAGTGCACATGCACACACAGTGCACTCACAAACACACAGCTGACACAGTGCACACACACAAACACACAGTACACACGCACACACAAACACACAGTGCACACACACACACGCAGTGTGCACACACACACAGTGCACAAACAGTGCACACACAAACACACAGTGCACACACACACACGCAGTGCGCACACACACACAGTGTACACACAGTGCACGCAAACAGTGCACACACACACACTGTGCACACACACACTGTATACACACACACACTGCACACACAGTACACACACAAACAGTGCACACACACGAACACACACAAACACACAGTGCACACACACACACAGTGCACACACACAAACACACACAGAGTGCATACACACACAGTGCACACAGTGCACACACACACACAGATCACACACACACAATGCACACACAGTGCACACACACAAACACACAGTGCACAAACAGAGCACACACACACACTCAGTGCACACACTGTACACACACACACTCACAGTACACACACAATGCACACACACACAATGCACACACACGAACACACAAAAACACACAGTGCACACACACACACGCAGTGCGCACACACACACAGTGTACACACAGTGCACGCAAACAGTGCACACACACACACTGTGCACACACACACTGTATACACACACACAGTGCACACACAAACAGTGCACACACACGAACACAAACAAACACAGTGCACACAGACACACAGTGCACACACACAAAGTGCACACACACTGTATACACACACACAGTGCACACACAGTACACACACAAACAGTGCACACACACGAACACACACAAACACACAGTGCACACACACACACAGTGCACACACACAAACACACAGAGTGCATACACACACAGTGCACACAGTGCACACACACACACAGATCACACACACACACAATGCACACACAGTGCACACACACAAACACACAGTGCACAAACAGAGCACACACACACACTCAGTGCACACACTGTACACACACACACTCACAGTACACACACAGAGCACGCACACACAATACACACACGAACATACACAAACACACAGTGCACACACACACAATGCACACACACAGTGTACACACTGTGCACACACACAGTGCACACACACAGAGTGCACACAACGTGCACACACAGTGCACACACACACTGTGCACACACACACTGTATACACACACACAGTGCACACACAAACAGTGCACACACACGAACACAAACACATTGCACACAGACACACAGTGCACACACACAAAGTGCACACACACAAACACACACAGAGTGCATACACACATACACAGTGCACACACACACACAGTGCACACACAGTGGACATGCACACACAGTGCACTCACAAACACATGGCTGACACAGTGCACACACACACACACACAGTACACATGCACACAGAGCACACACAGAGCACACACACAGTGCACACGCACACACACACACTGCACACACACAGTGCACAAGCACACACATTGCACACACAGTGCACAGACACTGACAGTGCACACACAGTGCACACACAAACAGTGCACACACACACAGTGTACACACAGGGCACACACACAAAGTGCACACACACAAAATGCGCACACAGTGCACACACACACACAGTGCACACGCACACAGTAAACACACACAAACATTGCACACACACACTGCACACACACGCAGTACACACGCACACACAGTGCACACACACTCACAGTGCACACACAGTGCACACGCACGGATAGTGCACACACACGCACACAGTGCACACACACACATAGTGCACGCACACACAGTGCGCACACACAGTGCACACACACACACAGTACACACACAAACACAGTGCACACAACATGCACACACACACTGCACACACACACTGCACACACACAGTGCACACAGTGCACACACAGGGCAGTGCACACACAGGGCAGTGCACACACACAGAGTGTACACACAGTGCACACACACACAATGCACATGCACACACAGTGCACATGCACACACAGTGCACTCACAAACACACAGCTGACACAGTGCACACACACAAACACACAGTACACACGCACACACAAACACACAGTGCACACACACACACGCAGTGTGCACACACACACAGTGCACAAACAGTGCACACACAAACACACAGTGCACACACACACACGCAGTGCGCACACACACACAGTGTACACACAGTGCACGCAAACAGTGCACACACACACACTGTGCACACACACACTGTATACACACACACACTGCACACACAGTACACACACAAACAGTGCACACACACGAACACACACAAACACACAGTGCACACACACACACAGTGCACACACACAAACACACACAGAGTGCATACACACACAGTGCACACAGTGCACACACACACACAGATCACACACACACAATGCACACACAGTGCACACACACAAACACACAGTGCACAAACAGAGCACACACACACACTCAGTGCACACACTGTACACACACACACTCACAGTACACACACAATGCACACACACACAATGCACACACACGAACACACAAAAACACACAGTGCACACACACACACGCAGTGCGCACACACACACAGTGTACACACAGTGCACGCAAACAGTGCACACACACACACTGTGCACACACACACTGTATACACACACACAGTGCACACACAAACAGTGCACACACACGAACACAAACAAACACAGTGCACACAGACACACAGTGCACACACACAAAGTGCACACACACTGTATACACACACACAGTGCACACACAGTACACACACAAACAGTGCACACACACGAACACACACAAACACACAGTGCACACACACACACAGTGCACACACACAAACACACAGAGTGCATACACACACAGTGCACACAGTGCACACACACACACAGATCACACACACACACAATGCACACACAGTGCACACACACAAACACACAGTGCACAAACAGAGCACACACACACACTCAGTGCACACACTGTACACACACACACTCACAGTACACACACAGAGCACGCACACACAATACACACACGAACATACACAAACACACAGTGCACACACACACAATGCACACACAGTGTACACACTGTGCACACACACAGTGCACACACACAGAGTGCACACAACGTGCACACACAGTGCACACACACACTGTGCACACACACACTGTATACACACACACAGTGCACACACAAACAGTGCACACACACGAACACAAACACATTGCACACAGACACACAGTGCACACACACAAAGTGCACACACACAAACACACACAGAGTGCATACACACATACACAGTGCACACACACACACAGTGCACACACAGTGGACATGCACACACAGTGCACTCAAAAACACACAGCTGACACAGTGTACACACACACACACACAGTGCAAACACAGTGCACACACACACACTGCACACACAGTGCACTCACACACAAACAGTACACATGCACACAGAGCACACACACAGAGCACACACACAGTGCACACGCACGCACACACACTGCACACACACAGTGCACCCACACAAAGTGCACACAGTGCACGAACACACAAGACTAGAGTGCACACACACAGTGCACGCACACACACACAGTGCACACGCAAAGAGTGCACACAGGGCACACACACGCAGAACACACACACACACAGTGCACACACAGTGCACACACACAAAATGCGCACACAGCGCACACACACACACACAAAATGCGCGCACACACAGTGCACACAGTGAACACACACACAGTGCACACACACACACATATTGCACACACACACACACAGTGTACACATACAGAACACGCACACACACAGTGTGCATGCACACACACATACTGCACACACATCAACACACACAAACACACAGTGCACACACAAACGCACACACAGTATACACTCACACAGTGTACACACAGTGCACACACAAACAGTGTGCACACACGAACACACACAAACACACAGTTCACATGCGCACACAGTGGACACACACACAGTGCGCATGCACGGACTGTGCACACTTACAAACACACAGTGTACACACAGTGCACAAACACGCAAAGTGCACATACACACTGCACAACAGTGCACACACACACACACAGTGCACACGCACACGCACATAGTGCAAACACACACACTGCACACACACACACACAGTCCATACACGCAAAGAGTATGAACTCACAGTGCACACAAACACACACACTGCGCAAACAATGCACACTCACACGCACACAGTGCACACACACACATTACACACTCACACACAGTACATGCACACAGAACACACACAAACACACAGTGCACACACACACAGTGCACACACACACACACATTGCACACAGTGCACACACACATTGCACACAGTGCACACAGTGCACACACGCATTGCACACACAGTGCACACACACACACACACAGTGCACACACACAGTGCACACACACACACATAGTGCACACACCGTGCTCAAACACACACCTTGCACATACAGTGAAAACACACACACACACACAGTGTACACTGTGAACACACACAGTACACACACACACATTTTACACACTCACACATTTTGCACACACACAGTGTACACACAGTGCGCACACAAACAGTGTACACACACGAACGCACACAAAGACACAGTGCACACAAAGACACAGTGGACACACACACAGTGCACACACACACACATTGCACGCACAGTGCACACACAGAAAGTGCACAAACACACAAATTGCACTTATACACAGTGCACATCAGTGCACACACACACAGAACACGCACACAAACACAGTGCACATATACACAGTGCAAAACACTGCACACACACACACACAGTGCACACACACACACACAGTGCACACACGGTGACCACGCACACTGCACACACAGTGCACACACACACACACAATACACAATCACACACACAGAGTGCAGAGAGACTAACTGCAAACACTGTGCACACGCACACTGCAAACACTGTGCACACACACACATGGTGCACAGACATACACACACACACACACACGGTGCACACAGTGCGCACACGCAGTGCACACACAGTGCACACACAGTGCACACATACACAGAACACACACACACGGTGCACACACAAACTGCACACACAGAGCACGCACACACACACAGTGCACACACACACAGAGCACACACAATGCACACAAACACACACACTGCGCACAATGTGACCACACACACTACACACTCTGTGCACGCACACACACACACACAGCAAAAACACACACACAGAGTGCAAAAGACACACTGCACACACTGTGCACAAGCACACTGCAAACACTGTGCGCACACACAGACACACACACTGCACACAGTGCGCACACGCAGTGCAGACACAGTGCACACACACACAGTGCACACACACACACTGCACACACACAGAGATTGCGAACACACAGTGCACACACACACACACACACACTGCGCAAACAATGCACACTTACACAGGCACACACACGATCACACACACACACACAGTGCACACACAAACACACACACACAGGGCACACAGTGCACACAAGCAGTGCAGACACAGTGCACACACACACAGAACACACACACACAGTGTCCACACACAGACAGTGCACACAGTGCACACAGTGCACACGCACACAGTGCGCACACACACATTGCACACATACACACACACAGTGCACACGCACACAGTGCACGCACACACAGTGCACACGTACACACAGAACACACAGTGGACACACACACACAGTGAACACACTGTGACCACTCAAACTGCACACACTGTGCAAACACACACACACACACAACACACAAACAAACACACACCGTGCACAGAGGCACACTGTACACACTGTGCACACGCACACTGTAAACACTGTACACACACACACACACACAGTGCACACACAGTGCACACACACACACACAGTGCACACAGTGCACACACAGAAAGTGCACAAACACACAAAGTGCACATATACACAGTGCACAACAGTGCACAAACACACAATACACAAACACAAACAGTGCACAGAAACACACTACACACACTGTGCACACGCACACTGCAAACACTGTGCACACACACACACACAGTCCACACAGAGCACAAACAGTGCAGAAACAGTGCACACACACAGAGTGCACACAGAGTGCACACAGTGCACACACACACACACAGTGGACAAACTGTGCACAAACACACACCGTGCACATAAAGTGCACACACACAGTGCACACTGTGAACACACACACAGTGCACACACACACATATTGCACACACACACACACAGTGCACACACACAGTGCACACACACACACATAGTGCACACACCGTGCTCAAACACACACCTTGCACATACAGTGAAAACACACACACACACACAGTGTACACTGTGAACACACACAGTACACACACACACATTTTACACACTCACACATTTTGCACACACACAGTGCACACAGTGAACACACACACAGTGCACACACACACACATATTGCACACACACACACACAGTGTACACATACAGAACACGCACACACACAGTGTGCATGCACACACACATACTGCACACACATCAACACACACAAACACACAGTGCACACACAAACGCACACACAGTATACACTCACACAGTGTACACACAGTGCACACACAAACAGTGTGCACACACGAACACACACAAACACACAGTTCACATGCGCACACAGTGGACACACACACAGTGCGCATGCACGGACTGTGCACACTTACAAACACACAGTGTACACACAGTGCACAAACACGCAAAGTGCACATACACACTGCACAACAGTGCACACACACACACACAGTGCACACGCACACGCACATAGTGCAAACACACACACTGCACACACACACACACAGTCCATACACGCAAAGAGTATGAACTCACAGTGCACACAAACACACACACTGCGCAAACAATGCACACTCACACGCACACAGTGCACACACACACATTACACACTCACACACAGTACATGCACACAGAACACACACAAACACACAGTGCACACACACACAGTGCACACACACACACACATTGCACACAGTGCACACACACATTGCACACAGTGCACACAGTGCACACACGCATTGCACACACAGTGCACACACACACACACACAGTGCACACACACAGTGCACACACACACACATAGTGCACACACCGTGCTCAAACACACACCTTGCACATACAGTGAAAACACACACACACACACAGTGTACACTGTGAACACACACAGTACACACACACACATTTTACACACTCACACATTTTGCACACACACAGTGTACACACAGTGCGCACACAAACAGTGTACACACACGAACGCACACAAAGACACAGTGCACACAAAGACACAGTGGACACACACACAGTGCACACACACACACATTGCACGCACAGTGCACACACAGAAAGTGCACAAACACACAAATTGCACTTATACACAGTGCACATCAGTGCACACACACACAGAACACGCACACAAACACAGTGCACATATACACAGTGCAAAACACTGCACACACACACACACAGTGCACACACACACACACAGTGCACACACTGTGACCACGCACACTGCACACACAGTGCACACACACACACACAATACACAATCACACACACAGAGTGCAGAGAGACTAACTGCAAACACTGTGCACACGCACACTGCAAACACTGTGCACACACACACATGGTGCACAGACATACACACACACACACACACGGTGCACACAGTGCGCACACGCAGTGCACACACAGTGCACACACAGTGCACACATACACAGAACACACACACACGGTGCACACACAAACTGCACACACAGAGCACGCACACACACACAGTGCACACACACACAGAGCACACACAATGCACACAAACACACACACTGCGCACAATGTGACCACACACACTACACACTCTGTGCACGCACACACACACACACAGCAAAAACACACACACAGAGTGCAAAAGACACACTGCACACACTGTGCACAAGCACACTGCAAACACTGTGCGCACACACAGACACACACACTGCACACAGTGCGCACACGCAGTGCAGACACAGTGCACACACACACAGTGCACACACACACACTGCACACACACAGAGATTGCGAACACACAGTGCACACACACACACACACACACTGCGCAAACAATGCACACTTACACAGGCACACACACGATCACACACACACACACAGTGCACACACAAACACACACACACAGGGCACACAGTGCACACAAGCAGTGCAGACACAGTGCACACACACACAGAACACACACACACAGTGTCCACACACAGACAGTGCACACAGTGCACACAGTGCACACGCACACAGTGCGCACACACACATTGCACACATACACACACACAGTGCACACGCACACAGTGCACGCACACACAGTGCACACGTACACACAGAACACACAGTGGACACACACACACAGTGAACACACTGTGACCACTCAAACTGCACACACTGTGCAAACACACACACACACACAACACACAAACAAACACACACCGTGCACAGAGGCACACTGTACACACTGTGCACACGCACACTGTAAACACTGTACACACACACACACACACAGTGCACACACAGTGCACACACACACACACAGTGCACACAGTGCACACACAGAAAGTGCACAAACACACAAAGTGCACATATACACAGTGCACAACAGTGCACAAACACACAATACACAAACACAAACAGTGCACAGAAACACACTACACACACTGTGCACACGCACACTGCAAACACTGTGCACACACACACACACAGTCCACACAGAGCACAAACAGTGCAGAAACAGTGCACACACACAGAGTGCACACAGAGTGCACACAGTGCACACACACACACACAGTGGACAAACTGTGCACAAACACACACCGTGCACATAAAGTGCACACACACAGTGCACACTGTGAACACACACACAGTGCACACACACACATATTGCACATACACACACACACAGTGCACACACACACACACACAGTGCACACACACACATATTGCACATACACACACACACAGTGCACACACACACACAGTGCACAAACACACACAATGCACACACACGAACACACACACACAATGCACACACAAACACACACACAGTATACACACACACAGTGTACACACAGTGCACACACATACAGTATACACACACGAACACACACAAATAAACAATGCACACAGTGGACACACACACAGTGCACATGCACACACACTGCACACACAGAAAATGCAAAAAGACACAAAGTGCTCATAAACACTGTGCACAACAGTGCACACACACACAGGACACACGCACACACACACACACAGAACACACACACAGCGCACACAAACACACAGTGCACAAACACACAGTGCACACAAACACACACACTGCGCACAATGTGACCACACACACTGCACAATCTGTGCACGCACACACACACTTACAATGCACAAACACACACACAGAGTGCACAAAGACACACTGCACACACTGTGCACACGCACACTGCAAACACTGTGCACACACACACACACACACTGCACACAGTGCGCACACGCAGTGCAGACACAATGCACACACACAAAGTCCACACACACACAGTGCACACACACACACACACAGTGCACATACACACACACACAGTGCACGCAAACACAGTGCACACGTATACACAGAGCACACAGTGCACACGCACGGACAGTGCACAAACACACACAGTGCACATATACACAGTGCACAACAGTGCACACACACAGTGCAGACACAGTGCACACACACGCAGTGCACACAGTGCACTCACACAGTGCACACAGTGCGAACACGCCGTGCAGACACAGTGCACACACACACAGAACACACGCACACAGTCCATACACACACAGTGCACACACAGTGCACACACACATTGCACACAGTGCACACACACACATTGCACGCACACACACACACTGCACACACATACACAGTACACACACACACAAACAGTACAAACACAGTGCACACACAACGCACAGCACACAAACATACAGGGCCCACACACTGCACAAACACACACAGTGAACACAGAGTGCAAACACACATATGTAGTGCACACCCAGAGCACACACACGCACACACAGTGCTCACAGCGCATACACACACACTGCACACACACACAGTTCACACACACACACTCCACAAACCCACATTGCACACACAGTGCGCACACACACAGTGCTCACACACATACAAGTTGCACACGCACACAGTGCACACACACACATACACACTGTGCACACACAGTGCACACACAAGACAGTGAACACACACACACACACAAAACACAGTGCAGACACACACACTGCACACACACACAGTGCTCACGCACACACAGTGCACACATACACACCCAGTGAACGCAGTGCCCCCCCACACACAGACAACACACACACAGTACACACACAGAGCACACACACTCACAGTGCACACACAGTGCACACACAATGCACAGACTAACACACAGTGCACACACACACAGTGCTCACACACAATGCACCCACACAGTGCACGCACACACACACACACACTCACACACACCATGCACACACACACACACAGTGCACACTCACACACACTGAACAAACACACAGTGCACACAGATGCACACACACACACAGTGAACACACACAGGCACACTGAACACACAGTGCACACACAGTGCACACACTCACACAGAACACACACGCACACAGTGCACACACACACACTGCACACACACACACACACACACAGTACACACACACTGCACACACACACACAGTGCGCACAGAGTGCACACACATACACAGTCCACACACACACACACAGTGCGCACAGAGTGCACACACATACACAGTCCACAAACACACGCAGTGCACACACACACAGTGCACATGCACACGCAGTGCACTCACAAACACACAGCTGACACAGTGCACACACACACACACACAGTGCACACACACACAGTGCACACACACACAGTGCACATGCACACACACAGTGCATATGCACACGCAGTGCACTCACAAACACACAGCTGAAACAGCACACACACACAGTGCACATGCACACACACACACAGTGCACACACAAAGAACACACACAGTGCACACACACTGCACACGCACAGACAGTACACACACACACAGTGCACACACAGTGCACACACACACACATTGCACACACACACAGTGCACACACAGTGCACACACACAAAGAGCACATACACACACAGAGTGAGCACGCATGGACAGTTCACACAAACACACCCAGTGCCACACACTGCACACACACACACACACATTGCACACACAGTGTACACACACACATTGCGCACACACACATACAGTTCACACACAGTGCACACACACACTCACGCAAAGTGCACACACAGTGCACACAGACGCACACACACACACAGTGAACACACACAGGCACACTGAACACACAGTGCACACAGTGCACACACAGAGAGTGCACAGACACTCATAGTGCACACACACACAGTGCACACGTACACACTGCACACTCACAATGTGCACACTATGTGCACACACAGACAGAACACGCATGGACACAGTGCACACACACACACAGTGCACACACAAACTGCACACACACGAATACACACAAACACACAGTGCACACACACCAAATATGCACACACACACATTGCACACTATGTGCACACACAAATAGTGCACACACACGAACACACACAAACACACAGTGCACACTCACAAACAGTGCACACACAGTGTACACACACACAGTGCACACCGAGACAGTGCACACGCACGGACAGTAAACACACAGTGCACACACACACAGAACATGCATGCACACAGTGCACACTCACAGACAATGCACACACACACGGTGCACACGCAAACACAGTGCACACACACACATTGTACACAGTGCACACACAGAAAGAGCACAGACACTCACAGTGCACACACACACACTGCACACACATTGCACAAACACACACAGTGCACACTCTCTGCACACACACACAGTGCACACAGTGCACACGCATCCACAGTACACACACACACAAACATTACACTCACAGTGCACACACACAAACAGTGCAAACACACACTGTACACACACACACAGTGCACACACACTGCACGCACACACAGTGAACACAGTACGCACACAAAGACATAGTGCACACACAGTGCACACACACACACAGTGCACACAGTGCTCATACACACACTGCATACACACACACTGCACACAGTGCGCACACAGTGCACACACACACAATGCTCACACACATACAAGGTGCATACGCACACAGTTCACACACTGACAGTGAACACACACGAACACACACAAACACACAGTGCAGACACACACACTGCACACACACACAGTGCTCACGCACACACAGTGCACACATACACACCCAGTGCACGCACAGTGAACAATCACAGTGCACACACTCACACTGCTCACACAGTGCACACACACAGTGTTCTGTGTGTGTTCACTGTGTGTGTGCACTGTGTGCACTGTGTGTGTATGTGTGCACTGTGTGTGCTTGTGCGCACAGTGTGCACACAATGCACACACACACACAGTACATGCA
Organism: Callipepla californica brunnescens; assembly: GCA_023055505.1. Classification (NCBI taxonomy): domain Eukaryota; kingdom Metazoa; phylum Chordata; class Aves; order Galliformes; family Odontophoridae; genus Callipepla; species Callipepla californica. Next base: position 19,287 of record JALIRH010000146.1, read on the forward strand.
CACACACAGTGCACACACAGTGCACGCACAGACAGTGCACGGACACTCACAGTGCACACGCACGAACAGTGCGCACACGTACAGTGCACACACACACACTCCGCACACACACAATGCGCACACAGTGCCCACACACAGTGCTCACAGACTGTGCACACACACACACAGAGCACACACACACACACAGTGCACACGCACGGTCAGTAAATACACAGTGCACACACACACACACACACAGTACGCACACAGTGCACACAGTGGACACACACACAGTGCACACGCACACAGAGAACACACACACAGAGTGCACATATACACAGTGCACAACACTGCACACACTCTGCACACACACACACTGCACACACTCTGCACACACACCCACACACACAATGCACAAACACACACACTGAGTGCACAGAAACACTGCACACACTGTGCACACGCACACTGCAAACACTGTGCGCACACACACACACACACAGTGCACACACATGCAGTGCACACACACAGTGCACACACACACTCCACAAACCCACAATGCATACACAGTGCACACACACACAGTGCTCACACACATACAAGTTGCACACGCACACAGTGCACACACACATACACACAGTGCACACACAGTGCACACACAGACAGTGAACACACACATGCACAAACACACAGTGCAGTCACATACACTGTACACACACACAGTGCTCACGCACACACCGTGCACACACAGTGCACAGACACTCATAGTGCACATACACACAGTGCTCACGCACGCATAGTGCACACACACACCAAGAACACACACACAGTACACACACAGAGCACACACACACACACACACACAGTGCACACACAAAGCACAGACTAATACAGAGTGCACACACACAGTGCTCACGCACACACCATGCACACACAGTGCACAGACACTCACAGTGCACACACACACAGTGCTCACGCACACACAGTGCACACACACACAGTTCTCACGCACACACAGTGCACACATACACACCCAGTGCACGCACAGTGCACACACACACAGAGAACACACACACAGTGCACACACAGTGCACACACACACACACACACTCACACACACAGTGCACACACACACACACACACACAGTGCACACACACACACACTGAACAAGCACACAGTGCACACAGACACACACACACACACACAGTGAACACACACAGACACACTGAACACACACACAGTGCACACACAGTGCACATACTCACACAGAACACGCGCGCACACAGAGCACACACACACACTGCACACACACACACACACACACAGTGTGCACACACTGCACACACACACACACAGAACACGCACGCACACATTGCAGACACACACAGTGCACACACACACACTGCACACACACGAATACACACAAACACACAGTGCACACACAATCACGCACTGCACACAAACACACTTTGCACACACACACATTGCACACTATGTGCACACACACGAACACTCACACACACACAGTGCACACACACACACACAGTGCACACACACACACACGCAGTGCACATGCACGGACAGTGCACACACAGACACCCAGTGCACACACACAGCACACACACACACACAGTGCACACAGAGTACACACACACACACTGTCCACACACACACACACACAGTGCACACACAGTGGACACACAAACACGCACAGTGAGCACACAATGCACACACACACACAGTGTACACACACACAGTACACGCACACACGCAGTGCACATACAGTGCACACACAGACAGTGCACAGACACTCACAGTGCAGACACACACTGCACACGCACGGACAGTGCACACACACACACTCCACACACACACAGTGCGCACACAGTGCCCACACACAGTGCTCACATGTACTGTGCACACACACACACAGAGCACACACACACACACAGTGCACACGCACGGTCAGTAAACACACAGTGCACACACACACAGTACACACGCAGTGCACACACGCACACAGTGGACACACACACAGTGCACACGCATGGACAGAGCACACACAGACACACAGTGCACACACAGTGCACACAAACACACAGAACACACACACAAACACAGTGCACATATACACTGTGTGTGTGTGCACTGTGTGCTCTGTGTGTACGTGTGCACTGTGTGTGCGTGCTCTGTGTGCGTGTGCACTGTGTGTTTGTGTGTGTTCGTGTGTTTGCACTTTCTGCGTGTTCACTGTGTGTGCACTGTGTGTACGTGTGCACTGTGTGTGTGTCCACAGTGTGAGTGTGTGCACTGTGTGCACTGTGTGTATGTGTGCACACACAGTGCACACACACACAGTGCTCACACACACACAAAGTGCACAGACAGTGCACACACAGTGAACACACACGAACACACACAAATACACAGTGCACACACACAGTGCACACACACACACAATGCACACATAGTGCACAGACAATTACAGTGCACACACACTCACAGTGCATACGCACTGCACACACACAGTGCACATGCAAACACAGTACATATGCACACACAGTGCACACACAATGCACACACACACACGGTGCACACAGAGTGCACACACATACACATTCCACACACACACAGACAGTGCACACACAGTGCACACACACAGTACACACACACACAAACACACTGCACACGCACACAGTGCACATGAACACACAGTGCACACACAGTGCACACACACACAGTGCACACGCACCGACAGTGAATACACACACAGTGCACACAGTGCACACTCACACAGTGCACACACACAGACAGTGCACACAAACACAGTGTGCGCAGACACACACACAGTGCACTCACACAAACATACACAGTGCACACACACACACAGGACACACACAGTGCACACACAGTGCTCACACACGCAGTTCACATGCACGGACAGTGCATACACACACAGTGCACACACAGTGCACACACACACACAGTACACACGCACAGTGCACACAGAGTGCACACACACAAAGAGCACATACACGCAGTGCACACACAAACACACAGTGCTCACACACAGTGCACACACACTGCACATACACACAGTACACACACATGCAGTCCACACACAGGGCACACACACACATTCACACAGTGCACACACACACACAAACAATTCACACACACAATGCACATGCAAACACAGTACGTATGCACACACAGTGCACACACAATGCACACACACACATGGTACACACAGAGTGCACACACATACACATTCCACACACACACAGACAGTGCACACACAGTGCACACACACAGTACACACACACTGCACACGCACACAGTGCACATGAACACACAGTGCACACACAGTGCACACACAAACACACAGTGCACACGGAGTGCACACACACACAGTACACACACACACACATAGTGCACACACAGTACACACACACAAACACAGTGCACACACAGTTCACACACACTGTGCACACACAAACACACACACATACACTGTTCACACACACAGTGCACACACACACACAGTGCAAACACACGGTACACACACAGTGCACAAACACACACAGTGCACACACAGTGCACACACACACACAGTGCACACACAAAGAACACACACACACAGTGCACACACAGTGCACACAGACACAGTACACAAACACGCAGTGCACACACAGTACACACACACACATTGCACACACACTCAGTGCACACACAGAAACACAATGCACACACACACAGTGCACACTCAGACTCAGTGCACACACAGTGCACACACAGTGCACACACACAGTTCACACACACACAGTAAACACACACACACAGTGCACACACAGTGCACACACACATTACACACACACACACAGTGCACACACACACACACACGGTTCACACACACAGTGCACACACAGTGCACACACACACAGCGCACACACACATACAAAGTGCACACGCACACACTGCACACACACAGTGCAAATGCACAGACAGTGCAAACACACACACCACGTGCGCACACACTGTGTTTGTGTGCAGTGTGTGTATGTGTGTGTGTGCACTGTGTGCGTGAGCACTTTGTATGTTTGGGAGCACTGTGTGTGTGTGTACTGTGTGCGCACACTGTGTGTGCCATGTAGATGTTCGTTTTCCATGGAGCCGGGCAACCAAAGAACAATAAAATAACCATCAGGTAGATCGAGCTGCCAAAGTTAAGGTGGCTCAAGTAGACTTGGATTGGCAACACAAGGGTGAATTATATCTAGCTCGGTGGGCCCATGAGACCTCGGGCCATCAAGGAAGAGACGCAACACAGAAGTGGGCTAGAGACCGAGGGGTGGACTTAACTATGGACGCTATTGCACAGGTTATCCATGACTGTGACACATGTGCCATAATTAAACAAGCCAAGAGGATGAAACCTCTTTGCGGGGAAGGGTGATGGCAAAAAGATAAAGAGGCGAGGCAGGTTGTTTGTATCACCTTGCCGCGCTCACCATGGTGGAGGCAACCACTGGGTGGCTTGAAACATATGCAGTACCGCATGCTACCGCCCAAAACACCATCTTAGGTCCCGAGAAACAAGTCCTGTGTTGACATGGCACTCCAGAGAGAATTGAGACAGATAATGGGACTCATTTCAAAAATTCTCTTGTAAAGAGTTGGGCCCAAGAGTCGATTTATCATATCCCCTATCGCGCAGCATCTTCTGGTAAAATTGAAAGGTGCAGTGGGTATCGGGCATTGGGAAGGAGCCCAAAGGAGTGAGTGGTGAGAAATGAAATGGGAGGGGCTCCAGATATTTTTCTTTTTTTTTTTATTTTTTTTTGTTTTCTTTTTTTTTTTTTTAATTATTTTTATTTTTATATATATATATATACATATTATTTATTTATTTATTTTTCAATTTGATATTATTTTAAGGAAATTTGTAAACGTCTTTAACGCTTCCCTGTGTTTTGTGACACTTCTCATCCTGGAGGTGAGTTCCAGGCAGAGTCAGCCCCGCACAGATCCCTCCTCCAGCGGTGCCTGGGGCTCAGGTCGCGCTCCTTCTGCCCTTGGGCTGTAGTTGGTTCTCATTCTGTTCGCGTCCTGCTGCTGCTCGCTGATCTTCCCGAGTTCTCCCTCGAAGGAAACCAGCTCCAACTTGGAAACAGCCAGCTCCTCTTTCATCATAGCCAGCGTTTACTCACGGACACAGTGCAACATCTCCCAGCGCTGAGCTTGGCTGCTCAGCTTTTGCAGTTCCTCCTGTGAGTGGCACAGAGGGGTGATGTGATGAGAGACACGCAGGCTTAGCACAGGTGCCGAGTGGGAAGGCTTGGGCCGTGCTCACCTCCTGTCGGCACTGCTCCTGAGCTGAGAGGACCTGCTGCCTGCCCTGTTTGAGGAAAGCCAGCAACTCTTCTTGTGCAATCTGAGATTCCAGTGCTTCAAACTGCACCTGCTCACAGTTCTCAGCTCGGATGCTCAGCTTTTTCAGCTCCTCCTGGAGGGAGTCGACCTGCCAGTGGCACAGAGGGGTGAAGTGATGAGATACGCGCAGGCTTAGCACAGGTGCCTAGTGGGAAGGCTCGAGCCATGCTCACCTCCTGTCGGCTCTGCTCCTGAGCTGAGAGGACCTGCTGCCTCTCTTGTCTGTGGGTTGCCAGCTTCTCTTTTTGTGCAGCCTGACGTTTCTGTGTGTCCCAGTGCAACTTCTGGCAGTGCTGAGATTGCCTGTTTATCATTTGCAGGTCCTCCTGGAGGAAGCGGATCTGCAGTGGCACAGAGGGGTGATGTAATGAGAGACACGCAGACTTAGCACAGGTGTCTAGTGGGAAGGCTTGGGCCGTGCTCACCTCCTGTCGGCTTTGTTTCAGATGTGGCAGGAGCAGCTTCTTGTCTTGTCTGAGGGAAGCCAGCTCTTCTTTTTGTTGAATCTGAGATTCCAGCGCTTCAAACTGCAACAGCTCCCAGTTCTCAGCTCGGATGCTCAGCTTTTTCAGCTCCTCCTGGAGGGAGCCGACCTGCCAGTGATGCAGAGGGGTGATGTGATGAGAGACACGCAGGCTTAGCACAGGTGCCTAGTGGGAAGGCTTGGGCCGTGCTGACCTCTTGTCGGCTCTGTTTCAGATGTGACAGGAGCAGCTTCTTGTCTTGTCTGAGGGAAGCCAGCTTCTCTTTTTGTGCAGTGTGAGATTCCTGTGCGTCACGCTGCATCTGCTCCCAGTTCTCATCTCGGATGCTCAGCTTTTTCAGCTCCTCCTGGAGGGAGCCGACCTGACAGTGGCACAGAGGGGTGATGTGATGAGAGACACGCAGGCATAGCACAGGTGCCGAGTGGGAAGGCTTGGGCCATGCTCACCTCCTGTCGGCACTGCTCCTGCCTTGACAGGAGTTGCTGCTTGTCCTGTTTGAGGGAAGCCAGCTCCTTTACTTGTGCAATCTGAGACTGCAGTGCTTCAAACTGCAACTGGTCCAAGTTCTCAGCTCGGATGCTCAGCTTTTTCTGCTCCTCCTGGAGGGAGTCGACCTGCCAGTGGCACTGAGGGATGATGTGATGAGAGACACGCAGGCATAGCACAGGTGCCTAGTGGGAAGCCTCAGGCCATGCTCACCTCCTGTTGGCACTGCTTCTGAGCTGAGAGGACCTGCTGCCTCTCTTGTCTGTGGGTTGCCAGCTTCTCTTTTTGTGCAGCCTGACGTTTCTGTGTGTCCCAGTGCAACTTCTGGCAGTGCTGAGATTGCCTGTTTATCATTTGCAGGTCCTCCTGGAGGAAGCGGATCTGCAGTGGCACAGAGGGGTGATGTGATGAGAGACACGCAGGCTTAGCACAGGTGCCTAGTGGGAAGGCCTGGACCGTGCTCACCTCCTGTCGGCTTTGTTTCAGATGTGGCAGGAGCAGCTTCTTGTCTTGTCTGAGGGAAGCCAGCTCTTCTTTTTGTTGAATCTGAGATTCCAGCGCTTCAAACTGCAACAGCTCCCAGTTCTCAGCTCGGATGCTCAGCTTTTTCAGCTCCTCCTGGAGGGAGCTGACCTGCCAGTGACGCAGAGGGGTGATGTGATGAGAGACACGCAGGCTTAGCACAGGTGCCTAGTGGGAAGGCTTGGGCCGTGCTGACCTCTTGTCGGCTCTGTTTCAGATGTGACAGGAGCAGCTTCTTGTCTTGTCTGAGGGAAGCCAGCTTCTCTTTTTGTGCAGTGTGAGATTCCTGTGCGTCACGCTGCATCTGCTCCCAGTTCTCATCTCGGATGCTCAGCTTTTTCAGCTCCTCCTGGAGGGAGCCGACCTGACAGTGGCACAGAGGGGTGATGTGATGAGAGACACGCAGGCATAGCACAGGTGCCGAGTGGGAAGGCTTGGGCCATGCTCACCTCCTGTCGGCACTGCTCCTGCCTTGACAGGAGTTGCTGCTTGTCCTGTTTGAGGGAAGCCAGCTCCTTTACTTGTGCAATCTGAGATTGCAGTGCTTCAAACTGCAACTGGTCCAAGTTCTCAGCTCGGATGCTCAGCTTTTTCTGCTCCTCCTGGAGGGAGTCGACCTGCCAGTGGCACTGAGGGATGATGTGATGAGAGACACGCAGGCATAGCACAGGTGCCTAGTGGGAAGCCTCAGGCCATGCTCACCTCCTGTTGGCACTGCTTCTGAGCTGAGAGGACCTGCTGCCTCTCTTGTCTGTGGGTTGCCAGCTTCTCTTTTTGTGCAGCCTGACGTTTCTGTGTGTCCCAGTGCAACTTCTGGCAGTGCTGAGATTGCCTGTTTATCATTTGCAGGTCCTCCTGGAGGAAGCGGATCTGCAGTGGCACAGAGGGGTGATGTGATGAGAGACACGCAGGCTTAGCACAGGTGCCTAGTGGGAAGGCCTGGACCGTGCTCACCTCCTGTCGGCTTTGTTTCAGATGTGGCAGGAGCAGCTTCTTGTCTTGTCTGAGGGAAGCCAGCTCTTCTTTTTGTTGAATCTGAGATTGCAGTGCGTCACGCTGCATCTGCTCCCAGTTCTCAGCTTGGATGCTCAGCTTTTTCAGCTCCTCCTGGAGGTAGCCGACCTGCCAGTGGCACAGAGGGGTGATGTTATGAGAGACACGCAGGCTTAGTACAGGTGCCTAGTGGGAAGGCTGGGGCCGTGCTCACCGCCTGTTCGCACTGCTCATGCCCTGAGAGGAGCTGCTGCCTGTCCTGTTTGTGGAAAGCCAGCTCCGCCTTGCAAACAGTCAGCTCCTCTTTCATGATAGCCAGCGTTTGCTCGCTGTCCCGGTGCAACATCTCCCAGTGTTGAGCTTGGCTCCTCAGTTTTTGCAGCTCCTCCTGGAGGGAGCAGACCTGCCAGTGGCACAGAGGGGCGATGTGATGAGAGACACGCAGGCTTAGCACAAATGCCTAGAGGGTAGGCTTGGGCCGTGCTCACCTTCACCTGGCTCTTCTCCCGGATGTTTTCCCTGCGCTTTCTCCCCACCGAAGTTGAGGCCGTTGGTCGCGTTCCCTGGCAGCCACAGAGTGCGGGCACAGTGAAAGGGATGCGGACTCATTGGGCAGAGCGTTCCCCTGCAGGGCTCCGATTCCCGCGCAGCTTTCCCTGCCTCACAGGGCCGTTTGGGGCAGCCCGTGGGGCTCACACCACCTCTGGCGGGCCCCGTGTCACACAGGGCTCTCCCGCTGGGCATCAGCCCCGCGGCCGGGCAAGTCCCTCCCTGGGGAGAGCTAATGGAGCTCTGGGAGTCTGCTTGCCTTGCATCACCTCACGGACAAGGCCTTTGTGGTTGCCTGCTCCCCACCCTACCCTGCACTACGCTCCCTGCGCGATGCATTTCAGTCGCTCACCTTTCTCCGTCGTTGCCTTACTCTTCTGCAGAGGTAGACGCAACCATCGCGCAGCAGGATGAAAAAGACGTACCACAGAATGATCTTGATGAGGATTGTGATTCCCACCACCAGGTTCAGCTCGACAGAGTCATGGGCCTCGTGAGAATGTAAAAACATGCCCATGATGATGAGAGCTAAGAGAGTCAGGTCGATCTCCATCCTGTTCTCTTGCCACGAATCTCAACACGCAAGCGACTGTCACCCAGAGCAGAGCTCCAGCAGTGAGCACCCGGATGGAGCGGCTGCCCCAAGCATCTGTGCTGGGGGAAGCTGCCCGCGTGCCTTCAAGACTGATGTCACGCCCTGCCCTGTGATGTCACAATGCCTTTCCCCCACCCTGGCCGTGGGATTCCCAGTGTGCCCTGGTGGATGCCCTGCTGGACTGGTCAGATTCGATCTCGTCGAGGCTCAGAGAAGTCCTCTAGATGCCACTGTGATGCGGCACAAAGCCGACGTGGAGGCACACAGAAGGTTCTGGAACGCTCCTTGGACGCGAGTTTCACCAAAGGCTATTCCTAATAGTGGGAAACTCTGGACACTTCTCCAGCTTCTGCTCCGTGGAAGAGCTCTGCTCTTCTTTCTGTATCCGTGTGTGACCTGTGTGCTAGGGCTCGGGCTGCGCGGATGCCTCAGTTCCACGGAAAACCAGGTTGGAGCTGGGTGGGCTTTAAGGTTCCTTCCTTAAGGAGTCCACCAACTATAGTGTGCTCCCACACTCTCTCTCTTCTTATTTGATTCATTAGCTTCGTTTCCAATTACATGGTGTTCTACCGTATTCTTTGACATTCCGGTGTCTTATTTAGGAAGTGAGTTCTCCTCCTCCGATCGTGGTCGCTCTTTTGTTTTTAGGCCCATCTCCCTGCCCTCTCCCTTCTACCCTTTTCCCAGGACCGTTAGTCATAGAACCGGGCTGAACCGGCCCGTAACCCATTGACACACCGTGACACCGATCCGTGCACGGGGACAGTGCAGCGTGTCCCCAGATCACACTGACACCGATCTGCGCTTAGGAACGCTGCTGCGCGTCCCCAGCACTGTGACACTGAGCTCCGTCCCCTCCAAGCCCACCGTGCTGCCATCCCATCGCTCTACGGTCTCTGGGGTCCCTCCCAAACCAACAGTGCTGCGATTCCGTGCTTTTATGAACCACGGGGACCCTTCCTACCCAACCACTCTGTGATTCCACGATCCTGTAGGTCCCCTCCAACCCTCTATCTGTGCCCCATTTCTGCCCCCACATCCATCTGCCCATTTTCCTGACCCTATATCTGCCTCCATACCTATCTGCCCCATATCTGTCTGCCCTCATGCCTGCCACACACTTGACCCCATACGTGACCCCATTACTGCCCCATATCTATCTGGCCGAGAAATGCCCCCACATCCATCAGCCCCCTATCTCTGTGCCCCCCTGTCACCCATTGGTGTCCCCGGAGCCGTCTGTCCGGAGGTGTTGATCTGTCGTGATGACACAGCACCTTCCGCAATGATCGCGATGACGCCGCGTCTGTTTAATGGCGGTGCATTTAGAATCATAGAACCACAGCGAGGCCTGGGTTGAAAAGGACCACAATGATCATCGAGTTTCAACCCCCCCGCCATGTGCAGGGCTGCCAACCTCTAGAGCGACCTGCCCAGAGCACATCCAGCCTGGCCTTGAATGCCTCCAGGGATGGGGCATCCACCACCTCCCTGGGGGACCTGTTCCACTGCATCACTGCCCTCTTTGTGAAAAACTTCCTCCTCGTCTCTAACCTAAACCTCCCCTGCCGCACTATTCCCCCTTGTCCTACCAGACAAGTTCCTGAGATCAGCGGACTACCTACGGACCTCACTGGATCCACGGTGATGATGCTCTCTCTCTGAGGGGGGAGGGTGAGGGGGAGACGGGGAAGGGTACGCAGATGACAGATGGGTCAATAGAAGAAAAAAAACAACGGCAACGATTTGAGGAGGAACAGTATCTTTCCTAAATCTAACAAAATCGAACAATTGGGAGAGAGAAAGTTTCCAAACCAAATCTGAGAGCTTACCTTAGTAAAAATGCAAGGTAAGCACAACTGTTGTCTGGTCCGGAGTTTCACCCCTCTGCTGCTCCCCAACACAGCATTAACTCCTTAACTGCCTGCATGATGTTCTGATGTGGAATATCTGCATCAAAACCACAAAACCACAACAGTTTGTCAAGGACCATTGAACTGAAGAATATAGGATGCTCTTCAAGCAGTGAATGTGAGCCACGTTCTGTGCAGTGTTAGGAAGGGAGTAGGAAGAATAGGGGAATTGATTCTTCCCCTCCCTTTGGAACCTGTGAGATTACAGCTGGAGTAGTGCATCCTTTGCGTTTCCCAACAGAAGGAGGATGCTGACACCCTGGAATAAGTTCAGAGAATGGACATTAGGATGGCAAGAAGGCTGGAGCATGCTGTAAAAGAAGAGGCTGAAGGAACTAACTTTATTCAACTTGGAGCAGAGACCTCTTGATACTTTAGCACTGGATGCAGATTAAAGCCATATTAGATAAACTGGGAGGTGAAGCTTTTCCCCTCCCCGATCCCATCCCCATCCAACAGGAGGACAGGTCAACCCATAGGGACCAAAGAGCCCCATGAAGCCTCATAGTGACCCCATAGAGACCCACAGGAGAGCAGGGCAACCTTTGGGCCCCATAGCGTCCACAGAAGAGCTCACAGTGCTCCACAGAGAGCAAAAGAAGAACAGGTCAACCCATAGGGACCAAAGAGAGCCCCAGGGAGCCCCATAGTGACCCCATAAAGACCCCATTGAGACCCCCAGGAGAGCAAGTCAACCTTCAGGCCACATAGCATCCACAGAAGAGGTCATAGAGCCCCATAGAGTGCAACAGGAGGACAGGTCAACCCATAGGGTCCCATTGGGACCAGGGCAAGCCCTAGAGCACCCCACTGAGCCCCACAGTGACCCCACAGTGCCCCACAGGAGAGCAGGACAACCTTTGGGCCCCATAGCGTCCACAGAAGAGCTCACAGGGCCCCATAGAGAGCAGTGGGAGGACAGGTCAACCCACAGGCACATCAAATAGCCGCAGCTTCCTCCTACACTTAACTCTCCCATTGCTCAGGTCCGCTCCTAATTAACCGCCTCAGACACACGCTAATTACTGCACCAGCTCAGCGGCAGCTTGCATTTTGTCTCATCAGCTGCACCTCCGCAGAAGGTGCGGGGGGACGAGCACTACGACAGCGGGCCACTCCTCCACCACAGCCAAACCAGGAGCTGCACGGCTCCCGCTCACCCCACGTCCCACACGGAGGGCATCGCACCGCGCTGCTCCTCCAGGAGCTGCCCCCAAAAAGCACAACACCGACCTCACCACATCGGGAGCACGGCGAACCTACAGCTGCGAGGGAAAGGAGCGCACGGCGTGAGCTGTGAACGCTTCGTCCCGGCGCCTGGCAGCGGCTGAGAGGGAACGAAGGGAGATAAAACACACCGCACTGCATCTCCACTCCAGACCTCTGACACTGCAGTGGTTCAAACCCAACACTGTTCCATCCCTTGCACTTTAAAGGACGCCTCTGTGCACCACCTCAGCACGCCCCGTGGGGTCGGACTCACCAGAGCTTCCACAGTGCCGAGATCTTTGATTTTGTTGCCACTCAGATTCAGGTACGTGAGATTGGGACACCTCTCTGCCAGGACCTCCAGGCCTCCAGAAATGACGTTGTCGCTCAGCTCCAGCTGCAGAGGGGGACGAGCGAAGGGATGAAGGGCCGCATCCTTCCCCCCACACCCGGGAGCTCCGCTCCTCCCTTCCCAGCTCAACCCGTCCCGCGGCGCTGCCGGGGTGAACTCCCAGCTCACAGAACGTGCTCCTGAACTTCAGGAGTTGTGTTCAGCTGAGAGCAGCGCAGGCTCGGCCACCTCTGCCTGTGCAGCGGGTAACGGCAGGGACACAGCGCAGCCACCTCAGATGGGAACAAAGAGCCCCAATGGAGCCCCATAGGGACCCCACAGAGACCCACAGGAGAGCAGGGCAACCCTCGGGCCCCATAACATCCACAGAAGAGATCACAGAGCCCCACATGGAGTAAAAGGAGGACAGGTCAACCCATAGGGACCAAAGAGCCCCATGGAGCCCCATAGAGAGCAAAAGGTGGACAGGTCAACCCACAGAACCCAATGGGGCCCCATAGAGACCCCATAGTGACCCACAGGAGAGCAGGACAACCTTTGGGCCCCATAGCATCCAGAGAAGAGTTCAGAGCCCCACAGAGAGAAATGAGAGGACAGGTCAACCCATAGAGGCCAAAGAGCCCCATGGAGCCCCATAGTAACCCACAGGAGAGCAGGCCAGCCTTACGACTGTGAAGAGGAACGGGACCTGGGGGGGTGGTCCACGCTCAGCTGAACCTGAGCTCATAGTGTGCCCAGGTGGACAAGAGGGCGGAGTCTGGGCCCCATAACATCCACAGAAGAGCACAAAGAGCCCCATAGAGAGCAACAGGAGGACAGGTCAACCCATAGGGACCAAAGACAGCCCCATAGAGACCCACAGGAGAGCAGGTCAACCTTTGGGCCCCATAGCATTCATAGTTCATAGAGCCCCACGCAAAAGGAGGACAGGTCAACCCATAGGGACCAAAGAGCCCCATGGAGCCCCATAGAGACCCACAGGAGAGCTTACAGAGCCCCATAGAGAGAATAGAAGGACAGGTCAACCCATAGGGACCAGAGATCCCTAGAAAGCCCCATAGTGACCCCACGGAGCCCCTTAGTGACTCCACAGAGCCCCACAGGAAAGCAGGACAACCCTCGGACCAGGACCCCCAGGTCTTTCTCTCTGTGCAGAGCCCCTGCCCAGCACTCACCCCCATCCTGTACTGCTGCACGCAGCTGTTCCTCCCCGGATCCCCGCAGGTTAACCCCGCAGGGCAGGTGGGACACGTACCTTGCGGAGCTTGCTCAGCGTGGGCAGCTTGGCCAGCGATGTCAGCTGCACATTGGCCATGCTGAGGAACTCAAGCTCCTTAAAGGAATCGTTCAGCCCTTCGATCTCCCCGGTGCTGGACTTGCAGTTATCGAGCACCAACTCCGTCACCTTCAAACAGAGCACAGAGGGATGAGCAGCGCCGAACCCACGACTCCCCACAGCACAGCAGGGTCTGCACTTCTGCTGGTGGTCTCTGAGTCACTGAGCCCACTCCTGTGGCCTCAGCCACCCCCACCCGCCTCACTGAGAGGCACACAGAACTATCGCACGACAACTATCTTCCCTCGGGCTCCCTCTGTGTGGCACCCAAGCTGTGGCTTTGGTGCGGACCCTTTCTGGGCTCCCCATGGCACAGCACTGCTGGAAGCGAATGGGACCACCCCATAGGGAGCAGGAGGTGAAGGCCCTGTGCCAAAGGGGGGTACCCACCCCATCCCACCCCACCCGGCACACCCTACACGTCAGCAGGGACAAAACCCAGCGGTGCTTTTCCCTACAGAAGTCACTTCTAAACCCCAACCCTTCCCTACAAAACTCACCTCTAGATCTCAACTGTCCCCTACAAAACTCCCTCCTAAACCCCGACCGTCCCCTACAAAACTCACTTCTAAGCCCCGACTGCCGCACTGTGCACCCGGGAGCCCACAAAGCCACCCCACTCTTCCCCACATCCAAAGCCCTGAGCAGTGCGTCCCGCGGGTTAACGAAGCCCAATTAAGCGGCACCAAGCAGCTAATTAATTTGCAGATCGCTTCATCCTCTGTGGAACACATCCCTCATTAGCAAGGGTGGTAACAGGGCCATGGCTCTGTCCTAACGCATCCATGGGGCTGCAGCATCGCGCACAGCCTCAGCACAGGGCTGTGCCCCACGCCCACGGGGGTCCTGCACCCCACACATCCAAAGCAGAGCATCCCCACCGCGATAACCCCCATGGCTGTGGGGCCGCACAGCACCGCACCGCAGCTCCCCACACTCTGCCCCACTCCGTGTGCTGCGATACCAAACGTGGGCTGCAATCCCACACTGAGTCCGGACCGACCCCACAGAACCGCAGGGGTCGGAAGGGACCTCCAGAGAGCAGCGAGTCCAACCCCTATGCCAAATCAGCTCCCTACACCAGGTCACACAGGTCTCCAAAACGGCCCCAAAACCCCAAGAAACGACCCCAAAATAACCCCAAAATCCCTCTAAATGACCCCAAAATCCTTTATTTCAATTCCACGTGCCCCATATAGCAGCAATGCCTCCCAAAATGACACCAAAATCCTTTTTTCCAATTCTAAGAGCCCCAAAAGTCAGCACTGGCCCCCCAGATGGCCCCAAAATCTCCCATGACTCCAAAATCCTCCAAAATGACCCCAAAACCACATGAAATGACCCCAAAACGACCCCAAAACCCTTTACTCCAATTCCATGTGCCCCATATGGCAGCACTGGCCCCCAAAAACCACAATGTGACCCCAAAATCCTCCAAAAATGACTCCAAAATGGCCCCAAATGACCCTGAAACCTCCCCAGAATGACCCCAAAACCCCACACAGTGACCCCACAGAACCCCAGAATCATAGGGGTTGGAAGGGACCTCCAGAGATCCTTGAGTCCAACCCCACTGCGAAAGCAGTTCCCTACACCAGGTCGCACACGTCTCCAAAACGGACCCAAAATCCCACAGAGTGACCCCAAAGTCCCTTACTCCAATTCCATGTGTCCCAAACACCAGCAATGCCCCAAAATGACCCTAAAATGACCACAAAATCCCAAGAAATTACTCCAAAATGGCTCCAAAATCCCCCATAATGGCCCCAAAATCCTTTACTCCAATTCCACGTGCCCCGTATGGCAGCAATGCCCTCCCATATGACCCTAAAATGACCCCAGAACCACCCAAAACGATCCCAAAATCCCACACAATGACCCCAAAGTCCACAGCACTGCAGTTTCCATACGGTGCCCCTTGTCAGAGGATCCCCTCCCTCGACCTGCTGGCCACGCAGGACACGGGGCTCATCTTGGGGTGACTTTGGGGGCACTCTGTGGGATTCTGGGGTCATTTCTGAGTAATTCGGTGGGATTTCGGGGTCATTTTAGGGGGTATTGCTGCCACACAGGGCCCATGGAATTGGAATAAAGGATTTTAGGGTCATTGCATGGGATTTTGGGGGGCACTACTGCCATATGAGGCACATGGAATTGTAATAAAGGATTTTAGGGTCATTTTGGGTCATTTTGAGGTAATTTTGGGGGCCAGTACTGCCACGTGGGGAACATGGAACAGGAATAAAGGATTTTGGGGTCATTTTGGAGTAATTTTGTGGGACTCTGGGGTGACTTCGGGGTCATTTTGTGAGATTTAGGGGTCACTTTGAGTGGATTCTGGGGTCATTTGGGGGGATTTCGGGGTCATTCTGGAGTCATTTTGTGGGTCTTTGGGGTCATCGGGTGTGGATTTTGGGGTCATTTTGTGGTCACTTTGTGGGGCATTACTGTCATATGGAGCCCATGGAATTGGAATAAAGGATTTTGGGGTCATTTTCAGGTGACTTTGGGGTCAATTTGAGTGGATTTTGTGGGATTTTGGGGTCACTTTGTGGGGGTATTGCTGGCATATGGGGCCCATGGAAATGGAGTAAGGGATTTTGAGGTCATTTTGGAGTAATTCTGCGGAACTTTGGGGTCATTCTGTGGGATTTTGGGGTCATTTTAGGGGGCATTGCTGCCATATGGAGCCCAAGGAATTGTAATACAGGATTTTAGGGTCATTGTGTGGGATTCTGGGGTCATTTTGGATTAATTTTGGGGTCATTTTGGGTGGCATTACTGCCATATGAGGCCCATGGAATTGTAATAAAGGATTTTAGGGCCATTTTGGGTCACTCTGAGGTAATTTTGGAGGCCCCTACTTCAATATGGGGCACATGGAATTGGAATAAAGGATTTTGGGGTCATTCTGTGCGATTTTGGGGTCATTTGGGAATAATTTCATGGGTCTTTGGGGTCATTTTGCAGGGTACTGCTGCTATATGGGGCCCATGGAATTGGAATAAAGGATTTTGGGGTCATTTTGGGGGCCAGTGCTGCCATGTGGGGAACATGGAATTAGAATAAAGGATTTTGGGGTCATTTTGGAGTAATTGTGTGGGACTTTGGGGTCATTTGGGGGGATTTCGGGGTCATTCTGGAGTCATTTCTTGGGTCTTTGGGGCCATTTTGGAGTAATTTTGGGGTCATTTGGGGGTCACTTTTTGGGGCACTGCTGTCATACGGGGCCCACGGAATCGGAATAAAGGATTTTGGGTCACTTTGGGGTGAGCTGCTGGCCCCGCTGTGTTTAACGCACCCATTCCACTGCGGAGCAATAGGGCCAGGGGGAGGGGGAAGGGGGGTGGGCGCTGCCGTGGGGGCAGCAGGTTCAGCTCCACGGGGCCGTCCGTGCCGAGCACGACGCGTGGGTGCCCCATCCCGGGGCCGAGGAGGGGTCCGTGGGCAACGTGAGCGGGTGGGGGCGTGCAGCCCACGGCACGGAGCGGAACCGGGCCGGGGGCGGGATCGGGGCTTTGGGGCGCGCTACGGCTGCGCGGTTCAGCGATGTCTGCGGTTCCCTCCGTCCCGAGCGGAGATCCCGAGACCGCTCCGCGCCGGGCGCTCCGGGGCCGCTTTACGCCATCGCCGCGGCGCTCAGCGGAGATCCCGCGCGGAGCGGAAGCGGCGCGGGCGGAGGAGACGGCGCCGCGCGGGGCGGACCCCCCCGGGACCGCGTTCGGCGGAACGGGGAACACCAACGACAGGAGGGGATCGAGGAGGGCGGCCGCGGAGCGGCCCCCGCGGGGAACCGGGCCGAAATAAAACGGAAAGCGAAAGGAAACGGCCGAGCGGAGCCCCGCGGGGCCGCGCCGCGCTCCCGGTCTGCCGCCCAACCCCCACGGCGCGCCCGAGCCGACGCCGCTCCGCACCGCGCGGGGCGGACTCACCTCCTCGGGGGCCTGGTTCCGCAGCTCCAGGTTGATGCGCTTTTTCATCTCCATCGCCACCTCCTCCTCCTCCTCGCCCCGCGGCTCCGCGCTGCCGAAGGAGGGAAGGGCGGCCGAGGGCACGCAGCCGCCGCCGCCGCCGCCGCCGCCGCCGGGAGGGAGGGAGGGAGGGAGCGGGGTGTTGGGAGCAGCCGGGCCCGCTCCGTGTGCGGGGTGTCCGGGCTGATCCGGGCCCGCTCCGCGTGGGGGGTGTCCGGGCTGTCCGAGGTATCCGGGCTCTCCGGTCTACCCGGGCCGTCCGGGCCTGCTCCGCGCGCAGCTGTCCGAGCTCCCCGGTCTGTCCGGGCCCGCTGCGCGCTCGGCCGTGCGGGTGATCGGGTGATGGAGTGAAGGGGCTCCGCGGGGTTCCCGGGGCCGCTGCGGGCGCAGCTGCGGCGCCGTCAGGGTCCGCACGCACACTGCGCCTCCATGACGCGGCGCGTGGCGCCCCCTTCGCCGCCGCGACCCCGCCCCCCCTCCGAGGGCGGGACTTCCGCCGCGCCGCCGCGCTTCTCGTTGGCCGCGTGCGGCTCGGCGCGATTGGTCCGAGACGCTGCCCGTCACGGCGGCGCGGGACTTTAAACTGAGGGAGATGGAGGGGCGGCGCGGAATGGCGCGCGCGCGGGGGGCGGGGTCGGGTTGGCGGGAACTGCACGCGGGGGGTGGGGCTACGAATACATGCCCGCGCGGGCACGGGTAGGGGCACGGATAGGGGCGCGGGTACGGGTGGGGCACGGATAAGGGTATGGGGAAGGGCGGTTGGGCGGGTCGGTAAGTGGGGAGACGAGCGGGCAGCCAGGCAGGACGGCAGGGAGGGGAGCAGAGAGATAACGGGGGGAGAAAGCGGGGGGCAAGCAGGCGGGGGGGCTGCAAAGCCAATAAACGTTGGATGGAGGAATCTGACGGGTTTGGGATGCAGCTGGGAGTGTGGTAACTCTGGGATGCTAACTGGAGATAATGGAACAGCTAGATGGCAACGAGGAAGCGAATGTGACCCTCGGACTGGTAGCACTACAACACGGTCCAGAGATAAAGATAGTTTAGGCATAGTGGGAATGGGAACAGAATTAATGGAAACCAGGCAAAAGCCATGTAGGCTCCCCTTTGGGTACTGGTGGCTGTGTGGAGATGGATATGCCCATAAAATGCTCCCACTGAGTTCGACCGGGACGTGCACGGCGGGACGTCCGATGCCTCACACTGGTACACGTACTCGTGCAGAACCCCCACGAGGGGTCTTAAGAACCGTGTGGATACGAACAAAAAGTAAAAACCCCACTAATTGAAAGGCCTTCAGGATTTCATAGTTTTGTTCGGTGGCTAATTCCAGCCCTAGGAGTAAGTGTATTAGAAAAGGCCGTAGTGAATGTGTCAGCCACTATGGAAAGAACTGAGAACGTAACATCAGATACCATCCAAGGTTTGCAAACAGAGATTTCTTCTTTGAGTAAAGTAGTTCTGCAGAACAGAACGGCTCCAGACCTAACTGCAAAGGGGGGAGTCTGTACAGTAATTAATCAAAGCTGCTGTGCTCACGTGGACCAAGATCAACGTAGAAACTGACACACAGGCGATTCAGAAACGGGTTGAAGTGCTGCACCAAGTCTCATTAGATGGTACCTCATTTGGATTTACACACTTATGGAATCAGCTCACTAGCTGGCTCCCTGATTAAGCCTGGCTAAAGCAACCGTCTGTAGCAATAGTGGTGCTGTTTATTCCCATAGTGATGACTTGTACAGGTGTGTGGTGCTTTCTCTGGTGCTGTCGAAGGAGCCTGCATGGTTACACCACCTGGAAAAGAAATTGCATCAACCGCCAAGCAGAACCTGGGAAGTGTTTCAGGAAGGAGATAATGGACAATAGTACGTCATAGGCAAAAGAATTTGCCTGTTATATTGAGAAGGGGGATTGAATCATGAGAACAGCTTATCCATGGTAACAACAACTCGTTACATAAATCAAGCGGCCGCATCATTGTGTGACAGGTAGAGCTGCTGTTTGCAGCTCCGTACAAGGGTGAGGGACAACACAGCACAAGAAGCTGTGGTTGCTGACAGCACAATGATGGTCCTGAGAAGCTGCTGCCTGCAACTCAGTGAAGGGGGTCTGTGAAGATAAGAAGGCAAAACAACGTACAGTGATCCCCTCAACATGTGGAAATCTGTTGTGGCCACTGCACATGTCACTCACTTGGGAACTTCTGTCTGTATGTGTGGGATGTGATGAGTACGCATGTGCTGTACCTTTAAATACGTACTCATTTCTGTCTTTGGGTGCACGTATGGTGGAGAGATCCCCATGCACCCAGCGCTGTAATCAAGGGAAAGCCTGCTGGACATAGTGCACTGCTGTGCAAAGTTACTGTGTTGCGTTCCTCGGCATCGGGGCAAGCGGGGAGCAAGTGGGGATACACAGAGAGCAGCGGAGGAGGGGGGGGGGCATCTGGGAAGTGGACAGTGGGAGGGCATCCAGGGATCCAGGGTGGCGGGAAGTGGGCAGGGAGTACAGCAGGAACTGCAGCACTAAGACAGTGCAGACACACAGTGCGCACACACACACACACACACACGCACAGACACACAGTGCACACAGACACACACACACACACAAGTGCACACACAGTGCACACACACAGTACACACACACAGTGCACACACACACACAGAACACGCACGCACACCGTGCACACACATGAACAGTGCGCAAACACAAGTATGCACACACACACAGTGCACACACAGTGCACGCACACACAGTGCACACACGCACAGTGCACAAATACGAATACACACAAACACACAGTGCACTCACACACACAGTGCTGACACAGTGCACACACACACACACAGTGCACACACAGTGCACGCACACACAGTGCACACACACACAGTGCACAAATACGAACACACACAAACACACAGTTCACACACACACAGTGCACTCACACACACAGTGCTGACACAGTGCACACACACACACACAGTGCACACACAGTGCACGCACACACAGTGCACGCACACACAGTGCACAAATACGAACACACACAAACACACAGTTCACACACACACAGTGCACTCACACACAGTGCTGACACAGTGCACACACACACACAGTGCACACACACACTGCACTCACACACAGTGCACACAGAGTGCACACACACACACAGTCGACACACACAGTGCACACACACACAGTACACTCACACACACACACAGTGCACACAGTACACACACACACAGTACACTCACACACACACAGTGCGCACACACAGTGCACACACACACTGTGCACACACACACACAGTGCAAACACATGCAGTGCACACACACACAGAACACACACATAGTGCACACACACAGAGCGTACACACGAACACACACGAACACAGAGTACACACAGTGCACATACACAGTGCACACACACACTCACAGTGCACACACAATGCACACACAAAAAGTGCACGCACACAAAGACACACAGTGCACACACAGTGCACACACACACACAGTGCACAAACACAGTGCACAGACAGTGCACACACACTGTGCACACACACACACACACTGCACACACAGTGCACACACACACACAGAACATGCACGCACACTGTGCACACACACAAACAGTGCACACAAAAACAGTATGCACACACACACAGTGCACGCACACACACAGTGCACACACACATAGTGCACTCACACACAGTGCTGACACAGTGCACACACACGCACACTGTGCACACACGCACACCGCACTCACACACATAGTGCTCACACAGTGTACACACACACAGTGCACACACACGGACAGTGCACACACACACACACAGTGCACAAATACACAGTGCACAACAGTGCACACACACACACAGAACACACAGACACAGTGCGCACACACACTGCACACACTGTACACACACACACACACAGTGCACAGAGACACACTGTACACACTGTGCACACGCACAGTGCAGACACAGAGCACACACACACACACACACCGACAAAGTGCACACACACACGGTGCACACACAGTGCACAAACACACACACAGTGCACACACACTGCACCCACACACAGTACAAACACACACACACAGTGCACACACACTCAATGCACATACACGAACACACAAACACACGAACACACACAAACACACAGTGCACACACACCGTGCACACACACACACACACAGTGCACACACAGTGCACACACAAACAGTGCACACACACAAACACACACACACACATGGTGCACACACACACAGTGCACACACACAGTGCTGACACAGTGCACACACACACACACAGTGCACACACAGTGCACGCACACACAGTGCACGCACACACAGTGCACAAATACGAACACACACAAACACACAGTTCACACACACACAGTGCACTCACACACAGTGCTGACACAGTGCACACACACACACAGTGCACACACACACTGCACTCACACACAGTGCACACAGAGTGCACACACACACACAGTCGACTCACACACACACACAGTGCACACAGTACACACACACACAGTACACTCACACACACACAGTGCGCACACACAGTGCACACACACACTGTGCACACACACACACAGTGCAAACACACGCAGTGCACACACACACACAGAACACACACATAGTGCACACACACAGAGCGTACACACGAACACACACGAACACAGAGTACACACAGTGCACATACACAGTGCACACACACACTCACAGTGCACACACAATGCACACACAAAAAGTGCACGCACACAAAGACACACAGTGCACACACAGTGCACACACACACACAGTGCACAAACACAGTGCACAGACAGTGCACACACACTGTGCACACACACACACACACTGCACACACAGTGCACACACACACACAGAACATGCACGCACACTGTGCACACACACAAACAGTGCACACAAAAACAGTATGCACACACACACAGTGCACACACACATAGTGCACTCACACACAGTGCTGACACAGTGCACACACACGCACACTGTGCACACACGCACACCGCACTCACACACATAGTGCTCACACAGTGTACACACACACAGTGCACACACACAGACAGTGCACACACACACACACAGTGCACAAATACACAGTGCACAACAGTGCACACACACACACAGAACACACACACAGTGCGCACACACACTGCACACACTGTACACACACACACACACAGTGCACAGAGACACACTGCACACACTGTGCACACGCACAGTGCAGACACAGAGCACACACACACACACAGTGCACACACAGTGCACGCACACACAGTGCACGCACACACAGTGCACAAATACGAACACACACAAACACACAGTTCACACACACACAGTGCACTCACACACAGTGCTGACACAGTGCACACACACACACAGTGCACACACACACTGCACTCACACACAGTGCACACAGAGTGCACACACACACACAGTCGACTCACACACACACACAGTGCACACAGTACACACACACACAGTACACTCACACACACACAGTGCGCACACACAGTGCACACACACACTGTGCACACACACACACAGTGCAAACACACGCAGTGCACACACACACACAGAACACACACATAGTGCACACACACAGAGCGTACACACGAACACACACGAACACAGAGTACACACAGTGCACATACACAGTGCACACACACACTCACAGTGCACACACAATGCACACACAAAAAGTGCACGCACACAAAGACACACAGTGCACACACAGTGCACACACACACACAGTGCACAAACACAGTGCACAGACAGTGCACACACACTGTGCACACACACACACACACTGCACACACAGTGCACACACACACACAGAACATGCACGCACACTGTGCACACACACAAACAGTGCACACAAAAACAGTATGCACACACACACAGTGCACACACACATAGTGCACTCACACACAGTGCTGACACAGTGCACACACACGCACACTGTGCACACACGCACACCGCACTCACACACATAGTGCTCACACAGTGTACACACACACAGTGCACACACACAGACAGTGCACACACACACACACAGTGCACAAATACACAGTGCACAACAGTGCACACACACACACAGAACACACACACAGTGCGCACACACACTGCACACACTGTACACACACACACACACAGTGCACAGAGACACACTGCACACACTGTGCACACGCACAGTGCAGACACAGAGCACACACACACACACACCGACAAAGTGCACACACACACAGTGCACACACAGTGCACAAACACACACTCAATGCACATACACGAACACACAAACACAGTACACACACACACACACAGTGCACACACACTCAATGCACATACACGAACACAAACACACGAACACACACAAACACACAGTGCACACACTCACACAGTGCACACACACACACACAGTGCACACACAGTGCACACACACACAGTACACACACACACAGTGCACACACACTCAATGCACACACACGAACACACAAACACACGAACACACACAAACACACAGTGCACACACACCGTGCACACACACACACACACAGTGCACACACACCGTGCACACACAAACAGTGCACACACACAAACACACACACACACGGTGCACACACACACGGTGCACACACACACAGTGCACTCACAGTGCACACACACACAGTGCACTCCCCCCCCCCACACACACAGTGCACACACACAAAGTGAACACACACGAATACACACAGACACATAGTGTCGTGAAAGACAGAAACTGTTTTTCCCTTCTTTTGTCTCAAAGCTTGCTTCCTAAGGCCTTTTCTGGTGACAAGACTCTGACTGATAACTGCCGGTTACCCAGATGGGTGCTATGGTGCCTCATTGTCTCTGCTTATGGTTGTAAAGATAAGCAGAAATAGGGGCAAATAGTCTTTTCCGGGGGGCACGGCTTGGAGAAGCTGACCACCACAAAAAGACAGTGCTCCTGCATGGCAAGGAAGGCAACATCCGCTGCTGGCTTATCTGTTGAGCCAGACATGTCACACAAGCAAATAGAAAAAAATACCTGAGAAATGGGGATAAAAGGCCTTCACTGAACCAAGGATTTTTGAGAGAAGAAGAGAGGAAGAGAAGAGAAGAATTCCTGGAGAAGAACTCCCAAAGAGAAAATCTTTGAGGAGAACTCCCGAAGATGGACCCTGAGACCTGCTTGCTGCCATCTCCCATCCCCCGCGGTGACCAGACGAGTTCCTGAGACTATGAACCTCGCTGGACCCACGGTGATGATTATATCTCTCTTGCTTTCTATCAAGACTCCTTGCTTTTTTTTATCCCTTTTCTATCGCTCACCTTCCCTTCCCCATATCCCTAAGCAACTAGTAATTGTAATAAACTGGTTGGGCTAACATTTGACCCGTTGTGTCTTAATCTCGCCATCGGGTATACACACAATATAAGAACCTCGTCTCCCTCCTTTATATTGGAGCGTGACAAGTGCACACACACAAATAGAACACACACACAGTGCACACACAGACACAGTGCACACACACACAATGCACACACAAAGTGCACACACTGTGCACACACAAACAGTGCACACACACGCACACAGTGCACACACACACAGTGCATACAAACGAACACACAGTGCACACACAGTTCACACAGAGTGCACACACACAGAGTACACACACACACAGTGCACCCACACGAACACACGCAAACACACAGTGCACACAGACACACAGTGCACATACACACACACAGTGCACACACAGTGCACACGCACACACACACACTGCACACACACAGTGCACAAGCACACACATTGCACACACAGTGCACAGACACTGACATTGCACACACAGTGCACACACAAACATTGCACACACACACTGCACACACACGCAGTACACACGCACACACAGTGCACACACACTCACAGTGCACACACAGTGCACACGCACGGATAGTGCACACACACGCACACAGTGCACACACACACATAGTGCACACACACACAGTGCGCACACACAGTGCACACACACACACAGTACACACACAAACACAGTGCACACAACATGCACACACACAGTGCACACGCACACACACACACTGCACACACACACTGCACACACACAGTGCACACAGTGCACACGCAGGGCAGTGCACACACAGGGCAGTGCACACACACAGAGTGTACACACAGTGCACACACACACAATGCACATGCACACACAGTGCACTCACAAACACACAGCTGACACAGTGCACACACACAAACACACAGTACACACGCACACAGAACACACACAGAGCACACACACACAGTGCACATGCACACACACACAGTGCACACACTAAACACACACACATAGTACACACACAATGCACACACACACAATGCACACACACGAACACACACAAACACACAGTGCACACACACACACGCAGTGTGCACACACACACAGTGCACACACAGTGCACGCACACACAGTGCACACACACACAGTGCACAAATACGAACACACACAAACACACAGTTCACACACACACAGTGCACTCACACACACAGTGCTGACACAGTGCACACACACACACACAGTGCACACACAGTGCACGCACACACAGTGCACACACACACAGTGCACAAATACGAACACACACAAACACACAGTTCACACACACACAGTGCACTCACACACAGTGCTGACACAGTGCACACACACACACAGTGCACACACACACTGCACTCACACACAGTGCACACAGAGTGCACACACACACACAGTCGACACACACAGTGCACACACACACAGTACACTCACACACAGTACACTCACACACACACACAGTGCGCACACACAGTGCACACACACACTGTGCACACACACACACAGTGCAAACACATGCAGTGCACACACACACAGAACACACACATAGTGCACACACACAGAGCGTACACACGAACACACACGAACACAGAGTACACACAGTGCACATACACAGTGCACACACACACTCACAGTGCACACACAATGCACACACAAAAAGTGCACGCACACAAAGACACACAGTGCACACACAGTGCACACACACAGTGCACAAACACAGTGCACAGACAGTGCACACACACTGTGCACACACACACACACACTGCACACACAGTGCACACACACACACAGAACATGCACGCACACTGTGCACACACACAAACAGTGCACACAAAAACAGTATGCACACACACAGTGCACGCACACACACAGTGCACACACACATAGTGCACTCACACACAGTGCTGACACAGTGCACACACACGCACACTGTGCACACACGCACACCGCACTCACACACATAGTGCTCACACAGTGTACACACACACAGTGCACACACACGGACAGTGCACACACACACACACAGTGCACAAATACACAGTGCACAACAGTGCACACACACACACACAGAACACACAGACACAGTGCGCACACACACTGCACACA
This sequence comes from Callipepla californica brunnescens, assembly GCA_023055505.1. Classification (NCBI taxonomy): domain Eukaryota; kingdom Metazoa; phylum Chordata; class Aves; order Galliformes; family Odontophoridae; genus Callipepla; species Callipepla californica. The sequence goes on from JALIRH010000146.1 coordinate 46,635, forward strand.
CTGTACACACACACACACACAGTGCACAGAGACACACTGTACACACTGTGCACACGCACAGTGCAGACACAGAGCACACACACACACACACACCGACAAAGTGCACACACACACAGTGCACACACAGTGCACAAACACACACACAGTGCACACACACTGCACCCACACACAGTACAAACACACACACACAGTGCACACACACTCAATGCACATACACGAACACACAAACACACGAACACACACAAACACACAGTGCACACACACCGTGCACACACACACACACACAGTGCACACACAGTGCACACACAAACAGTGCACACACACAAACACACACACACACATGGTGCACACCCACACAGTGCACACACACAGTGCACTCACAGTGCACACACACACAGTGCACACACACAAAGTGAACACACACGAATACACACAGACACATAGTGTCGTGAAAGACAGAAACTGTTTTTCCCTTCTTTTGTCTCAAAGCTTGCTTCCTAAGGCCTTTTCTGGTGACAAGACTCTGACTGATAACTGCCGGTTACCCAGATGGGTGCTATGGTGCCTCATTGTCTCTGCTTATGGTTGTAAAGATAAGCAGAAATAGGGGCAAATAGTCTTTTCCGGGGGGCACGGCTTGGAGAAGCTGACCACCACAAAAAGACAGTGCTCCTGCATGGCAAGGAAGGCAACATCCGCTGCTGGCTTATCTGTTGAGCCAGACGTGTCACACAAGCAAATAGAAAAAAATACCTGAGAAATGGGGATAAAAGGCCTTCACTGAACCAAGGATTTTTGAGAGAAGAAGAGAGGAAGAGAAGAGAAGAATTCCTGGAGAAGAACTCCCAAAGAGAAAATCTTTGAGGAGAACTCCCGAAGATGGACCCTGAGACCTGCTTGCTGCCATCTCCCATCCCCCGCGGTGACCAGACGAGTTCCTGAGACTATGAACCTCGCTGGACCCACGGTGATGATTATATCTCTCTTGCTTTCTATCAAGACTCCTTGCTTTTTTTTATCCCTTTTCTATCGCTCACCTTCCCTTCCCCATATCCCTAAGCAACTAGTAATTGTAATAAACTGGTTGGGCTAACATTTGACCCGTTGTGTCTTAATCTCGCCATCGGGTATACACACAATATAAGAACCTCGTCTCCCTCCTTTATATTGGAGCGTGACAAGTGCACACACACAAATAGAACACACACACAGTGCACACACAGACACAGTGCACACACACACAATGCACACACAAAGTGCACACACTGTGCACACACAAACAGTGCACACACACGCACACAGTGCACACACACACAGTGCATACAAACGAACACACAGTGCACACACAGTTCACACAGAGTGCACACACACAGAGTACACACACACACAGTGCACCCACACGAACACACGCAAACACACAGTGCACACAGACACACAGTGCACATACACACACACAGTGCACACACAGTGCACACACACACAGACACACACCGTGCACACACAGTGCACACACACACAGTACACACACACAAAGTGCACACACACACACATTGCACACACACACATTGCACATGCACACACAGTGCACTCACAAACACATGGCTGACACAGTGCACACACACACACACACAGTACACATGCACACAGAGCACACACAGAGCACACACACAGTGCACACGCACACACACACACTGCACACACACAGTGCACAAGCACACACATTGCACACACAGTGCACAGACACTGACAGTGCACACACAGTGCACACACAAACAGTGCACACACACACAGTGTACACACAGGGCACACACACAAAGTGCACACACACAAAATGCGCACACAGTGCACACACACACACAGTGCACACGCACACAGTAAACACACACAAACATTGCACACACACACTGCACACACACGCAGTACACACGCACACACAGTGCACACACACTCACAGTGCACACACAGTGCACACGCACGGATAGTGCACACACACGCACACAGTGCACACACACACATAGTGCACACACACACAGTGCGCACACACAGTGCACACACACACACAGTACACACACAAACACAGTGCACACAACATGCACACACACAGTGCACACGCACACACACACACTGCACACACACACTGCACACACACACTGCACACACACAGTGCACACAGTGCACACACAGGGCAGTGCACACACAGGGCAGTGCACACACACAGAGTGTACACACAGTGCACACACACACAATGCACATGCACACACAGTGCACATGCACACACAGTGCACTCACAAACACACAGCTGACACAGTGCACACACACAAACACACAGTACACACGCACACATTGCACACACAGAGCACACACACACAGTGCACATGCACACACACACAGTGCACAAACAGTGCACACACACACACAGTGCACACACTAAACACACACACATAGTACACACACAATGCACAAAGACACAATGCACACACACGAACACACACAAACACACAGTGCACACACACACACGCAGTGCGCACACACACACAGTGTACACACAGTGCACGCAAACAGTGCACACACACACACTGTGCACACACACACCGTATACACACACACAGTGCACACACAGTACACACACAAACAGTGCACACACACGAACACACACAAACACACAGTGCACACACACACACAGTGCACACACACAAACACACACAGAGTGCATACACACACAGTGCACACAGTGCACACACACACACAGATCACACACACACACAATGCACACACAGTGCACACACACAAACACACAGTGCACAAACAGAGCACACACACACACTCAGTGCACACACTGTACACACACACACTCACAGTACACACACAGAGCACGCACACACAATACACACACGAACATACACAAACACACAGTGCACACACACACAATGCACACACACAGTGTACACACTGTGCACACACACAGTGCACACACACAGAGTGCACATAACGTGCACACACAGTGCACACACACACTGTGCACACACACACTGTATACACACACACAGTGCACACACAAACAGTGCACACACACGAACACAAACACATTGCACACAGACACACAGTGCACACACACAAAGTGCACACACACAAACACACACAGAGTGCATACACACATACACAGTGCACACACACACACAGTGCACACACAGTGGACATGCACACACAGTGCACTCAAAAACACACAGCTGACACAGTGCACACACACACACACACAGTGCAAACACAGTGCACACACACACACTGCACACACAGTGCACTCACACACAAACAGTACACATGCACACAGAGCACACACACAGAGCACACACACAGTGCACACGCACACACACACACTGCACACACACAGTGCACCCACACAAAGTGCACACAGTGCACGAACACACAAGACTAGAGTGCACACACACAGTGCACGCACACACACACAGTGCACACGCAAAGAGTGCACACAGGGCACACACACGCAGAACACACACACACACAGTGCACACACAGTGCACACACACAAAATGCGCACACAGTGCACACACACACACACAAAATGCGCACACACACAGTGCACACAGTGAACACACACACAGTGCACACACACACATATTGCACACACACACACACACACAGTGTACACATACAGAACACGCACGCACACAGTGTGCATGCACACACACACACTGCACACACATGAACACACACAAACACACAGTGCACACACAAACGCACACACAGTATACACTCACACAGTGTACACACAGTGCACACACAAACAGTGTGCACACACGAACACACACAAACACACAGTTCACATGCGCACACAGTGGACACACACACAGTGCGCATGCACGGACTGTGCACACTTACAAACACACAGTGTACACACAGTGCACAAACACGCAAAGTGCACATACACACTGCACAACAGTGCACACACACACACACAGTGCACACGCACACGCACATAGTGCAAACACACACATTGCACACACACACACACAGTCCATACACGCAAAGAGTATGAACTCACAGTGCACACAAACATACACACTGCGCAAACAAAGCACACTCACACGCACACAGTGCACACACACACATTACACACTCACACACAGTACATGCACACAGAACACACACAAACACACAGTGCACACACACACAGTGCACACACACACACATTGCACACAGTGCACACACACATTGCACACAGTGCACACAGTGCACACACGCATTGCACACACAGTGCACACACACACACACACACACACAGTGCACACACACAGTGCACACACACACACATAGTGCACACACCGTGCTCAAACACACACCTTGCACATACAGTGAAAACACACACACACACACAGTGTACACTGTGAACACACACAGTACACACACACACATTTTACACACTCACACATTTTGCACACACACAGTGTACACACAGTGCGCACACAAACAGTGTACACACACGAACGCACACAAAGACACAGTGCACACAAAGACACAGTGGACACACACACAGTGCACACACACACACACATTGCACGCACAGTGCACACACAGAAAGTGCACAAACACACAAATTGCACTTATACACAGTGCACATCAGTGCACACACACACAGAACACGCACACAAACACAGTGCACATATACACAGTGCAAAACACTGCACATACAAACACACAGTGCACACACACACACACAGTGCACACACTGTGACCACGCACACTGCACACACAGTGCACACACACACACACAATACACAATCACACACACAGAGTGCAGAGAGACTAACTGCAAACACTGTGCACACGCACACTGCAAACACTGTGCACACACACACATGGTACACAGACATACACACACACACACACGGTGCACACAGTGCGCACACGCAGTGCACACACAGTGCACACACAGTGCACACATACACAGAACACACACACACGGTGCACACACAAACTGCACACACAGAGCACGCACACACACACAGTGCACACACACACAGAGCACACACAATGCACACAAACACACACACTGCGCACAATGTGACCACACACACTACACACTCTGTGCACGCACACACACACACACAGCAAAAACACACACACAGAGTGCAAAAGACACACTGCACACACTGTGCACAAGCACACTGCAAACACTGTGCGCACACACAGACACACACACTGCACACAGTGCGCACACGCAGTGCAGACACAATGCACACACACACAGTGCACACACACACACTGCACACACACAGAGATTGCGAACACACAGTGCACACACACACACACACACACACTGCGCAAACAATGCACACTTACACAGGCACACACACGATCACACACACACACACAGTGCACACACAAACATACACACACAGGGCACACAGTGCACACAAGCAGTGCAGACACAGTGCACACACACACAGAACACACACACACAGTGTCCACACACAGACAGTGCACACAGTGCACACAGTGCACACGCACACAGTGCGCACACACACATTGCACACATACACACACACAGTGCACACGCACACAGTGCACGCACACACAGTGCACACGTACACACAGAACACACAGTGGACACACACACACAGTGAACACACTGTGACCACTCAAACTGCACACACTGTGCAAACACACACACACACACAACACACAAACAAACACACACCGTGCACAGAGGCACACTGTACACACTGTGCACACGCACACTGTAAACACTGTACACACACACACACACAGTGCACACACAGTGCACACACAGAAAGTGCACAAACACACAAAGTGCACATATACACAGTGCACAACAGTGCACAAACACACAATACACAAACACAAACAGTGCACAGAAACACACTACACACACTGTGCACACGCACACTGCAAACACTGTGCACACACACACACACACACAGTCCACACAGAGCACAAACAGTGCAGAAACAGTGCACACACACAGAGTGCACACAGAGTGCACACAGTGCACACACACACACACAGTGGACAAACTGTGCACAAACACACACCGTGCACATAAAGTGCACACACACAGTGCACACTGTGAACACACACACAGTGCACACACACACATATTGCACATACACACACACACAGTGCACACACACACAAACAGTGCACACACACACATATTGCACATACACACACACACAGTGCACACACACACAGTGCACACACACACACAATGCACACACACGAACACACACACACAATGCACACACAAACACACACACAGTATACACACACACAGTGTACACACAGTGCACACACATACAGTATACACACACGAACACACACAAATAAACAATGCACACACTGGACACACACACAGTGCACATGCACACACACTGCACACACAGAAAATGCAAAAAGACACAAAGTGCTCATAAACACTGTGCACAACAGTGCACACACACACAGGACACACGCACACACACACACACAGAACACACACACAGCGCACACAAACACACAGTGCACAAACACACAGTGCACACAAACACACACACTGCGCACAATGTGACCACACACACTGCACAATCTGTGCACGCACACACACACTTACAATGCACAAACACACACACAGAGTGCACAAAGACACACTGCACACACTGTGCACACGCACACTGCAAACACTGTGCACACACACACACACACACTGCACACAGTGCGCACACGCAGTGCAGACACAATGCACACACACAAAGTCCACACACACACACACACACACACAGTCCACACACACACAGTGCACACACACACACACACAGTGCACATACACACACACACAGTGCACGCAAACACAGTGCACACGTATACACAGAGCACACAGTGCACACGCACGGACAGTGCACAAACACACACAGTGCACATATACACAGTGCACAACAGTGCACACACACAGTGCAGACACAGTGCACACACACGCAGTGCACACAGTGCACTCACACAGTGCACACAGTGCGAACACGCCGTGCAGACACAGTGCACACACACACAGAACACACGCACACAGTCCATACACACACAGTGCACACACAGTGCACACACACATTGCACACAGTGCACACACACACATTGCACGCACACACACACACTGCACACACATTGCACACACACACAGTGCACACACTGCACACACACACAGTGCACACACTGCACACACATACACAGTACACACACACACAAACAGTACAAACACAGTGCACACACAACGCACAGTACACAAACATACAGGGCCCACACACTGCACAAACACACACAGTGAACACAGAGTGCAAACACACATATGTAGTGCACACCCAGAGCACACACACGCACACACAGTGCTCACAGCGCATACACACACACTGCACACACACACAGTTCACACACACACACTCCACAAACCCACATTGCACACACAGTGCGCACACACACAGTGCTCACACACATACAAGTTGCACACGCACACAGTGCACACACACACATACACACTGTGCACACACAGTGCACACACAAGACAGTGAACACACACACACACACAAAACACAGTGCAGACACACACACTGCACACACACACAGTGCTCACGCACACACAGTGCACACATACACACCCAGTGAACGCACAGTGCCCCCACACACACAGACAACACACACACAGTACACACACAGAGCACACACACTCACAGTGCACACACAGTGCACACACAATGCACAGACTAACACACAGTGCACACACACAAAGTGCTCACACACAATGCACCCACACAGTGCACGCACACACACACACACTCACACACACCATGCACACACACACACACAGTGCACACTCACACACACTGAACAAACACACAGTGCACACAGACGCACACACACACACAGTGAACACACACAGGCACACTGAACACACAGTGCACACACAGTGCACACACTCACACAGAACACGCATGCACACAGTGCACACACACACACTGCACACACACACACACACACACAGTACACACACACTGCACACACACACACAGTGCGCACAGAGTGCACACACATACACAGTCCACACACACACGCAGTGCACACACACACAGTGCACATGCACACACAGTGCACTCACAAACACACAGCTGACACAGTGCACACACACACACACAGTGCACACACAGTGCACACACACACAGTACACACACACAGTGCACACACACACACACACAGTGCACATACACACACACACAGTGCACGCAAACACAGTGCACACGTATACACAGAGCACACAGTGCACACGCACGGACAGTGCACAAACACACACAGTGCACATATACACAGTGCACAACAGTGCACACACACAGTGCAGACACAGTGCACACACACGCAGTGCACACAGTACACTCACACAGTGCACACAGTGCGAACACGCCGTGCAGACACAGTGCACACACACACAGAACACACGCACACAGTCCATACACACACAGTGCACACACAGTGCACACACACATTGCACACAGTGCACACACACACATTGCACGCACACACACACACTGCACACACATTGCACACACACACAGTGCTCACACACATACAAGTTGCACACGCACACAGTGCACACACACACATACACACTGTGCACACACAGTGCACACACAAGACAGTGAACACACACACACACACAAAACACAGTGCAGACACACACACTGCACACACACACAGTGCTCACGCACACACAGTGCACACATACACACCCAGTGAACGCACAGTGCCCCCACACACACAGACAACACACACACAGTACACACACAGAGCACACACACTCACAGTGCACACACAGTGCACACACAATGCACAGACTAACACACAGTGCACACACACACAGTGCTCACACACAATGCACCCACACAGTGCACGCACACACACACACACTCACACACACCATGCACACACACACACACAGTGCACACTCACACACACTGAACAAACACACAGTGCACACAGACGCACACACACACACAGTGAACACACACAGGCACACTGAACACACAGTGCACACACAGTGCACACACTCACACAGAACACGCATGCACACAGTGCACACACACACACTGCACACACACACACACACACACAGTACACACACACTGCACACACACACACAGTGCGCACAGAGTGCACACACATACACAGTCCACACACACACGCAGTGCACACACACACAGTGCACATGCACACACAGTGCACTCACAAACACACAGCTGACACAGTGCACACACACACACACAGTACACACACAGTGCACACACACACAGTACACACATACACGCAGTGCACACACACACAGTGCACATGCACACACACAGTGCATATGCACACGCAGTGCACTCACAAACACACAGCTGAAACAGAGCACACACACACAGTGCACATGCACACACACACACAATGCACACACACGAACACACACACACAATGCACACACAAACACACACACAGTATACACACACACAGTGTACACACAGTGCACACACATACAGTATACACACACGAACACACACAAATAAACAATGCACACACTGGACACACACACAGTGCACATGCACACACACTGCACACACAGAAAATGCAAAAAGACACAAAGTGCTCATAAACACTGTGCACAACAGTGCACACACACACAGGACACACGCACACACACACACACAGAACACACACACAGCGCACACAAACACACAGTGCACAAACACACAGTGCACACAAACACACACACTGCGCACAATGTGACCACACACACTGCACAATCTGTGCACGCACACACACACTTACAATGCACAAACACACACACAGAGTGCACAAAGACACACTGCACACACTGTGCACACGCACACTGCAAACACTGTGCACACACACACACACACACTGCACACAGTGCGCACACGCAGTGCAGACACAATGCACACACACAAAGTCCACACACACACACACACACACACAGTCCACACACACAGAGTGCACACACACACACACAGTGCACATACACACACACACAGTGCACATACACACACACACAGTGCACGCAAACACAGTGCACACGTATACACAGAGCACACAGTGCACACGCACGGACAGTGCACAAACACACACAGTGCACATATACACAGTGCACAACAGTGCACACACACAGTGCAGACACAGTGCACACACACGCAGTGCACACAGTGCACTCACACAGTGCACACAGTGCGAACACGCCGTGCAGACACAGTGCACACACACACAGAACACACGCACACAGTCCATACACACACAGTGCACACACAGTGCACACACACATTGCACACAGTGCACACACACACATTGCACGCACACACACACACTGCACACACATTGCACACACACACAGTGCACACACTGCACACACACACAGTGCACACACTGCACACACATACACAGTACACACACACACAAACAGTGCAAACACAGTGCACACACAACGCACAGTACACAAACATACAGGGCCCACACACTGCACAAACACACACAGTGAACACAGAGTGCAAACACACATATGTAGTGCACACCCAGAGCACACACACGCACACACAGTGCTCACAGCGCATACACACACACTGCACACACACACAGTTCACACACACACACTCCACAAACCCACATTGCACACACAGTGCGCACACACACAGTGCTCACACACATACAAGTTGCACACGCACACAGTGCACACACACACATACACACTGTGCACACACAGTGCACACACAAGACAGTGAACACACACACACACAAAACACAGTGCAGACACACACACTGCACACACACACAGTGCTCACGCACACACAGTGCACACATACACACCCAGTGAACGCACAGTGCCCCCACACACACAGACAACACACACACAGTACACACACAGTGCACACACAATGCACAGACTAACACACAGTGCACACACACACAGTGCTCACACACAATGCACCCACACAGTGCACGCACACACACACACACTCACACACACCATGCACACACACACACACAGTGCACACTCACACACACTGAACAAACACACAGTGCACACAGACGCACACACACACACAGTGAACACACACAGGCACACTGAACACACAGTGCACACACAGTGCACACACACACAGTACACACATACACGCAGTGCACACACACACAGTGCACATGCACACACACAGTGCATATGCACACGCAGTGCACTCACAAACACACAGCTGAAACAGAGCACACACACACAGTGCACATGCACACACACACACAGTGCACACACAAAGAACACACACACAGTGCACACACACTGCACACGCACAGACAGTACACACACACACAGTGCACACACAGTGCACACACACACACATTGCACACACACACTGTGCACACAGTGCACACACAGAGAGTGCACAGACACTCATAGTGCACACACACACAGTGCACACGTACACACTGCACACTCACAATGTGCACACTATGTGCACACACAGACAGAACACGCATGGACACAGTGCACACACACACACAGTGCACACACAAACTGCACACACACGAATACACACAAACACACAGTGCACACACACCAAATATGCACACACACACATTGCACACTATGTGCACACACAAATAGTGCACACACACGAACACACACAAACACACAGTGCACACTCACAAACAGTGCACACACAGTGTACACACACACAGTGCACACCGAGACAGTGCACACGCACGGACAGTAAACACACAGTGCACACACACACAGAACATGCATGCACACAGTGCACACTCACAGACAATGCACACACACACGGTGCACACGCAAACACAGTGCACACACACACATTGTACACAGTGCACACACAGAAAGAGCACAGACACTCACAGTGCACACACACACACTGCACACACATTGCACAAACACACACAGTGCACACTCTCTGCACACACACACAGTGCACACAGTGCACACGCATCCACAGTACACACACACACAAACATTACACTCACAGTGCACACACACAAACAGTGCAAACACACACTGTACACACACACACAGTGCACACACACTGCACGCACACACAGTGAACACAGTACGCACACAAAGACATAGTGCACACACAGTGCACACACACACACAGTGCACACAGTGCTCATACACACACTGCATACACACACACTGCACACAGTGCGCACACAGTGCACACACACACAATGCTCACACACATACAAGGTGCATACGCACACAGTTCACACACTGACAGTGAACACACACGAACACACACAAACACACAGTGCAGACACACACACTGCACACACACACAGTGCTCACGCACACACAGTGCACACATACACACCCAGTGCACGCACAGTGAACAATCACAGTGCACACACTCACACTGCTCACACAGTGCACACACACAGTGTTCTGTGTGTGTTCACTGTGTGTGTGCACTGTGTGCACTGTGTGTGTATGTGTGCACTGTGTGTGCTTGTGCGCACAGTGTGCACACAATGCACACACACACACAGTACATGCACACACACAGTGCACACACAGTGCACGCACAGACAGTGCACGGACACTCACAGTGCACACGCACGAACAGTGCGCACACGTACAGTGCACACACACACACTCCGCACACACACAATGCGCACACAGTGCCCACACACAGTGCTCACAGACTGTGCACACACACACACAGAGCACACACACACACACAGTGCACACGCACGGTCAGTAAATACACAGTGCACACACACACACACACACAGTACGCACACAGTGCACACAGGCACACAGTGGACACACACACAGTGCACACGCACACAGAGAACACACACACAGAGTGCACATATACACAGTGCACAACACTGCACACACTCTGCACACACACACACTGCACACACTCTGCACACACACCCACACACACAATGCACAAACACACACACTGAGTGCACAGAAACACTGCACACACTGTGCACACGCACACTGCAAACACTGTGCGCACACACACACACACACAGTGCACACACATGCAGTGCACACACACAGTGCACACACACACTCCACAAACCCACAATGCATACACAGTGCACACACACACAGTGCTCACACACACACAGTGCACACATAGTGCACAGACAATTACAGTGCACACACACTCACAGTGCATACGCACTGCACACACACAGTGCACATGCAAACACAGTACGTATGCACACACAGTGCACACACAATGCACACACACACACGGTGCACACAGAGTGCACACACATACACATTCCACACACACACAGACAGTGCACACACAGTGCACACACACAGTACACACACACACAAACACACTGCACACGCACACAGTGCACATGAACACACAGTGCACACACAGTGCACACACACACAGTGCACACGCACCGACAGTGAATACACACACAGTGCACACACACACACAGTGCAAACACACGGTACACACACAGTGCACAAACACACACAGTGCACACACAGTGCACACACACAAACACAGTGCACACACAGTTCACACACACTGTGCACACACAAACACACACACATACACTGTTCACACACACAGTGCACACACACACACAGTGCAAACACACGGTACACACACAGTGCACAAACACACACAGTGCACACACAGTGCACACACACACACAGTGCACACACAGTGTACACAGACACAGTACACAAACACGCAGTGCACACACAGTACACACACACACATTGCACACACACTCAGTGCACACACAGAAACACAGTGCACACACACACAGTGCACACTCAGACTCAGTGCACACACAGTGCACACACAGTGCACACACACAGTTCACACACACACAGTAAACACACACACACAGTGCACACACAGTGCACACACAAACACACAGTGCACACACAGTGCACACACACAAACACAGTGCACACACAGTTCACACACACTGTGCACACACAAACACACACACATACACTGTTCACACACACAGTGCACACACACACACAGTGCAAACACACGGTACACACACAGTGCACAAACACACACAGTGCACACACAGTGCACACACACACACAGTGCACACACAAAGAACACACACACACAGTGCACACACAGTGCACACAGACAGTACACAAACACGCAGTGCACACACAGTACACACACACACATTGCACACACACTCAGTGCACACACAGAAACACAGTGCACACACACACAGTGCACACTCAGACTCAGTGCACACACAGTGCACACACAGTGCACACACACAGTGCACACACACACAGTGCACACACAGTGCACACACACATTACACACACACACACACAGTGCACACACACACACACACGGTTACACACACAGTGCACACACAGTGCACACAAACGCAGTGAACACACACACTGCACACACACACACAGTGCACAAACACACAGTGCACAGACACAGTGCAAACACCCACAGTGCACACACACATTTACAGTGCACACACACACACACACAGTGCGCAAACACACAGTGTACAGGCACAGAGTGCACACACACGAACACACAAAAAAAACACAGTGCACATATGGTTCACACACACAGTGCACGCACACACACAGTGCATACACAGTGCACACGCACAAACACACACAAACACACGGTGCACACACACACAGTGCACATGCACACACAGTGCAGACACAGTGAACACACACACACAGTGCACATAAACAGTGCACATACACACAGTAACACACACACGGTGCACACACACACAGTAACAGAGCACACACAGTGCTCACACAGACATACACACACACACAGCGCACACACTAACAGTGCACACACACACAGTCCACACAAACACACAGTGCACACACAGTGCACACAGAGTGCACACAGACGAACACACACAAACACACAGTGCACACACACACACACACACAGTGCACACACACACACTGCGCACACACACACACACACACTGTTCATACAGTACACACACACACATTGTGCACACACACAGTGCACACACCGCGCAAACACACACAGTGCACACAAACACGCACACACTGCGCACACACACTGTGCACAAACACACACACACACATTCCACACACAGTGCGCACACACACATACACTGTGCACACACACAAACACACACACTCTGCACACACACATAGTGCACACACACACCGTTCACACACACACAGTGCACACACACACACAGTGCACACACACACACACACAGTCACACACGTCAGGTGGTGCTGTGCATCCCACCCGCGCTCATTTTTCACACTAGCTCGTGCACACGGAATGGTGTCAGTCATGGTGCACGAGGAATAGTGCAAGGCGTTGTGCATGAGTGATGGTGCATGGCGTGGAGCATACGGAGTTGTTGCAAACTAGGTTTGCAGCATTTGTCCAAGGTTAACCCAGAGTGACGTGGGGAAGCATACACACGCTCAATATGAGTGAAGCTTCAGTTTATTGTTGGTTACACATCTGATTATATAGACAGTTTGTTGCTAAGATTAGGTTTGCGGCACACAATCTCAAGCCACGGGATTGGTTAAAGGAAGCTTACATAAAGCTATAGTGATTAATGACTGGATAGATTACATATTGTTTTATAGAGTTACCATTCTTCGTGGTTCCCATAGCATACAGTTCTTCAGATAATGTCTAGTACTATTGAAATCAGATCCGGTCGTTCTGGCTTCGGTTACTAAGTATGGTGTCCCGTAAAACTTTGCATGCAGCACTTTGCACGCAACATTACTCCACATCTGAAGACCATTGTTCTTACCCACTAGGTTTGTTACATCCCTGACATTTCCCCTGTTTTTCTTTTAAAATAATATAGTCATGTCCTCCTTGTTCTATCAGCCAATTTTGGAATATATCGGCTGAGGTGGCCAGGTTTACTTTAGGCGTAGTAAGCCGCATAGTACAGCTTACTACTAAGCGAGCTACAATTATAATCAAAATAATAATTAACACCCATTTTATTCCTTCCTTCAGCAAATCATAGAGCCAGGATGAAAGGCCTGGAAAAATTGATCGAAACCACTCATCAATTGGGTTATGGTCTTTCGTCACCTGATTTGTGTGGTTAAGCAACCAGTGGATCTGATTTTGAATAGACTGACTATTATCTGACAGGTTAAAACAACACATACCCTCAAAATCTTTACACCCATGCCCCTGTGCTAACAGCAAGAAATCAATGGCAGCGCGATTTTGCAGAACAGCGTGTCTAAGACTATTCATATCTTCTAACATTTCTTCAAGAATCAACGATGTAATATTACTTTGTTTAACAGTCCAACAAGCTAGTCTCTCGATTTGGGTTAATGCTTGGGCTGCCGCTACACCTGGAACCAGGAAAGAAGCGAAGACATTTGCTGTTGTTGTCCATAACTTTATCTCGTCCGAGCATTCGGTTGTCAGTGCTGAGGCGGCTCTCCGATGTCGGCGACTAGTGCTATTGATTAGTGCCTTAGATATATTCAGCCATTCCTGGTGGCGAGGAGCAAACAAGGTTAACTTTCCTAGATAACATGGTCCCCCTACTATGTTTTTTGGAAGGCCCGCCCAGGCCCTATCACCACATATGAGGAAAATACCTGGTGGTAAAGCTTTAGCTGACCAATTATTTAGTAGAATCTCCTGTTTCTTAACTCCCGCTTCAATTGTCCAGCGTAAACCATAAGCATTTCCTTTCGAGAAACTGCCTCCACAGTAAGTGGACCAATCAAAAGCAGCATGATTTTTTGGAAAGACACTTGTCCAACGCTGACCTAAGTAAGGACTATGAATTGGTAACAGTTTTGGATTATTGTGCGCAAATTTCTCTAAGGTAGTGCCTGGTCCAAACAACAAACAAGTGGTCTTAGATCCATTCACATTATCAACCATACGGGATCCCAGTAAATCCAATTCTTGGGGGTCCCATGGCATGGAATTATTGAGGCCACGAATTAAACATGCACTTTGGGTTGCAGGCTCTGAATAATTACAGGCAGATACATTTTTGACATGTGCCTTAAATTCCCGAGACTCATACCCAGGCCAGCCAATCAAACAGGTACGAAAGGGCTCTCCTGCCGACTGTAAGCTAAGACAAAAATCTGGATTATGCGTAAGGTTTGCCCATGTTACCCAAACATTTGAGCTAGATGCCAATAGCGGTGGATGCCTGGTCGTTGCCACTGGGAGGATTAGCAGGAATGTCATGATGTTCCACAACAGCTCGTGTCCACTTCGTAGGGACCCATAGTGGACCGAAGGCTGAAGATGACCTGCCTGTAATCGCTCCTGCACCAGCTGCGTAGCTTGATTCAGGCTTTCACGGTTCAACGGCCACTGCTCGATCCAAACAGGAGTGTCTGTCATCCACTTCAGGCGGATCGGGAAAGCCCATGCAGTAGCCGTTACTAAAAGGGTGAAAGTTCTCCGAAAATGACCGTTTCTCCCACACCTAAAACAGCGTTGAGAGCGCGGGGTCGATGAGGCTGCCTTGTTCTCTGTTTGCTGTAACAACGGTCCAAAGGCAGCAAACACCCGATCCTGAGCTCTGACCAGTTTCTCACCTATGTCCTGAACAACAGAGCTTAACATCGCTTGCGTGGGGGTAGGCACTCGGCTCATACGTTCTAACATTTCCTCAACAGTAGCATTTAAAGGGAGCGTGGCAAGAATTGCTTTTGTTGCCTGATTACTATTTTCTAATAGACACTGACGTAACAAGGACTGTTTCATCCAGTCAGGTACATCTGCATTTGACAGCGCTTCAGTTATCTTATCAACAAAATTAGCAAAAGATTCTTCTCGACCTTGTCTAATTGACAAATAAGATGGAGTAGGTTTCGAAGATCGAACCATATTATATGCATCTCGCGCTAGATTCATACTTTCCATACAAACTTCAGGCCCCATCTGAACCTGCATTTCTGGTCGAGAAAACATATTACTACCCATAAATTGATCAGCAGTCACTTGGTACAATGGGTCATGCATATCCCGGGGAACACTAGCACTTAATTCACATAAACGACGCCAATGAGATTGCCACATCATTTGTTCTGACGGTTTCATAATCATTCGCATAATAGTCTTTATATCCTCTGGAACAAGCACACTGCTAGACCACAAGTAAGTTAATAATTGGCGAGCCGGTTCACTATGCAACCCATGTTCTGACACTGTAGAACGTAATTGAAATAACATTTTCCAACCAAGTGGAACATGAACCCCCTGAGCTCCACCGTTTGCTGTGGGCTCAAACCGAATGGGAAAAGCTTGGCCGATTATCTCAGCCACATCAGAATGACCCTGCTCCACAGCATGCCAAGCGATTTCTGCCCAACAGGGCCGAGGCAATATACTCATAGCAACTTTGCCTTTAACTGTCCCATTATTAACATTGTCCGAAGACGATAGCGGGGGCGGAGGCGGTGGGAGATCCCCATTTCCCTCCTCTGGGGGGAAAAGGTCAGGTTCTGTCTCCGGGTCCTCAGGCGCCGGTGCAGTAGGCAGCACCGCTGATACCCGTACAGGGACAGGAATTCCTAGGGACGGCTGAGGGGGATCCTCAATTCGAAAAGTTGCAGCAGAAGCCCCGCCATGCAGCTGAGCAACTGCTTGCCCTGCTACCTCCTGCTCAATCTTATGCCGCTTTATACAATTAATAATTTCCCGCCAGGGCTTCATCAGCTTTTTTGCCTCCTTTCTATCATCAATAACATGATCCCACAGCACGTCACCTAAGGTACGCCACTGATCGATATTGAATAATGTCCCTGCATGCAAGAAAACCCCCACCGTCTGACCATAATCCAAAATATTTGGCACTGCTTTAAGGGTGCCAGCACTAATTCCCCGCTTTTCCAAAAAGCATGATAAAAGGTTTTGGGCTACCTCTCTCTCCATCCGTTCTGTCCGTCAAGAACAAAGGCACTCTGTGGAGGAGAAATTGCGTCGGCCGAACGCAAAGCCCCTGGATCCCGTCCGGTCCCGCTGCGCGATGAACCGAAGCTACGCAGCTCTCCTACGCAGTTTTCCTGCTTTTCAGTTACCGGTCTCGGTCGACCGAAACTGCGCAGCTTCTCCGCTGCAAAGCAGCAGAGGCTCTTAGTCCAAACACCACGTACTCGGGTCCCTGTTCGGGCACCAGATGTTGCAAACTAGGTTTGCAGCATTTGTCCAAGGTTAACCCAGAGTGACGTGGGGAAGCATACACACGCTCAATATGAGTGAAGCTTCAGTTTATTGTTGGTTACACATCTGATTATATAGACATTTTGTTGCTAAGATTAGGTTTGCGGCACACAATCTCAAGCCACGGGATTGGTTAAAGGAAGCTTACATAAAGCTATAGTGATTAATGACTGGATAGATTACATATTGTTTTATAGAGTTACCATTCTTCGTGGTTCCCATAGCATACAGTTCTTCAGATAATGTCTAGTACTATTGAAATCAGACCCGGTCGTTCTGGCTTCGGTTACTAAGTATGGTGTCCCGTAAAACTTTGCATGCAGCACTTTGCACGCAACATTACTCCACATCTGAAGACCATTGTTCTTACCCACTAGGTTTGTTACATCCCTGACAGGTTGGTGTTGGTCAGGTCGGCATGGCACGGAGCATCCCGTGCAGTTGTTTGGTGTGGCACGGTGCGTGGCCGTGCTCTGCCTGCACAGCTGCGTTGGGCACACGGTGCATTTCTTCTCCCGGATAACTGATGACAGGACGAGAGGGAACGGCCACAAGCCACGCCGGGGAAGGTTGAGATTGGATTTGAGGAAAAATGTTTGCTCTGAAAGAGTGCTCAGGCACTGGAATGGCCTGACCTCATGTACCTATGAATCTATGGGTGTCCATGGGTCCCAGTGTGTCCCTGTGGGTCCCTATGGGTCTCTGTGGGTCCCAATGTCTCTCTGTGGGTCTCTGAAGGAGTGCTGGGGCACTGGAATGGCCTGACCTAATGTATCTATGAATCTATGGGGTCTCTCTGCAGGTCCCTATGGGTCTCTATGGGTCCCAGTGTCTCCCTATGGGTCTCCGAAGGAGTGCTCAGGCCCTGGAATGGCCTGCCTAGGGAGGGAGTTGAGGCACTGTCCCCAGCGCTGCTCAAGAAGCGTTCAGATGAGGTGCTGAGGGATTGGATTCAGTAGCTCAGTGGGTAGGGATGGTGGGAGGAGGAGGGTTGGACGAGATGAGCTTGGAGGTCCTTTCCAACCTCATGGATCTGTGAATCTATGAATTTATCTGCAGCAGTGTTTGCAGTGCGGCTTCAAAACGCGTTTTGAGCTGAAGCTTTTGCTGAACTTCTTGCTGAGCACGGAGCGGAACAGTGCGGGTGAAGTGGGCTCTGGGGTGCTGCCACGGGGGGTGGGCTCTGGGGGTGCTTCCTCAGATTGAGAAGAGGGCCAAAATCATTTCCGTTTCTTTTCAGCAAAATCCTAAAAACCTGAAGAGCCTCGACCTGTTCAACTGTGAGATCACGAACCTGGAGGACTACAGGGACAGCATCTTCGACCTGCTGCAGCAGATCACGTACCTGGACGGGTTCAACCAGGAGGATAATGAGGCGCCGGACTCAGAAGATGACGATGATGAGGGTGAGCGCACTGAGTGAACCGTGCGTGCAGTGCCATGCGGGTGCAATCATGGCGCGTTCTGAGTGCGGCGGCATCGCACTCTGCTCCCATTGTTGGGGCCTTCATTATGGGATTTGATCGGTGTCAAAAAGGAGCGGCCAGCAGGGATGGGGATGGGATCGGGGAGGGGAAAAGCTTCACCTCCCAGTTTATCTAATATGGCTTTAATCTGCATCCAGTGCTAAAGTATCAAGAGGTCTCTGCTCCAAGTTGAATAAAGTTAGTTCCTTCAGCCTCTTCTTTTACAGCATGCTCCAGCCTTCTTGCCATCCTAATGTCCATTCTCTGAACTTATTCCAGGGTGTCAGCATCCTCCTTCTGTTGGGAAACGCAAAGGATGCACTACTCCAGCTGTAATCTCACAGGTTCCAAAGGGAGGGGAAGAATCAATTCCCCTATTCTTCCTACTCCCTTCCTAACACTGCACAGAACGTGGCTCACATTCACTGCTTGAAGAGCATCCTATATTCTTCAGTTCAATGGTCCTTGACAAACTGTTGTGGTTTTGTGGTTTTGATGCAGATATTCCACATCAGAACATCATGCAGGCAGTTAAGGAGTTAATGCTGTGTTGGGGAGCAGCAGAGGGGTGAAACTCCGGACCAGACAACAGTTGTGCTTACCTTGCATTTTTACTAAGGTAAGCTCTCAGATTTGGTTTGGAAACTTTCTCTCTCCCAATTGTTCGATTTTGTTAGATTTAGGAAAGATACTGTTCCTCCTCAAATCGTTGCCGTTGTTTTTTTTCTTCTATTGACCCATCTGTCATCTGCGTACCCTTCCCCGTCTCCCCCTCACCCTCCCCCCTCAGAGAGAGAGCATCATCACCGTGGATCCAGTGAGGTCCGTAGGTAGTCCGCTGATCTCAGGAACTTGTCTGGTAGGACAAGGGGGAATAGTGCGGCAGGGGAGGTTTAGGTTAGAGACGAGGAGGAAGTTTTTCACAAAGAGGGCAGTGATGCAGTGGAACAGGTCCCCCAGGGAGGTGGTGGATGCCCCATCCCTGGAGGCATTCAAGGCCAGGCTGGATGTGCTCTGGGCAGGTCGCTCTAGAGGTTGGCAGCCCTGCACATGGCGGGGGGGTTGAAACTCGATGATCATTGTGGTCCTTTTCAACCCAGGCCTCGCTGTGGTTCTATGATTCTAAATGCACCGCCATTAAGCAGACGCGGCGTCATCGCGATCATTGCGGAAGGTGCTGTGTCATCACGACAGATCAACACCTCCGGACAGACGGCTCCGGGGACACCAATGGGTGACAGGGGGGCACAGAGATAGGGGGCTGATGGATGTGGGGGCATTTCTCGGCCAGATAGATATGGGGCAGTAATGGGGTCACGTATGGGGTCAAGTGTGTGGCAGGCATGAGGGCAGACAGATATGGGGCAGATAGGTATGGAGGCAGATATAGGGTCAGGAAAATGGGCAGATGGATGTGGGGGCAGAAATGGGGCACAGATAGAGGGTTGGAGGGGACCTACAGGATCGTGGAATCACAGAGTGGTTGGGTAGGAAGGGTCCCCGTGGTTCATAAAAGCACGGAATCGCAGCACTGTTGGTTTGGGAGGGACCCCAGAGACCGTAGAGCGATGGGATGGCAGCACGGTGGGCTTGGAGGGGACGGAGCTCAGTGTCACAGTGCTGGGGACGCGCAGCAGCGTTCCTAAGCGCAGATCGGTGTCAGTGTGATCTGGGGACACGCTGCACTGTCCCCGTGCACGGATCGGTGTCACGGTGTGTCAATGGGTTACGGGCCGGTTCAGCCCGGTTCTATGACTAACGGTCCTGGGAAAAGGGTAGAAGGGAGAGGGCAGGGAGATGGGCCTAAAAACAAAAGAGCGACCACGATCGGAGGAGGAGAACTCACTTCCTAAATAAGACACCGGAATGTCAAAGAATACGGTAGAACACCATGTAATTGGAAACGAAGCTAATGAATCAAATAAGAAGAGAGAGAGTGTGGGAGCACACTATAGTTGGTGGACTCCTTAAGGAAGGAACCTTAAAGCCCACCCAGCTCCAACCTGGTTTTCCGTGGAACTGAGGCATCCGCGCAGCCCGAGCCCTAGCACACAGGTCACACACGGATACAGAAAGAAGAGCAGAGCTCTTCCACGGAGCAGAAGCTGGAGAAGTGTCCAGAGTTTCCCACTATTAGGAATAGCCTTTGGTGAAACTCGCGTCCAAGGAGCGTTCCAGAACCTTCTGTGTGCCTCCACGTCGGCTTTGTGCCGCATCACAGTGGCATCTAGAGGACTTCTCTGAGCCTCGACGAGATCGAATCTGACCAGTCCAGCAGGGCATCCACCAGGGCACACTGGGAATCCCACGGCCAGGGTGGGGGAAAGGCATTGTGACATCACAGGGCAGGGCGGGACATCAGTCTTGAAGGCACGCGGGCAGCTTCCCCCAGCACAGACGCTTGGGGCAGCCGCTCCATCCGGGTGCTCACTGCTGGAGCTCTGCTCTGGGTGACAGTCGCTTGCGTGTTGAGATTCGTGGCAAGAGAACAGGATGGAGATCGACCTGACTCTCTTAGCTCTCATCATCATGGGCATGTTTTTACATTCTCACGAGGCCCATGACTCTGTCGAGCTGAACCTGGTGGTGGGAATCACAATCCTCATCAAGATCGTTCTGTGGTACGTCTTTTTCATCCTGCTGCGCGATGGTTGCGTCTACCTCTGCAGAAGAGTAAGGCAACGACGGAGAAAGGTGAGCGACTGAAATGCATCACGCAGGGAGCGTAGTGCAGGGTAGGGTGGGGAGCAGGCAACCACAAAGGCCTTGTCCGTGAGGTG
Organism: Callipepla californica brunnescens; assembly: GCA_023055505.1. Taxonomy (NCBI): domain Eukaryota; kingdom Metazoa; phylum Chordata; class Aves; order Galliformes; family Odontophoridae; genus Callipepla; species Callipepla californica. Next base: position 70,167 of record JALIRH010000146.1, read on the forward strand.
ATGCAAGGCAAGCAGACTCCCAGAGCTCCATTAGCTCTCCCCAGGGAGGGACTTGCCCGGCCGCGGGGCTGATGCCCAGCGGGAGAGCCCTGTGTGACACGGGGCCCGCCAGAGGTGGTGTGAGCCCCACGGGCTGCCCCAAACGGCCCTGTGAGGCAGGGAAAGCTGCGCGGGAATCGGAGCCCTGCAGGGGAACGCTCTGCCCAATGAGTCCGCATCCCTTTCACTGTGCCCGCACTCTGTGGCTGCCAGGGAACGCGACCAACGGCCTCAACTTCGGTGGGGAGAAAGCGCAGGGAAAACATCCGGGAGAAGAGCCAGGTGAAGGTGAGCACGGCCCAAGCCTACCCTCTAGGCATTTGTGCTAAGCCTGCGTGTCTCTCATCACATCGCCCCTCTGTGCCACTGGCAGGTCTGCTCCCTCCAGGAGGAGCTGCAAAAACTGAGGAGCCAAGCTCAACACTGGGAGATGTTGCACCGGGACAGCGAGCAAACGCTGGCTATCATGAAAGAGGAGCTGACTGTTTGCAAGGCGGAGCTGGCTTTCCACAAACAGGACAGGCAGCAGCTCCTCTCAGGGCATGAGCAGTGCGAACAGGCGGTGAGCACGGCCCCAGCCTTCCCACTAGGCACCTGTACTAAGCCTGCGTGTCTCTCATAACATCACCCCTCTGTGCCACTGGCAGGTCGGCTACCTCCAGGAGGAGCTGAAAAAGCTGAGCATCCAAGCTGAGAACTGGGAGCAGATGCAGCGTGACGCACTGCAATCTCAGATTCAACAAAAAGAAGAGCTGGCTTCCCTCAGACAAGACAAGAAGCTGCTCCTGCCACATCTGAAACAAAGCCGACAGGAGGTGAGCACGGTCCAGGCCTTCCCACTAGGCACCTGTGCTAAGCCTGCGTGTCTCTCATCACATCACCCCTCTGTGCCACTGCAGATCCGCTTCCTCCAGGAGGACCTGCAAATGATAAACAGGCAATCTCAGCACTGCCAGAAGTTGCACTGGGACACACAGAAACGTCAGGCTGCACAAAAAGAGAAGCTGGCAACCCACAGACAAGAGAGGCAGCAGGTCCTCTCAGCTCAGAAGCAGTGCCAACAGGAGGTGAGCATGGCCTGAGGCTTCCCACTAGGCACCTGTGCTATGCCTGCGTGTCTCTCATCACATCATCCCTCAGTGCCACTGGCAGGTCGACTCCCTCCAGGAGGAGCAGAAAAAGCTGAGCATCCGAGCTGAGAACTTGGACCAGTTGCAGTTTGAAGCACTGCAATCTCAGATTGCACAAGTAAAGGAGCTGGCTTCCCTCAAACAGGACAAGCAGCAACTCCTGTCAAGGCAGGAGCAGTGCCGACAGGAGGTGAGCATGGCCCAAGCCTTCCCACTCGGCACCTGTGCTACGCCTGCGTGTCTCTCATCACATCACCCCTCTGTGCCACTGTCAGGTCGGCTCCCTCCAGGAGGAGCTGAAAAAGCTGAGCATCCGAGATGAGAACTGGGAGCAGATGCAGCGTGACGCACAGGAATCTCACACTGCACAAAAAGAGAAGCTGGCTTCCCTCAGACAAGACAAGAAGCTGCTCCTGTCACATCTGAAACAGAGCCGACAAGAGGTCAGCACGGCCCAAGCCTTCCCACTAGGCACCTGTGCTAAGCCTGCGTGTCTCTCATCACATCACCCCTCTGCGTCACTGGCAGGTCAGCTCCCTCCAGGAGGAGCTGAAAAAGCTGAGCATCCGAGCTGAGAACTGGGAGCTGTTGCAGTTTGAAGCGCTGGAATCTCAGATTCAACAAAAAGAAGAGCTGGCTTCCCTCAGACAAGACAAGAAGCTGCTCCTGCCACATCTGAAACAAAGCCGACAGGAGGTGAGCACGGTCCAGGCCTTCCCACTAGGCACCTGTGCTAAGCCTGCGTGTCTCTCATCACATCACCCCTCTGTGCCACTGCAGATCCGCTTCCTCCAGGAGGACCTGCAAATGATAAACAGGCAATCTCAGCACTGCCAGAAGTTGCACTGGGACACACAGAAACGTCAGGCTGCACAAAAAGAGAAGCTGGCAACCCACAGACAAGAGAGGCAGCAGGTCCTCTCAGCTCAGAAGCAGTGCCAACAGGAGGTGAGCATGGCCTGAGGCTTCCCACTAGGCACCTGTGCTATGCCTGCGTGTCTCTCATCACATCATCCCTCAGTGCCACTGGCAGGTCGACTCCCTCCAGGAGGAGCAGAAAAAGCTGAGCATCCGAGCTGAGAACTTGGACCAGTTGCAGTTTGAAGCACTGCAGTCTCAGATTGCACAAGTAAAGGAGCTGGCTTCCCTCAAACAGGACAAGCAGCAACTCCTGTCAAGGCAGGAGCAGTGCCGACAGGAGGTGAGCATGGCCCAAGCCTTCCCACTCGGCACCTGTGCTATGCCTGCGTGTCTCTCATCACATCACCCCTCTGTGCCACTGTCAGGTCGGCTCCCTCCAGGAGGAGCTGAAAAAGCTGAGCATCCGAGATGAGAACTGGGAGCAGATGCAGCGTGACGCACAGGAATCTCACACTGCACAAAAAGAGAAGCTGGCTTCCCTCAGACAAGACAAGAAGCTGCTCCTGTCACATCTGAAACAGAGCCGACAAGAGGTCAGCACGGCCCAAGCCTTCCCACTAGGCACCTGTGCTAAGCCTGCGTGTCTCTCATCACATCACCCCTCTGCATCACTGGCAGGTCGGCTCCCTCCAGGAGGAGCTGAAAAAGCTGAGCATCCGAGCTGAGAACTGGGAGCTGTTGCAGTTTGAAGCGCTGGAATCTCAGATTCAACAAAAAGAAGAGCTGGCTTCCCTCAGACAAGACAAGAAGCTGCTCCTGCCACATCTGAAACAAAGCCGACAGGAGGTGAGCACGGCCCAAGCCTTCCCACTAGACACCTGTGCTAAGCCTGCGTGTCTCTCATTACATCACCCCTCTGTGCCACTGCAGATCCGCTTCCTCCAGGAGGACCTGCAAATGATAAACAGGCAATCTCAGCACTGCCAGAAGTTGCACTGGGACACACAGAAACGTCAGGCTGCACAAAAAGAGAAGCTGGCAACCCACAGACAAGAGAGGCAGCAGGTCCTCTCAGCTCAGGAGCAGAGCCGACAGGAGGTGAGCATGGCTCGAGCCTTCCCACTAGGCACCTGTGCTAAGCCTGCGTGTCTCTCATCACTTCACCCCTCTGTGCCACTGGCAGGTCGACTCCCTCCAGGAGGAGCTGAAAAAGCTGAGCATCCGAGCTGAGAACTGTGAGCAGGTGCAGTTTGAAGCACTGGAATCTCAGATTGCACAAGAAGAGTTGCTGGCTTTCCTCAAACAGGGCAGGCAGCAGGTCCTCTCAGCTCAGGAGCAGTGCCGACAGGAGGTGAGCACGGCCCAAGCCTTCCCACTCGGCACCTGTGCTAAGCCTGCGTGTCTCTCATCACATCACCCCTCTGTGCCACTCGCAGGAGGAACTGCAAAAGCTGAGCAGCCAAGCTCAGCGCTGGGAGATGTTGCACTGTGTCCGTGAGTAAACGCTGGCTATGATGAAAGAGGAGCTGGCTGTTTCCAAGTTGGAGCTGGTTTCCTTCGAGGGAGAACTCGGGAAGATCAGCGAGCAGCAGCAGGACGCGAACAGAATGAGAACCAACTACAGCCCAAGGGCAGAAGGAGCGCGACCTGAGCCCCAGGCACCGCTGGAGGAGGGATCTGTGCGGGGCTGACTCTGCCTGGAACTCACCTCCAGGATGAGAAGTGTCACAAAACACAGGGAAGCGTTAAAGACGTTTACAAATTTCCTTAAAATAATATCAAATTGAAAAATAAATAAATAAATAATATGTGTATATATATATATATATATAAATAATAATAATTAAAAAAAAAAAAAGAAAACAAAAAAAATAAAAAAAAAAAGAAAAATATCTGGAGCCCCTCCCATTTCATTTCTCACCACTCACTCCTTTGGGCTCCTTCCCAATGCCCGATACCCACTGCACCTTTCAATTTTACCAGAAGATGCTGCGCGATAGGGGATATGATAAATCGACTCTTGGGCCCAACTCTTTACAAGAGAATTTTTGAAATGAGTCCCATTATCTGTCTCAATTCTCTCTGGAGTGCCATGTCAACACAGGACTTGTTTCTCGGGACCTAAGATGGTGTTTTGGGCGGTAGCATGCGGTACTGCATATGTTTCAAGCCACCCAGTGGTTGCCTCCACCATGGTGAGCGCGGCAAGGTGATACAAACAACCTGCCTCGCCTCTTTATCTTTTTGCCATCACCCTTCCCCGCAAAGAGGTTTCATCCTCTTGGCTTGTTTAATTATGGCACATGTGTCACAGTCATGGATAACCTGTGCAATAGCGTCCATAGTTAAGTCCACCCCTCGGTCTCTAGCCCACTTCTGTGTTGCGTCTCTTCCTTGATGGCCCGAGGTCTCATGGGCCCACCGAGCTAGATATAATTCACCCTTGTGTTGCCAATCCAAGTCTACTTGAACCACCTTAACTTTGGCAGCTCGATCTACCTGATGGTTATTTTATTGTTCTTTGGTTGCCCGGCTCCATGGAAAACGAACATCTACATGGCACACACAGTGTGCGCACACAGTACGCACACACACAGTGCTCACAAACATACAAAGTGCTCACGCACACAGTGCACACACACACACACACACACTGCACACAAACACAGTGTGTGCGCACGTGGTGTGTGTGTTTGCACTGTCTGTGCATTTGCACTGTGTGTGTGTGTGCAGTGTGTGCGTGTGCACTTTGTATGTGTGTGCGCTGTGTGTGTGTGCACTGTGTGTGCACTGTGTTTATGTGTGTGTGTGCACTGTGTGTGCACTATGTGTGTGTGTGTGTACTGTGTGTGTGTGCACTCCGTGTGCACTGTGTGTTTGTGTGTGCACTGTGTGTGCACTGTGTGTGCATACGTACTGTGTTTGCATGTGCACTGTGTGTGTGCAGTGCGTATGCACTGTGAGTGTGCGTGCACTGTAATTGTCTGTGCACTGTGTGTGCACTGTGTATTTGTGTGTGTTCGTGTGTGTTCACTGTCTGTGCACTTTGTGTGTGTGTGAGCACTGTGTGTGTGTGCACTGTGTGTGCACTCTGTGCGTTTGCACACACACTGCACACACACACTGTACACACACATGCAGTACACACACAGTGCACACACACATGCACTGCGCACACAGTGCACACACACACAGTACACACACAGACAGTGCACACACACACACACATTGCAGCTCACCGTACAACATCCATGTGCACCACGCCTTGCACCACTCCGTATGCTCCACGCCATGCACCATCACTCATGCACAACGCCTTGCACTATTCCTTGTGCACCATGACTGACACCATTCCGTGTGCACGAGCTAGTGTGAAAAATGAGCGCGGGTGGGATGCACAGCACCACCTGACGTGTGTGACTGTGTGTGTGTGTGTGTGTGCGCAGTGTGTGTGTGTGCACTGTGTGTGTGTGCACTGTGTGTTTGTGTGTGTTCGTCTGTGTGCACTCTGTGTGCACTGTGTGTGCACTGTGTGTTTGTGTGGACTGTGTGTGTGTGCACTGTTAGTGTGTGCGCTGTGTGTGTGTGTATGTCTGTGTGAGCACTGTGTGTGCTCTGTTACTGTGTGTGTGTGCACCGTGTGTGTGTTACTGTGTGTATGTGCACTGTTTATGTGCACTGTGTGTGTGTGTTCACTGTGTCTGCACTGTGTGTGCATGTGCACTGTGTGTGTGCACTGTGTGTGTGCACTGTGTGTGTGCACCGTGTGTTTGTGTGTGTTTGTGCGTGTGCACTGTGTATGCACTGTGTGTGTGCGTGCACTGTGTGTGTGAACCGTATGTGCACTGTGTTTTTTTTGTGTGTTCGTATGTGTGCACTCTGTGCCTGTACACTGTGTGTTTGCGCACTGTGTGTGTGTGTGTGTGCACTGTGGGTGTTTGCACTGTGTCTGTGCACTGTGTGTTTGTGCACTGTGTGTGTGTTCACTGCGTTTGTGTGCACTGTGTGTGCACTGTGTGTGTGAACCGTGTGTGTGTGTGTGTGCACTGTGTGTGTGTAATGTGTGTGTGCACTGTGTGTGCACTGTGTGTGTGTGTTTACTGTGTGTGTGAACTGTGTGTGTGCACTGTGTGTGCACTGTGTGTGCACTGAGTCTGAGTGTGCACTGTGTGTGTGTGTTTACTGTGTGTGTGTGAACCGTGTGTGTGTGTGTGTAATGTGTGTGTGCACTGTGTGTGCACTGTGTGTGTGTGTTTACTGTGTGTGTGCACTGTGTGTGCACTGTGTGTGCACTGAGTCTGAGTGTGCACTGTGTGTGTGTGCACTGTGTTTCTGTGTGTGCACTGAGTGTGTGTGCAATGTGTGTGTGTGTACTGTGTGTGCACTGCGTGTTTGTGTACTGTGTCTGTGTGCACTGTGTGTGTGTGTTCTTTGTGTGTGCACTGTGTGTGTGTGTGCACTGTGTGTGCACTGTGTGTTTGTGCACTGTGTGTGTGTGTGTGCACAGTGTGTGTGAACAGTGTATGTGTGTGTGTTTGTGTGTGCACAGTGTGTGTGAACTGTGTGTGCACTGTGTTTGTGTGTGTGCACTGTGTGTGCACTATGTGTGTGTGTGTGTACTGTGTGTGTGTGTGCACTCCGTGTGCACTGTGTGTTTGTGTGTGCACTGCGTGTATGTGCTCTTTGTGTGTGTGCACTCTGTGTGCACTGTGCGTGTGTACTGTGTGTGTGTGTGCACTGTGTGTGCACTGTGTGTGTATGCACTGTCCGTGCATGTGAACTGCGTGTGTGAGCACTGTGTGTGCACTGTGTGTGTCCTGTGTGTGTCCTGTGTGTGTGTGTGCACTGTGTATGTTTGTGTGAGTGCACTGTGTGTGTGTCTGCGCACACTGTGTGTGCACTGTCTGCACTGTGTGTGTATTCACTGTCGGTGCGTGTGCACTGTGTGTGTGTGCACTGTGTGTGCACTGTGTGTTCATGTGCACTGTGTGCGTGTGCAGTGTGTGTGTGTGTACTGTGTGTGTGCACTGTGTGTGCACTGTCTGTGTGTGTGTGGAATGTGTATGTGTGTGCACCGTGTGTGTGTGTGCATTGTGTGTGCACTGTGTGTGTCCTGTGTGTGTGTGTGCACTGTGTATGTTTGTGTGAGTGCACTGTGTGTGTGTCTGCGCACACTGTGTTTGTGTGCACTGTCTGTGTGTGTGCACTGTGTGAGTGTGCACTGTGTGCACTGTGTGTGTATTCACTGTCGGTGCGTGTGCACTGTGTGTGTGTGCACTGTGTGTGCACTGTGTGTTCATGTGCACTGTGTGCGTGTGCAGTGTGTTTGTGTGTGTGTGTGTACTGTGTGTGTGCACTGTGTGTGCACTGTCTGTGTGTGTGTGGAATGTGTATGTGTGTGCACTCTGTGTGCACCGTGTGTGTGCACTGTGTGTGCATACGTACTGTGTTTGCATGTGCACTGTGTGTGTGCAGTGCGTATGCACTGTGTGTGTGTGTGCACTGTGTGTGTGCACTGTGTATTTGTGTGTGTTCGTGTGTGTTCACTGTCTGTGTGTGCACTGTCTGTGCACTCTGTGTGTGTGTGAGCACTGTGTGTGTGTGCACTGTGTGTGCACACATACACACAGTGCACACAGTGCACACACAGTGAACACGCAGAAAGTGCAAACACACGAACACACACACACACACAGTGCACACGCACACAGAGCACGCACACACAGTGCACACGTACACACAGAGCACACAGTGCACACACACACAGTGGACACACACACAGTGCACATGAACGGACAGTGCACAAACACACACAGTGCACACACACACACGCAGTGCACACACACAGTGCACACACACAGTGCACACACACAGTGCACACACACAGAACACTGTGTGTGTGTGTGCACAGTGTTTGCAGTGTGCGTGTGCACAGTGTGTGCAGTGTGTCTCTGTGCACTCTGTGTGTGTGTTTGTGCATTGTGTGTGTGGGTGTGTGCGCAGTGTGTGCAGTGTGCGTGGTCACAGTAAGTGCACTGTGTGTGTGTGTGTGCACTGTGTGTGTGTGCAGTGTTGTGCACTGTGTATATGTGCACTGTGTTTGTGTGTGTGTTCTGTGTGTTTGTGTGCACTGTGTGTGCACTGTGTGTCTGTGTGTGCACTGTCCATGCGTGTGCACTGTGTGTGTGTCCACTGTGTGCGTGTGTGCACTGCGTGTGTACTGTGTGTGTGTGCACTGTGTGTTTACTGACCGTGCGTGTGCACTGTGTGTGTGTGTGTGCTCTGTGTGTGTGTGTGCACAGTACATGTGAGCACTGTGTGTGGGCACTGTGTGCGCACTGTGTGTGTGTCGAGTGTGTGTGTGTGCACTGTCCGTGCGTGTGCACTGTGTGTGTTTGTGTGAGTGCACTGTGTGTGTGTCTGCGCACACTGTGTTTGTGTGCACTGTCTGTGTGTGTGCACTGTGTGAGTGTGCACTGTGTGCACTGTGTGTGTATTCACTGTCGGTGCGTGTGCACTGTGTGTGTGTGCACTGTGTGTGCACTGTGTGTTCATGTGCACTGTGTGCGTGTGCAGTGTGTTTGTGTGTGTGTGTGTACTGTGTGTGTGCACTGTGTGTGCACTGTCTGTGTGTGTGTGGAATGTGTATGTGTGTGCACTCTGTGTGCACCGTGTGTGTGTGTGCATTGTGTGTGCACTGTGTGTGCATACGTACTGTGTTTGCATGTGCACTGTGTGTGTGCAGTGCGTATGCACTGTGAGTGTGTGTGCACTGTAATTGTCTGTGCACTATGTGTGCATTGTGTGTGTGTGTGCACTGTGTGTGTGCACTGTGTATTTGTGTGTGTTCGTGTGTGTTCACTGTCTGTGTGTGCACTGTCTGTGCACTTTGTGTGTGTGTGAGCACTGTGTGTGTGTGCACTGTGTGTGCACACATACACACAGTGCACACACTCACACTGTGGACACACACACAGTGCACACGTACACACAGTGCACACACAGTGAACACGCAGAAAGTGCAAACACACGAACACACACAAACACACAGTGCACACGCACACAGAGCACGCACACACAGTGCACACGTACACACAGAGCACACAGTGCACACACACACAGTGTATATGTGCACTGTGTTTGTGTGTGTGTTCTGTGTGTTTGTGTGCACTGTGTGTGCACTGTGTGTCTGTGTGTGCTCTGTCCATGCGTGTGCACTGTGTGTGTGTCCACTGTGTGCGTGTGTGCACTGCGTGTGTACTGTGTGTGTGTGCACTGTGTGTTTACTGACCGTGCGTGTGCACTGTGTGTGTGTGTGTGCTCTGTGTGTGTGTGTGCACAGTACATGTGAGCACTGTGTGTGGGCACTGTGTGCGCACTGTGTGTGTGTGGAGTGTGTGTGTGTGCACTGTCCGTGCGTGTGCAGTGTGTGTCTGCACTGTGAGTGTCTGTGCACTGTCTGTGTGTGCACTGTGTGTGCACTGTGTGTGCACTGCGTGTGTGCGTGTACTGTGTGTGTGTACACTGTGTGTGTGTGTGCATTGTGTGCTCACTGTGCGTGTTTGTGTGTCCACTGTGTGTGCACTCTGTGTGTGTGTGTGTGTGTGGACAGTGTGTGTGTGTGTACTCTGTGTGCACTGTGTGTGTGTGTGTGCTGTGTGTGTGCACTGGGTGTCTGTGTGTGCACTGTCCGTGCATGTGCACTGTGTGTGTGTGTACAGTGTGTGTTTGCACTGTTTGTGTGTGTGCACTGTGAGTGTAATGTTTGTGTGTGTGTGTACTGTGGATGCGTGTGCACTGTGTGCACTGTGTGTGTGTGCAGAGAGTGTGCACTGTGTGTGTTTGTGCAATGTGTGTGCAGTGTGTGTGTGTGCACTGTGAGTGTCTGTGCTCTTTCTGTGTGTGCACTGTGTACAATGTGTGTGTGTGCACTGTGTTTGCGTGTGCACCGTGTGTGTGTGCATTGTCTGTGAGTGTGCACTGTGTGCATGCATGTTCTGTGTGTGTGTGCACTGTGTGTTTACTGTCCGTGCGTGTGCACTGTCTCGGTGTGCACTGTGTGTGTGTACACTGTGTGTGCACTGTTTGTGAGTGTGCACTGTGTGTTTGTGTGTGTTCGTGTGTGTGCACTATTTGTGTGTGCACATAGTGTGCAATGTGTGTGTGTGCATATTTGGTGTGTGCACTGTGTGTTTGTGTGTATTCGTGTGTGTGCAGTTTGTGTGTGCACTGTGTGTGTGTGTGCACTGTGTCCATGCGTGTTCTGTCTGTGTGTGCACATAGTGTGCACATTGTGAGTGTGCAGTGTGTACGTGTGCACTGTGTGTGTGTGCACTATGAGTGTCTGTGCACTCTCTGTGTGTGCACTGTGTGCACAGTGTGTGTGTGCACTGTGTGTGTGTGTACTGTGTGTGTGTGCACTGTGTGCGTGTGCACTGTGTGTGCACTTTGCGTGAGTGTGTGTGTGCACTGTGTGCGAACTGTATGTGTGTGTGCGCAATGTGTGTGTGTACACTGTGTGTGCAATGTGTGTGTGTGTGTGCAGCGTGAGGCACTGGGTGTGTTTGTGTGAACTGTCCATGCGTGCTCACTCTGTGTGCGTATGTGCTCTTTGTGTGTGTGCACTGTGTGTGCTCTTTGTGTGTGTGCAATATGTGTGTGTGTGCACTGTGTGTGCACTGTGTGTGTGTTCTTTGTGTGTGCACTGTGTGTGTGTGTGCATGTGCACTGTGTGTGTGTGCTCTGTTTCAGCTGTGTGTTTGTGAGTGCACTGCGTGTGCATATGCACTGTGTGTGTGCATGTGCACTGTGTGTGTGTGCACTGCGTGTATGTGTGTACTGTGTGTGTGTGCACTGTGTGTGCACTGTGTGTGTATGTGTGTGCACTGTGTCAGCTGTGTGTTTGTGAGTGCACTGCGTGTGCATGTGCACTGTGTGTGCACTGTGTGTGCACTGTGTGTTCAGTGTGCCTGTGTGTGTTCACTGTGTGTGTGTGTGCGTCTGTGTGCACTGTGTGTGCACTTTGCGTGAGTGTGTGTGTGCACTGTGTGTGAACTGTATGTGTGTGTGCGCAATGTGTGTGTGTACACTGTGTGCAATGTGTGTGTGTGTGTGTGCAGTGTGTGGCACTGGGTGTGTTTGTGTGAACTGTCCATGCGTGCTCACTCTGTGTGTGTATGTGCTCTTTGTGTGTGTGCACTGTGTGTGCACTGTGTGTGTGTGCAATGTGTGTGTGTGTGCACTGTGTGTGCACTGTGTGTGTGTGTACTGTCTGTGCGTGTGCAGTGTGTGTGCACTGTGTGTGTTCTTTGTGTGTGCACTGTGTGTGTGTGTGCATGTGCACTGTGTGTGTGTGCTGTTTCAGCTGTGTGTTTGTGAGTGCACTGCGTGTGCATATGCACTGTGTGTGTGCATGTGCACTGCGTGTATGTGTGTACTCTGTGTGTGTGTGTGTGCACTGTGTGCGTGCGTGTTCTGTGTGAGTGTGTGCACTGTGTGTGCACTGTGTGTTCAGTGTGCCTGTGTGTGTTCACTGTGTGTGTGTGTGCGTCTGTGTGCACTGTGTGTTTGTTCAGTGTGTGTGAGTGTGCACTGTGTGTGTGTGTGCATGGTGTGTGTGAGTGTGTGTGTGTGTGCGTGCACTGTGTGGGTGCATTGTGTGTGAGCACTGTGTGTGTGAGCACTGTGTGTTAGTCTGTGCATTGTGTGTGCACTGTGTGTGCACTGTGAGTGTGTGTGCTCTGTGTGTGTACTGTGTGTGTGTTGTCTGTGTGTGTGGGGGCACTGTGCGTTCACTGGGTGTGTATGTGTGCACTGTGTGTGCGTGAGCACTGTGTGTGTGTGCAGTGTGTGTGTCTGCACTGTGTTTTGTGTGTGTGTGTGTGTGTTCACTGTCTTGTGTGTGCACTGTGTGTGCACAGTGTGTATGTGTGTGTGTGCACTGTGTGCGTGTGCAACTTGTATGTGTGTGAGCACTGTGTGTGTGCGCACTGTGTGTGCAATGTGGGTTTGTGGAGTGTGTGTGTGTGAACTGTGTGTGTGTGCAGTGTGTGTGTATGCGCTGTGAGCACTGTGTGTGCGTGTGTGTGCTCTGGGTGTGCACTACATATGTGTGTTTGCACTCTGTGTTCACTGCGTGTGTTTGTGCAGTGTGTGGGCCCTGTATGTTTGTGTACTGTGCGTTGTGTGTGCACTGTGTTTGTACTGTTTGTGTGTGTGTGCAGTGTGTGCACTGTGTGTGTGTGCAATGTGTGTGCAGTGTGTGTGTGTGCGTGCAATGTGTGTGTGTGCACTGTGTGCAATGTGTGTGTGCACTGTGTGTGCACTGTGTGTGTATGGACTGTGTGCGTGTGTTCTGTGTGTGTGTGCACTGTGTCTGCACGGCGTGTTCGCACTGTGTGCACTGTGTTCATGTGCACTGTGTGCGTGTGCAGTGTGTGTGTGTGTGTGCGTACTGTGTGTGTGCACTGTGTGTGCACTGTCTGTGTGTGTGTGGAATGTGTATGTGTGTGCACTCTGTGTGCACCGTGTGTGTGTGTGCATTGTGTGTGCACTGTGCGTGCATACGTACTGTGTTTGCATGTGCACTGTGTGTGTGCAGTGCGTATGCACTGTGAGTGTGTGTGCACTGTAATTGTCTGTGCACTGTGTGTGCGTGTGCACTGTGTGTGTGCACTGTGTATTTGTGTGTGTTCGTTTGTGTTCACTGTCTGTGTGTGCACTGTCTGTGCACTTTGTGTGTGTGTGAGCACTGTGTGTGTGTGTGCACTCTGTGAGTTTGCACACACACTGCACACACACACTGTACACACACATGCAGTACACACACAGTGCACACACACATGCACTGCGCACACAGTGCACACACACACAGTACACACACAGACAGTGCACACACACACACACATTGCAGCTCACCGTACAACATCCATGTGCACCACGCCTTGCACCACTCCGTGTCAGGGATGTAACAAACCTAGTGGGTAAGAACAATGGTCTTCAGATGTGGAGTAATGTTGCGTGCAAAGTGCTGCATGCAAAGTTTTACGGGACACCATACTTAGTAACCGAAGCCAGAACGACCGGGTCTGATTTCAATAGTACTAGACATTATCTGAAGAACTGTATGCTATGGGAACCACAAAGAATGGTAACTCTATAAAACAATATGTAATCTATCCAGTCATTAATCACTATAGCTTTATGTAAGCTTCCTTTAACCAATCCCGTGGCTTGAGATTGTGTGCCGCAAACCTAATCTTAGCAACAAACTGTCTATATAATCAGATGTGTAACCAACAATAAACTGAAGCTTCACTCATATTGAGCGTGTGTATGCTTCCCCACGTCACTCTGGGTTAACCTTGGACAAATGCTGCAAACCTAGTTTGCAACACCAACCCACACGGCCACACACCGTGCCAAACCAAACTGCACGGCCACGCCCCGTGCCACGCTGACCCACACGGCCACGCGCTGTGCAGCACCGACCCACACATGATGCTCCATGCCATGCTAACCCGCACGGCCACGAACTGTGCCACACTGACCCCCATGGCCATGCTCTGTGCAACGCTGATCCTTACGGCGATGCTCCGTGCCACACCAACCCACACCGTGCCACGCTGACCCGCGCACGATGCTCCGTGCCACGCCTGCCCCCACTGCCACGCCCTGTGCAACACCTACCCCCATGGGATGCTCCGTGTCACACCAAACTGCATGAGACACTCCACGCCACGCCAACCCGCACGGCCACACCCCGTGCCACACCAACCCACACATGATGCTCCATGCCACGCTGACCCGCATGGCCACACACTGCGCAACACTGACCCACACCGTGCCACGCCAACCCACACACAATGCTCCACGCCACACCGACCCCCACAGCCACGCCCCGTGCCACACCGATCCCCACGGCCACGCTCCATGTCACACCAAATGGCACGGCCACGCCCCATGCCACACTGACCCACACCGTGCCACGCTGACTCACACACAATGCTCCATGCCAGGCCAACCCCCACGGCCACGCCTCGTGCCACACCGAGCCCCACAGCCACGCCCTGTGCCACACTGAGCCCCACATGACACCGTGGCACAGCGCACTGTGACGTGTCAGCTTTCAGACCCCACGCACACGCAGGACACGTGGGCTGTGCACCTGGCGAGCTTCACGATGCAGAGAGCGTTTCTCAGTGTTCTCACTGCCCGGCTCTGCCCCATGAGCACCTGGACAAAGCAGAGAACCTTCACAAGGAGCTGAAATCCGCAGTGCGTGTGGCACTTCGGGCACTGCTCCAGGCACAGGAACCCCACGCAGCGCAGTGGGACCGGGGATGAGCGGCTGTGACCAAAAAGGAACGGGACCTGGGGGGTGGTCCACGCTCGGCTGAACTGCTCACAGTGCACCCAGGTGGACAAGAGGGACGAGTCTGTGCCCCATAGCATCCATAGAAGAGCTCATAGAGCCCCATGGAGAGCAACAGGAGGACAGGTCAACCCATAGGGACCAAAGAGCCCCATGAAGCCTCATAGTGACCCCATAGAGACCCACAGGAGAGCAGGGCAACCTTTGGGCCCCATAGCGTCCACAGAAGAGCTCACAGTGCTCCACAGAGAGCAAAAGAAGAACAGGTCAACCCATAGGGACCAAAGAGAGCCCCAGGGAGCCCCATAGTGACCCCATAAAGACCCCATTGAGACCCCCAGGAGAGCAAGTCAACCTTCAGGCCACATAGCATCCACAGAAGAGGTCATAGAGCCCCATAGAGTGCAACAGGAGGACAGGTCAACCCATAGGGTCCCATTGGGACCAGGGCAAGCCCTAGAGCACCCCACTGAGCCCCACAGTGACCCCACAGTGCCCCACAGGAGAGCAGGACAACCTTTGGGCCCCATAGCGTCCACAGAAGAGCTCACAGGGCCCCATAGAGAGCAGTGGGAGGACAGGTCAACCCACAGGCACATCAAATAGCCGCAGCTTCCTCCTACACTTAACTCTCCCATTGCTCAGGTCCGCTCCTAATTAACCGCCTCAGACACACGCTAATTACTGCACCAGCTCAGCGGCAGCTTGCATTTTGTCTCATCAGCTGCACCTCCGCAGAAGGTGCGGGGGGACGAGCACTACGACAGCGGGCCACTCCTCCACCACAGCCAAACCAGGAGCTGCACGGCTCCCGCTCACCCCACGTCCCACACGGAGGGCATCGCACCGCGCTGCTCCTCCAGGAGCTGCCCCCAAAAAGCACAACACCGACCTCACCACATCGGGAGCACGGCGAACCTACAGCTGCGAGGGAAAGGAGCGCACGGCGTGAGCTGTGAACGCTTCGTCCCGGCGCCTGGCAGCGGCTGAGAGGGAACGAAGGGAGATAAAACACACCGCACTGCATCTCCACTCCAGACCTCTGACACTGCAGTGGTTCAAACCCAACGCTGTTCCATCCCTTGCACTTTAAAGGACGCCTCTGTGCACCACCTCAGCACGCCCCGTGGGGTCGGACTCACCAGAGCTTCCACAGTGCCGAGATCTTTGATTTTGTTGCCACTCAGATTCAGGTACGTGAGATTGGGACACCTCTCTGCCAGGACCTCCAGGCCTCCAGAAATGACGTTGTCGCTCAGCTCCAGCTGCAGAGGGGGACGAGCGAAGGGATGAAGGGCCGCATCCTTCCCCCCACACCCGGGAGCTCCGCTCCTCCCTTCCCAGCTCAACCCGTCCCGCGGCGCTGCCGGGGTGAACTCCCAGCTCACAGAACGTGCTCCTGAACTTCAGGAGTTGTGTTCAGCTGAGAGCAGCGCAGGCTCGGCCACCTCTGCCTGTGCAGCGGGTAACGGCAGGGACACAGCGCAGCCACCTCAGATGGGAACAAAGAGCCCCAATGGAGCCCCATAGGGACCCCACAGAGACCCACAGGAGAGCAGGGCAACCCTCGGGCCCCATAACATCCACAGAAGAGATCACAGAGCCCCACATGGAGTAAAAGGAGGACAGGTCAACCCATAGGGACCAAAGAGCCCCATGGAGCCCCATAGAGAGCAAAAGGTGGACAGGTCAACCCACAGAACCCAATGGGGCCCCATAGAGACCCCATAGTGACCCACAGGAGAGCAGGACAACCTTTGGGCCCCATAGCATCCAGAGAAGAGTTCAGAGCCCCACAGAGAGAAATGAGAGGACAGGTCAACCCATAGAGGCCAAAGAGCCCCATGGAGCCCCATAGTAACCCACAGGAGAGCAGGCCAGCCTTACGACTGTGAAGAGGAACGGGACCTGGGGGGGTGGTCCACGCTCAGCTGAACCTGAGCTCATAGTGTGCCCAGGTGGACAAGAGGGCGGAGTCTGGGCCCCATAACATCCACAGAAGAGCACAAAGAGCCCCATAGAGAGCAACAGGAGGACAGGTCAACCCATAGGGACCAAAGACAGCCCCATAGAGACCCACAGGAGAGCAGGTCAACCTTTGGGCCCCATAGCATTCATAGTTCATAGAGCCCCACGCAAAAGGAGGACAGGTCAACCCATAGGGACCAAAGAGCCCCATGGAGCCCCATAGAGACCCACAGGAGAGCTTACAGAGCCCCATAGAGAGAATAGAAGGACAGGCCAACCCATAGGGACCAGAGATCCCTAGAAAGCCCCATAGTGACCCCACGGAGCCCCTTAGTGACTCCACAGAGCCCCACAGGAAAGCAGGACAACCCTCGGACCAGGACCCCCAGGTCTTTCTCTCTGTGCAGAGCCCCTGCCCAGCACTCACCCCCATCCTGTACTGCTGCACGCAGCTGTTCCTCCCCGGATCCCCGCAGGTTAACCCCGCAGGGCAGGTGGGACACGTACCTTGCGGAGCTTGCTCAGCGTGGGCAGCTTGGCCAGCGATGTCAGCTGCACATTGGCCATGCTGAGGAACTCAAGCTCCTTAAAGGAATCGTTCAGCCCTTCGATCTCCCCGGTGCTGGACTTGCAGTTATCGAGCACCAACTCCGTCACCTTCAAACAGAGCACAGAGGGATGAGCAGCGCCGAACCCACGACTCCCCACAGCACAGCAGGGTCTGCACTTCTGCTGGTGGTCTCTGAGTCACTGAGCCCACTCCTGTGGCCTCAGCCACCCCCACCCGCCTCACTGAGAGGCACACAGAACTATCGCACGACAACTATCTTCCCTCGGGCTCCCTCTGTGTGGCACCCAAGCTGTGGCTTTGGTGCGGACCCTTTCTGGGCTCCCCATGGCACAGCACTGCTGGAAGCGAATGGGACCACCCCATAGGGAGCAGGAGGTGAAGGCCCTGTGCCAAAGGGGGGTACCCACCCCATCCCACCCCACCCGGCACACCCTACACGTCAGCAGGGACAAAACCCAGCGGTGCTTTTCCCTACAGAAGTCACTTCTAAACCCCAACCCTTCCCTACAAAACTCACCTCTAGATCTCAACTGTCCCCTACAAAACTCCCTCCTAAACCCCGACCGTCCCCTACAAAACTCACCTCTAAGCCCCGACTGCCGCACTGTGCACCCGGGAGCCCACAAAGCCACCCCACTCTTCCCCACATCCAAAGCCCTGAGCAGTGCGTCCCGCGGGTTAACGAAGCCCAATTAAGCGGCACCAAGCAGCTAATTAATTTGCAGATCGCTTCATCCTCTGTGGAACACATCCCTCATTAGCAAGGGTGGTAACAGGGCCATGGCTCTGTCCTAACGCATCCATGGGGCTGCAGCATCGTGCACAGCCTCAGCACAGGGCTGTGCCCCACGCCCACGGGGGTCCTGCACCCCACACATCCAAAGCAGAGCATCCCCACCGCGATAACCCCCATGGCTGTGGGGCCGCACAGCACCGCACCGCAGCTCCCCACACTCTGCCCCACTCCGTGTGCTGCGATACCAAACGTGGGCTGCAATCCCACACTGAGTCCGGACCGACCCCACAGAACCGCAGGGGTCGGAAGGGACCTCCAGAGAGCAGCGAGTCCAACCCCTATGCCAAATCAGCTCCCTACACCAGGTCACACAGGTCTCCAAAACGGCCCCAAAACCCCAAGAAACGACCCCAAAATAACCCCAAAATCCCTCAAAATGACCCCAAAATCCTTTATTTCAATTCCACGTGCCCCATATAGCAGCAATGCCTCCCAAAATGACACCAAAATCCTTTTTTCCAATTCTAAGAGCCCCAAAAGTCAGCACTGGCCCCCCAGATGGCCCCAAAATCTCCCATGACTCCAAAATCCTCCAAAATGACCCCAAAACCACATGAAATGACCCCAAAACGACCCCAAAACCCTTTACTCCAATTCCATGTGCCCCATATGGCAGCACTGGCCCCCAAAAACCACAATGTGACCCCAAAATCCTCCAAAAATGACTCCAAAATGGCCCCAAATGACCCTGAAACCTCCCCAGAATGACCCCAAAACCCCACACAGTGACCCCACAGAACCCCAGAATCATAGGGGTTGGAAGGGACCTCCAGAGATCCTTGAGTCCAACCCCACTGCGAAAGCAGTTCCCTACACCAGGTCGCACACGTCTCCAAAACGGACCCAAAATCCCACAGAGTGACCCCAAAGTCCCTTACTCCAATTCCATGTGTCCCAAACACCAGCAATGCCCCAAAATGACCCTAAAATGACCACAAAATCCCAAGAAATTACTCCAAAATGGCTCCAAAATCCCCCATAATGGCCCCAAAATCCTTTACTCCAATTCCACGTGCCCCGTATGGCAGCAATGCCCTCCCATATGACCCTAAAATGACCCCAGAACCACCCAAAACGATCCCAAAATCCCACACAATGACCCCAAAGTCCACAGCACTGCAGTTTCCATACGGTGCCCCTTGTCAGAGGATCCCCTCCCTCGACCTGCTGGCCACGCAGGACACGGGGCTCATCCTGGGGTGACTTTGGGGGCACTCTGTGGGATTCTGGGGTCATTTCTGAGTAATTCGGTGGGATTTCGGGGTCATTTTAGGGGGTATTGCTGCCACATGGGGCCCATGGAATTGGAATAAAGGATTTTAGGGTCATTGCATGGGATTTTGGGGGGCACTACTGCCATATGAGGCACATGGAATTGTAATAAAGGATTTTAGGGTCATTTTGGGTCATTTTGAGGTAATTTTGGGGGCCAGTACTGCCACGTGGGGAACATGGAATAGGAATAAAGGATTTTGGGGTCATTTTGGAGTAATTTTGTGGGACTCTGGGGTGACTTCGGGGTCATTTTGTGAGATTTAGGGGTCACTTTGAGTGGATTCTGGGGTCATTTGGGGGGATTTCGGGGTCATTCTGGAGTCATTTTGTGGGTCTTTGGGGTCATCGGGTGTGGATTTTGGGGTCATTTTGTGGTCACTTTGTGGGGCATTACTGTCATATGGAGCCCATGGAATTGGAATAAAGGATTTTGGGGTCATTTTCAGGTGACTTTGGGGTCAATTTGAGTGGATTTTGTGGGATTTTGGGGTCACTTTGTGGGGGTATTGCTGGCATATGGGGCCCATGGAAATGGAATAAGGGATTTTGAGGTCATTTTGGAGTAATTCTGCGGAACTTTGGGGTCATTCTGTGGGATTTTGGGGTCATTTTAGGGGGCATTGCTGCCATATGGAGCCCAAGGAATTGTAATACAGGATTTTAGGGTCATTGTGTGGGATTCTGGGGTCATTTTGGATTAATTTTGGGGTCATTTTGGGTGGCATTACTGCCATATGAGGCCCATGGAATTGTAATAAAGGATTTTAGGGCCATTTTGGGTCACTCTGAGGTAATTTTGGAGGCCCCTACTTCAATATGGGGCACATGGAATTGGAATAAAGGATTTTGGGGTCATTCTGTGCGATTTTGGGGTCATTTGGGAATAATTTCATGGGTCTTTGGGGTCATTTTGCAGGGTACTGCTGCTATATGGGGCCCATGGAATTGGAATAAAGGATTTTGGGGTCATTTTGGGGGCCAGTGCTGCCATGTGGGGAACATGGAATTAGAATAAAGGATTTTGGGGTCATTTTGGAGTAATTGTGTGGGACTTTGGGGTCATTTGGGGGGATTTCGGGGTCATTCTGGAGTCATTTCTTGGGTCTTTGGGGCCATTTTGGAGTAATTTTGGGGTCATTTGGGGGTCACTTTTTGGGGCACTGCTGTCATACGGGGCCCACGGAATCGGAATAAAGGATTTTGGGTCACTTTGGGGTGAGCTGCTGGCCCCGCTGTGTTTAACGCACCCATTCCACTGCGGAGCAATAGGGCCAGGGGGAGGGGGAAGGGGGGTGGGCGCTGCCGTGGGGGCAGCAGGTTCAGCTCCACGGGGCCGTCCGTGCCGAGCACGACGCGTGGGTGCCCCATCCCGGGGCCGAGGAGGGGTCCGTGGGCAACGTGAGCGGGTGGGGGCGTGCAGCCCACGGCACGGAGCGGAACCGGGCCGGGGGCGGGATCGGGGCTTTGGGGCGCGCTACGGCTGCGCGGTTCAGCGATGTCTGCGGTTCCCTCCGTCCCGAGCGGAGATCCCGAGACCGCTCCGCGCCGGGCGCTCCGGGGCCGCTTTACGCCATCGCCGCGGCGCTCAGCGGAGATCCCGCGCGGAGCGGAAGCGGCGCGGGCGGAGGAGACGGCGCCGCGCGGGGCGGACCCCCCCGGGACCGCGTTCGGCGGAACGGGGAACACCAACGACAGGAGGGGATCGAGGAGGGCGGCCGCGGAGCGGCCCCCGCGGGGAACCGGGCCGAAATAAAACGGAAAGCGAAAGGAAACGGCCGAGCGGAGCCCCGCGGGGCCGCGCCGCGCTCCCGGTCTGCCGCCCAACCCCCACGGCGCGCCCGAGCCGACGCCGCTCCGCACCGCGCGGGGCGGACTCACCTCCTCGGGGGCCTGGTTCCGCAGCTCCAGGTTGATGCGCTTTTTCATCTCCATCGCCACCTCCTCCTCCTCCTCGCCCCGCGGCTCCGCGCTGCCGAAGGAGGGAAGGGCGGCCGAGGGCACGCAGCCGCCGCCGCCGCCGCCGCCGCCGCCGCCGCCGGAGGGAGGGAGGGAGGGAGCGGGGTGTTGGGAGCAGCCGGGCCCGCTCCGTGTGCGGGGTGTCCGGGCTGATCCGGGCCCGCTCCGCGTGGGGGGTGTCCGGGCTGTCCGAGGTATCCGGGCTCTCCGGTCTACCCGGGCCGTCCGGGCCTGCTCCGCGCGCAGCTGTCCGAGCTCCCCGGTCTGTCCGGGCCCGCTGCGCGCTCGGCCGTGCGGGTGATCGGGTGATGGAGTGAAGGGGCTCCGCGGGGTTCCCGGGGCCGCTGCGGGCGCAGCTGCGGCGCCGTCAGGGTCCGCACGCACACTGCGCCTCCATGACGCGGCGCGTGGCGCCCCCTTCGCCGCCGCGACCCCGCCCCCCCTCCGAGGGCGGGACTTCCGCCGCGCCGCCGCGCTTCTCGTTGGCCGCGTGCGGCTCGGCGCGATTGGTCCGAGACGCTGCCCGTCACGGCGGCGCGGGACTTTAAACTGAGGGAGATGGAGGGGCGGCGCGGAATGGCGCGCGCGCGGGGGGCGGGGTCGGGTTGGCGGGAACTGCACGCGGGGGGTGGGGCTACGAATACATGCCCGCGCGGACACGGGTAGGGGCACGGGTAGGGGCACGGATAGGGGCGCGGGTACGGGTGGGGCACGGATAAGGGTATGGGGAAGGGCGGTTGGGCGGGTCGGTAAGTGGGGAGACGAGCGGGCAGCCAGGCAGGACGGCAGGGAGGGGAGCAGAGAGATAACGGGGGGAGAAAGCGGGGGGCAAGCAGGCGGGGGGGCTGCAAAGCCAATAAACGTTGGATGGAGGAATCTGACGGGTTTGGGATGCAGCTGGGAGTGTGGTAACTCTGGGATGCTAACTGGAGATAATGGAACAGCTAGATGGCAACGAGGAAGCGAATGTGACCCTCGGACTGGTAGCACTACAACACGGTCCAGAGATAAAGATAGTTTAGGCATAGTGGGAATGGGAACAGAATTAATGGAAACCAGGCAAAAGCCATGTAGGCTCCCCTTTGGGTACTGGTGGCTGTGTGGAGATGGATATGCCCATAAAATGCTCCCACTGAGTTCGACCGGGACGTGCACGGCGGGACGTCCGATGCCTCACACTGGTACACGTACTCGTGCAGAACCCCCACGAGGGGTCTTAAGAACCGTGTGGATACGAACAAAAAGTAAAAACCCCACTAATTGAAAGGCCTTCAGGATTTCATAGTTTTGTTCGGTGGCTAATTCCAGCCCTAGGAGTAAGTGTATTAGAAAAGGCCGTAGTGAATGTGTCAGCCACTATGGAAAGAACTGAGAACGTAACATCAGATACCATCCAAGGTTTGCAAACAGAGATTTCTTCTTTGAGTAAAGTAGTTCTGCAGAACAGAACGGCTCCAGACCTAACTGCAAAGGGGGGAGTCTGTACAGTAATTAATCAAAGCTGCTGTGCTCACGTGGACCAAGATCAACGTAGAAACTGACACACAGGCGATTCAGAAACGGGTTGAAGTGCTGCACCAAGTCTCATTAGATGGTACCTCATTTGGATTTACACACTTATGGAATCAGCTCACTAGCTGGCTCCCTGATTAAGCCTGGCTAAAGCAACCGTCTGTAGCAATAGTGGTGCTGTTTATTCCCATAGTGATGACTTGTACAGGTGTGTGGTGCTTTCTCTGGTGCTGTCGAAGGAGCCTGCATGGTTACACCACCTGGAAAAGAAATTGCATCAACCGCCAAGCAGAACCTGGGAAGTGTTTCAGGAAGGAGATAATGGACAATAGTACGTCATAGGCAAAAGAATTTGCCTGTTATATTGAGAAGGGGGATTGAATCATGAGAACAGCTTATCCATGGTAACAACAACTCGTTACATAAATCAAGCGGCCGCATCATTGTGTGACAGGTAGAGCTGCTGTTTGCAGCTCCGTACAAGGGTGAGGGACAACACAGCACAAGAAGCTGTGGTTGCTGACAGCACAATGATGGTCCTGAGAAGCTGCTGCCTGCAACTCAGTGAAGGGGGTCTGTGAAGATAAGAAGGCAAAACAACGTACAGTGATCCCCTCAACATGTGGAAATCTGTTGTGGCCACTGCACATGTCGCTCACTTGGGAACTTCTGTCTGTATGTGTGGGATGTGATGAGTACGCATGTGCTGTACCTTTAAATACGTACTCATTTCTGTCTTTGGGTGCACGTATGGTGGAGAGATCCCCATGCACCCAGCGCTGTAATCAAGGGAAAGCCTGCTGGACATAGTGCACTGCTGTGCAAAGTTACTGTGTCGCGTTCCTCGGCATCGGGGCAAGCGGGGAGCAAGTGGGGATACACAGAGAGCAGCGGAGGAGGGGGGGGGCATCTGGGAAGTGGACAGTGGGAGGGCATCCAGGGATCCAGGGTGGCGGGAAGTGGGCAGGGAGTACAGCAGGAACTGCAGCACTAAGACAGTGCAGACACACAGTGCGCACACACACACACACACACACACACGCACAGACACACAGTGCACACAGACACACACACACACACAAGTGCACGCACAGTGCACACACACAGTACACACACACACACACAGTGCACACACACACACAGAACACGCACGCACACCGTGCACACACATGAACAGTGCGCAAACACAAGTATGCACACACACACAGTGCACACA
Source organism: Callipepla californica brunnescens (assembly GCA_023055505.1). NCBI lineage: Eukaryota > Metazoa > Chordata > Aves > Galliformes > Odontophoridae > Callipepla > Callipepla californica. The sequence goes on from JALIRH010000146.1 coordinate 93,864, forward strand.
CAGTGCACGCACACACAGTGCACACACACACAGTGCACAAATACGAACACACACAAACACACAGTTCACACACACACAGTGCACTCACACACAGTGCTGACACAGTGCACACACACACACAGTGCACACACACACTGCACACACACACTGCACTCACACACAGTGCACAGAGTGCGCACACACACACAGTCGACACACACAGTGCACACACACACAGTACACTCACACACACACACAGTGCACACAGTACACACACACACAGTACACTCACACACACAGTGCGCACACAGAGTGCACACACACACTGTGCACACACACACACAGTGCAAACACACACAGTGCACACACACACACAGAACACACACATAGTGCACACACACAGAGCGTACACACGAACACACACGAACACAGAGTACACACAGTGCACATACACAGTGCACATACACAGTGCACACACACACTCACACTGCACACACAATGCACACACAAAAAGTGCACGCACACAAAGACACACAGTGCACACACAGTGCACACACACACACAGTGCACAAACACAGTGCACAGACAGTGCACACACACTGTGCACACACACACACACACACTGCACACACACTGCACACACACAGAGAACATGCACGCACACTGTGCACACACACAAACAGTGCACACAAAAACAGTATGCACACACACACAGTGCACGCACACACACAGTGCACACACACATAGTGCACTCACACACAGTGCTGACACAGTGCACACACACGCACACTGTGCACACACGCACACCGCACTCACACACATAGTGCTCACACAGTGTACACACACACAGTGCACACACACGGACAGTGCACACACACACACACAGTGCACAAATACACAGTGCACAACAGTGCACACACACACACAGAACACACACACACAGTGCGCACACACACTGCACACACTGTACACACGCACACACAGTGCACAGAGACACACTGCACACACTGTGCACACGCACAGTGCAGACACAGAGCACACACACACACACACACCGACAAAGTGCACACACACACAGTGCACACACAGTGCACAAACACACACACAGTGCACACACACTGCACACACACACAGTACACACACACAGTACACACACACACACACAGTGCACACACACTCAATGCACATACACGAACACACAAACACACGAACACACACAAACACACAGTGCACACACTCACACAGTGCACACACACACACACAGTGCACACACAGTGCACACACACACAGTACACACACACACAGTGCACACACACTCAATGCACACACACGAACACACAAACACACGAACACACACAAACACACAGTGCACACACACCGTGCACACACACACACACACACACAGTGCACACACAGTGCACACACAAACAGTGCACACACACAAACACACACACACACGGTGCACACACACACAGTGCACACACACAGTGCACTCACAGTGCACACACACACAGTGCACTCCCCCCCCCACACACACAGTGCACACACACAAAGTGAACACACACGAATACACACAGACACATAGTGTCGTGAAAGACAGAAACTGTTTTTCCCTTCTTTTGTCTCAAAGCTTGCTTCCTAAGGCCTTTTCTGGTGACAAGACTCTGACTGATAACTGCCGGTTACCCAGATGGGTGCTATGGTGCCTCATTGTCTCTGCTTATGGTTGTAAAGATAAGCAGAAATAGGGGCAAATAGTCTTTTCCGGGGGGCACGGCTTGGAGAAGCTGACCACCACAAAAAGACAGTGCTCCTGCATGGCAAGGAAGGCAACATCCGCTGCTGGCTTATCTGTTGAGCCAGACGTGTCACACAAGCAAATAGAAAAAAATACCTGAGAAATGGGGATAAAAGGCCTTCACTGAACCAAGGATTTTTGAGAGAAGAAGAGAGGAAGAGAAGAGAAGAATTCCTGGAGAAGAACTCCCAAAGAGAAAATCTTTGAGGAGAACTCCCGAAGATGGACCCTGAGACCTGCTTGCTGCCATCTCCCATCCCCCGCGGTGACCAGACGAGTTCCTGAGACTATGAACCTCGCTGGACCCACGGTGATGATTATATCTCTCTTGCTTTCTATCAAGACTCCTTGCTTTTTTTTATCCCTTTTCTATCGCTCACCTTCCCTTCCCCATATCCCTAAGCAACTAGTAATTGTAATAAACTGGTTGGGCTAACATTTGACCCGTTGTGTCTTAATCTCGCCATCGGGTATACACACAATATAAGAACCTCGTCTCCCTCCTTTATATTGGAGCGTGACAAGTGCACACACACAAATAGAACACACACACAGTGCACACACAGACACAGTGCACACACACACAATGCACACACAAAGTGCACACACTGTGCACACACAAACAGTGCACACACACGCACACAGTGCACACACACACAGTGCATACAAACGAACACACAGTGCGCACACAGTTCACACAGAGTGCACACACACAGAGTACACACACACACAGTGCACCCACACGAACACACGCAAACACACAGTGCACACAGACACACAGTGCACATACACACACACAGTGCACACACAGTGCACACACACACAGACACACACCGTGCACACACAGTGCACACACACACAGTACACACACACACACATTGCACACACACACATTGCACATGCACACACAGTGCACTCACAAACACATGGCTGACACAGTGCACACACACACACACACAGTACACATGCACACAGAGCACACACAGAGCACACACACAGTGCACACGCACACACACACACTGCACACACACAGTGCACAAGCACACACATTGCACACACAGTGCACAGACACTGACAGTGCACACACAGTGCACACACAGTGCACACACACACAGTGTACACACAGGGCACACACACAAAGTGCACACACACAAAATGCGCACACAGTGCACACGCACACAGTAAACACACACAAACATTGCACACACACACTGCACACACACGCAGTACACACGCACACACAGTGCACACACACTCACAGTGCACACACAGTGCACACGCACGGATAGTGCACACACACGCACACAGTGCACACACACACATAGTGCACGCACACACAGTGCGCACACACAGTGCACACACACACACAGTACACACACAAACACAGTGCACACAACATGCACACACACACTGCACACACACACTGCACACACACAGTGCACACAGTGCACACACAGGGCAGTGCACACACAGGGCAGTGCACACACACAGAGTGTACACACAGTGCACACACACACAATGCACATGCACACACAGTGCACATGCACACACAGTGCACTCACAAACACACAGCTGACACAGTGCACACACACAAACACACAGTACACACGCACACAGAACACACACAGAGCACACACACACAGTGCACATGCACACACACACAGTGCACAAACAGTGCACACACAAACACACAGTGCACACACACACACGCAGTGCGCACACACACACAGTGTACACACAGTGCACGCAAACAGTGCACACACACACACTGTGCACACACACACTGTATACACACACACAGTGCACACACAGTACACACACAAACAGTGCACACACACGAACACACACAAACACACAGTGCACACACACACACAGTGCACACACACAAACACACACAGAGTGCATACACACACAGTGCACACAGTGCACACACACACACAGATCACACACACACAATGCACACACAGTGCACACACACAAACACACAGTGCACAAACAGAGCACACACACACACTCAGTGCACACACTGTACACACACACACTCACGGTACACACACAATGCACACACACACAATGCACACACACGAACACACACAAACACACAGTGCACACACACACACGCAGTGCGCACACACACACAGTGTACACACAGTGCACGCAAACAGTGCACACACACACACTGTGCACACACACACTGTATACACACACACAGTGCACACACAAACAGTGCACACACACGAACACAAACAAACACAGTGCACACAGACACACAGTGCACACACACAAAGTGCACACACACTGTATACACACACACAGTGCACACACAGTACACACACAAACAGTGCACACACACGAACACACACAAACACACAGTGCACACACACACACAGTGCACACACACAAACACACACAGAGTGCATACACACACAGTGCACACAGTGCACACACACACACAGATCACACACACACACAATGCACACACAGTGCACACACACAAACACACAGTGCACAAACAGAGCACACACACACACTCAGTGCACACACTGTACACACACACACTCACAGTACACACACAGAGCACGCACACACAATACACACACGAACATACACAAACACACAGTGCACACACACACAATGCACACACAGTGTACACACTGTGCACACACACAGTGCACACACACAGAGTGCACACAACGTGCACACACACAGTGCACACACACACTGTGCACACACACACTGTATACACACACACAGTGCACACACAAACAGTGCACACACACGAACACAAACACATTGCACACAGACACACAGTGCACACACACAAAGTGCACACACACAAACACACACAGAGTGCATACACACATACACAGTGCACACACACACACAGTGCACACACAGTGGACATGCACACACAGTGCACTCAAAAACACACAGCTGACACAGTGTACACACACACACACACAGTGCAAACACAGTGCACACACACACACTGCACACACAGTGCACTCACACACAAACAGTACACATGCACACAGAGCACACACACAGAGCACACACACAGTGCACACGCACGCACACACACTGCACACACACAGTGCACCCACACAAAGTGCACACAGTGCACGAACACACAAGACTAGAGTGCACACACACAGTGCACGCACACACACACTGCACACGCAAAGAGTGCACACAGGGCACACACACGCAGAACACACACACACACAGTGCACACACAGTGCACACACACAAAATGCGCACACAGCGCACACACACACACACAAAATGCGCACACACACAGTGCACACAGTGAACACACACACAGTGCACACACACACACATATTGCACACACACACACACACAGTGTACACATACAGAACACGCACACACACAGTGTGCATGCACACACACATACTGCACACACATGAACACACACAAACACACAGTGCACACACAAACGCACACACAGTATACACTCACACAGTGTACACACAGTGCACACACAAACAGTGTGCACACACGAACACACACAAACACACAGTTCACATGCGCACACAGTGGACACACACACAGTGCGCATGCACGGACTGTGCACACTTACAAACACACAGTGTACACACAGTGCACAAACACGCAAAGTGCACATACACACTGCACAACAGTGCACACACACACACACAGTGCACACGCACACGCACATAGTGCAAACACACACATTGCACACACACACACAGTCCATACACGCAAAGAGTATGAACTCACAGTGCACACAAACACACACACTGCGCAAACAATGCACACTCACACGCACACAGTGCACACACACACATTACACACTCACACACAGTACATGCACACAGAACACACACAAACACACAGTGCACACACACACAGTGCACACACACACACACATTGCACACAGTGCACACACACATTGCACACAGTGCACACAGTGCACACACGCATTGCACACACAGTGCACACACACACACACACACACACACAGTGCACACACACAGTGCACACACACACACATAGTGCACACACCGTGCTCAAACACACACCTTGCACATACAGTGAAAACACACACACACACACAGTGTACACTGTGAACAAACACAGTACACACACACACATTTTACACACTCACACATTTTGCACACACACAGTGTACACACAGTGCGCACACAAACAGTGTACACACACGAACGCACACAAAGACACAGTGCACACAAAGACACAGTGGACACACACACAGTGCACACACACACACACATTGCACGCACAGTGCACACACAGAAAGTGCACAAACACACAAATTGCACTTATACACAGTGCACATTAGTGCACACACACACAGAACACGCACACAAACACAGTGCACATATACACAGTGCAAAACACTGCACACACACACACACAGTGCACACACACACACACAGTGCACACACTGTGACCACGCACACTGCACACACAGTGCACACACACACACACAATACACAATCACACACACAGAGTGCAGAGAGACTAACTGCAAACACTGTGCACACGCACACTGCAAACACTGTGCACACACACACATGGTGCACAGACATACACACACACACACACACGGTGCACACAGTGCGCACACGCAGTGCACACACAGTGCACACACAGTGCACACATACACAGAACACACACACACGGTGCACACACAAACTGCACACACAGAGCACGCACACACACACAGTGCACACACACACAGAGCACACACAATGCACACAAACACACACACTGCGCACAATGTGACCACACACACTACACACTCTGTGCACGCACACACACACACGCAGCAAAAACACACACACAGAGTGCAAAAGACACACTGCACACACTGTGCACAAGCACACTGCAAACACTGTGCGCACACACAGACACACACACTGCACACAGTGCGCACACGCAGTGCAGACACAGTGCACACACACACAGTGCACACACACACACTGCACACACACAGAGATTGCGAACACACAGTGCACACACACACACACACACTGCACAAACAATGCACACTTACACAGGCACACACACGATCACACACACACACACAGTGCACACACAAACACACACACACAGGGCACACAGTGCACACAAGCAGTGCAGACACAGTGCACACACACACAGAACACACACACACAGTGTCCACACACAGACAGTGCACACAGTGCACACAGTGCACACGCACACAGTGCGCACACACACATTGCACACATACACACACACAGTGCACACGCACACAGTGCACGCACACACAGTGCACACGTACACACAGAACACACAGTGGACACACACACACAGTGAACACACTGTGACCACTCAAACTGCACACACTGTGCAAACACACACACACACACAACACACAAACAAACACACACCGTGCACAGAGGCACACTGTACACACTGTGCACACGCACACTGTAAACACTGTACACACACACACACACACAGTGCACACACAGTGCACACACACACACACAGTGCACACAGTGCACACACAGAAAGTGCACAAACACACAAAGTGCACATATACACAGTGCACAACAGTGCACAAACACACAATACACAAACACAAACAGTGCACAGAAACACACTACACACACTGTGCACACGCACACTGCAAACACTGTGCACACACACACACACAGTCCACACAGAGCACAAACAGTGCAGAAACAGTGCACACACACAGAGTGCACACAGAGTGCACACAGTGCACACACACACACACAGTGGACAAACTGTGCACAAACACACACCGTGCACATAAAGTGCACACACACAGTGCACACTGTGAACACACACACAGTGCACACACACACATATTGCACATACACACACACACAGTGCACACACACACACACACAGTGCACACACACACATATTGCACATACACACACACACAGTGCACACACACACACACAGAGCACAAACACACACAATGCACACACACGAACACACACACACAATGCACACACAAACACACACACAGTATACACACACACAGTGTACACACAGTGCACACACATACAGTATACACACACGAACACACACAAATAAACAATGCACACAGTGGACACACACACAGTGCACATGCACACACACTGCACACACAGAAAATGCAAAAAGACACAAAGTGCTCATAAACACTGTGCACAACAGTGCACACACACACAGGACACACGCACACACACACACACAGAACACACACACAGCGCACACAAACACACAGTGCACAAACACACAGTGCACACAAACACACACACTGCGCACAATGTGACCACACACACTGCACAATCTGTGCACGCACACACACACTTACAATGCACAAACACACACACAGAGTGCACAAAGACACACTGCACACACTGTGCACACGCACACTGCAAACACTGTGCGCACACACACACACACACTGCACACAGTGCGCACACGCAGTGCAGACACAATGCACACACACAAAGTCCACACACACACACACACACACACAGTCCACACACACACAGTGCACACACACACACACACAGTGCACATACACACACACACAGTGCACGCAAACACAGTGCACACGTATACACAGAGCACACAGTGCACACGCACGGACAGTGCACAAACACACACAGTGCACATATACACAGTGCACAACAGTGCACACACACAGTGCAGACACAGTGCACACACACGCAGTGCACACAGTGCACTCACACAGTGCACACAGTGCGAACACGCCGTGCAGACACAGTGCACACACACACAGAACACACGCACACAGTCCATACACACACAGTGCACACACAGTGCACACACACATTGCACACAGTGCACACACACACATTGCACGCACACACACACACTGCACACACATACACAGTACACACACACACAAACAGTACAAACACAGTGCACACACAACGCACAGCACACAAACATACAGGGCCCACACACTGCACAAACACACACAGTGAACACAGAGTGCAAACACACATATGTAGTGCACACCCAGAGCACACACACGCACACACAGTGCTCACAGCGCATACACACACACTGCACACACACACAGTTCACACACACACACTCCACAAACCCACATTGCACACACAGTGCGCACACACACAGTGCTCACACACATACAAGTTGCACACGCACACAGTGCACACACACACATACACACTGTGCACACACAGTGCACACACAAGACAGTGAACACACACACACACACAAAACACAGTGCAGACACACACACTGCACACACACACAGTGCTCACGCACACACAGTGCACACATACACACCCAGTGAACGCACAGTGCCCCCACACACACAGACAACACACACACAGTACACACACAGAGCACACACACTCACAGTGCACACACAGTGCACACACAATGCACAGACTAACACACAGTGCACACACACACAGTGCTCACACACAATGCACCCACACAGTGCACGCACACACACACACACTCACACACACCATGCACACACACACACACAGTGCACACTCACACACACTGAACAAACACACAGTGCACACAGACGCACACACACACACAGTGAACACACACAGGCACACTGAACACACAGTGCACACACAGTGCACACACTCACACAGAACACACACGCACACAGTGCACACACACACACTGCACACACACACACACACACAGTACACACACACTGCACACACACACACAGTGCGCACAGAGTGCACACACATACACAGTCCACACACACACACACAGTGCGCACAGAGTGCACACACATACACAGTCCACAAACACACGCAGTGCACACACACACAGTGCACATGCACACGCAGTGCACTCACAAACACACAGCTGACACAGTGCACACACACACACACAGTGCACACACACACAGTACACACATACACGCAGTGCACACACACACAGTGCACATGCACACACACAGTGCATATGCACACGCAGTGCACTCACAAACACACAGCTGAAACAGAGCACACACACACAGTGCACATGCACACACACACACAGAGCACACACAAAGAACACACACACAGTGCACACACAAAGAACACGCACAGACAGTACACACACACACAGTGCACACACAGTGCACACACACACACATTGCACACACACACAGTGCACACACAGTGCACACACACAAAGAGCACATACACACACAGAGTGAGCACGCATGGACAGTTCACACAAACACACCCAGTGCCACACACTGCACACACACACACACATTGCACACACAAAGAACACACACACAGTGCACACACACTGCACACGCACAGACAGTACACACACACACAGTGCACACACAGTGCACACACACACACATTGCACACACACACTGTGCACACAGTGCACACACAGAGAGTGCACAGACACTCATAGTACACACACACACAGTGCACACGTACACACTGCACACTCACAATGTGCACACTATGTGCACACACAGACAGAACACGCATGGACACAGTGCACACACACACACAGTGCACACACAAACTGCACACACACGAATACACACAAACACACAGTGCACACACACAAAATATGCACACACACACATTGCACACTATGTGCACACACAAATAGTGCACACACACAAACACACAGTGCACACTCACAAACAGTGCACACACAGTGTACACACACACAGTGCACACCGAGACAGTGCACACGCACGGACAGTAAACACACAGTGCACACACACACAGAACATGCATGCACACAGTGCACACTCACAGACAATGCACACACACACGGTGCACACGCAAACACAGTGCACACACACACATTGTACACAGTGCACACACAGAAAGAGCACAGACACTCACAGTGCACACACACACACTGCACACACATTGCACAAACACACACAGTGCACACTCTCTGCACACACACACAGTGCACACAGTGCACACGCATCCACAGTACACACACACACAAACATTACACTCACAGTGCACACACACAAACAGTGCAAACACACACTGTACACACACACACAGTGCACACACACTGCACGCACACACAGTGAACACAGTACGCACACAAAGACATAGTGCACACACAGTGCACACACACACACAGTGCACACAGTGCTCATACACACACTGCATACACACACACTGCACACAGTGCGCACACAGTGCACACACACACAATGCTCACACACATACAAGGTGCATACGCACACAGTTCACACACTGACAGTGAACACACACGAACACACACAAACACACAGTGCAGACACACACACTGCACACACACACAGTGCTCACGCACACACAGTGCACACATACACACCCAGTGCACGCACAGTGAACAATCACAGTGCACACACTCACACTGCTCACACAGTGCACACACACAGTGTTCTGTGTGTGTTCACTGTGTGTGTGCACTGTGTGCACTGTGTGTGTATGTGTGCACTGTGTGTGCTTGTGCGCACAGTGTGCACACAATGCACACACACACACAGTACATGCACACACACAGTGCACACACAGTGCACGCACAGACAGTGCACGGACACTCACAGTGCACACGCACGGACAGTGCGCACACGTACAGTGCACACACACACACTCCGCACACACACAATGCGCACACAGTGCCCACACACAGTGCTCACAGACTGTGCACACACACACACAGAGCACACACACACACACAGTGCACACGCACGGTCAGTAAATACACAGTGCACACACACACACACACACAGTACGCACACAGTGCACACAGGCACACAGTGGACACACACACAGTGCACACGCACACAGAGAACACACACACAGAGTGCACATATACACAGTGCACAACACTGCACACACAGTGCACACACACACACTGCACACACTCTGCACACACACCCACACACACAATGCACAAACACACACACTGAGTGCACAGAGAAACACTGCACACACTGTGCACACGCACACTGCAAACACTGTGCGCACACACACACACACACAGTGCACACACATGCAGTGCACACACACAGTGCACACACACACTCCACAAACCCACAATGCATACACAGTGCACACACACACAGTGCTCACACACATACAAGTTGCACACGCACACAGTGCACACACACATACACACAGTGCACACACAGTGCACACACAGACAGTGAACACACACATGCACAAACACACAGTGCAGTCACATACACTGTACACACACACAGTGCTCACGCACACACCGTGCACACACAGTGCACAGACACTCATAGTGCACATACACACAGTGCTCATGCACGCATAGTGCACACACACACCGAGAACACACACACAGTACACACACAGAGCACACACACACACACACACACACAGTGCTCACGCACACACAGTGCACACACACACAGTTCTCACGCACACACAGTGCACACATACACACCCAGTGCACGCACAGTGCACACACACAGAGAGAACACACACACAGTACACACACAGAGCACACACACACACACAGTGCACACACAGTGCACACACACACACACACACTCACACACACAGTGCACACACACACACACACACACAGTGCACACACACACACACTGAACAAGCACACAGTGCACACAGACACACACACACACACAGTGAACACACACAGACACACTGAACACACACACAGTGCACACACAGTGCACATACTCACACAGAACACGCGCGCACACAGAGCACACACACACACTGCACACACACACACACACACAGTGTGCACACACTGCACACACACACACACAGAACACGCACGCACACATTGCAGACACACACAGTGCACACACACACACTGCACACACACGAATACACACAAACACACAGTGCACACACAATCACGCACTGCACACAAACACACTTTGCACACACACACATTGCACACTATGTGCACACACACACACACAGTGCACACACACACACACGCAGTGCACATGCACGGACAGTGCACACACAGACACCCAGTGCACACACACAGCACACACACACACACAGTGCACACAGAGTACACACACACACACTGTCCACACACACACACACACACACACAGTGCACACACAGTGGACACACAAACACGCACAGTGAGCACACAATGCACACACACACACAGTGTACACACACACAGTACACGCACACACGCAGTGCACATACAGTGCACACACAGACAGTGCACAGACACTCACAGTGCAGACACACACTGCACACGCACGGACAGTGCACACACACACACTCCACACACACACAGTGCGCACACAGTGCCCACACACAGTACTCACATGTACTGTGCACACACACACACAGAGCACACACACACACACAGTGCACACGCACGGTCAGTAAACACACAGTGCACACACACACAGTACACACGCAGTGCACACACGCACACAGTGGACACACACACAGTGCACACGCATGGACAGAGCACACACAGACACACAGTGCACACACAGTGCACACAAACACACAGAACACACACACAAACACAGTGCACATATACACTGTGTGTGTGTGCACTGTGTGCTCTGTGTGTACGTGTGCACTGTGTGTGCGTGCTCTGTGTGCGTGTGCACTGTGTGTTTGTGTGTGTTCGTGTGTTTGCACTTTCTGCGTGTTCACTGTGTGTGCACTGTGTGTACGTGTGCACTGTGTGTGTGTCCACAGTGTGAGTGTGTGCACTGTGTGCACTGTGTGTATGTGTGCACACACAGTGCACACACACACAGTGCTCACACACACACAAAGTGCACAGACAGTGCACACACAGACAGTGAACACACACGAACACACACAAATACACAGTGCACACACACAGTGCACACACACACACAATGCACACATAGTGCACAGACAATTACAGTGCACACACACTCACAGTGCATACGCACTGCACACACACAGTGCACATGCAAACACAGTACGTATGCACACACAGTGCACACACAATGCACACACACACACGGTGCACACAGAGTGCACACACATACACATTCCACACACACACAGACAGTGCACACACAGTGCACACACACAGTGCACACACACACAAACACACTGCACACGCACACAGTGCACATGAACACACAGTGCACACACAGTGCACACACACACAGTGCACACGCACCGACAGTGAATACACACACAGTGCACACAGTGCACACTCACACAGTGCACACACACAGACAGTGCACACAAACACAGTGTGCGCAGACACACACACAGTGCACTCACACAAACATACACAGTGCACACACACACACAGGACACACACAGTGCACACACAGTGCACACACACACACAGTACACACGCACAGTGCACACAGAGTGCACACACACAAAGAGCACATACACGCAGTGCACACACAAACACACAGTGCTCACACACAGTGCACACACACTGCACATACACACAGTACACACACATGCAGTGCACACACAGGGCACACACACACATTCACACAGTGCACACGCACACACAAACAATTCACACACACAATGCACATGCAAACACAGTACGTATGCACACACAGTGCACACACAATGCACACACACACATGGTACACACAGAGTGCACACACATACACATTCCACACACACACAGACAGTGCACACACAGTGCACACACACAGTACACACACACTGCACACGCACACAGTGCACATGAACACACAGTGCACACACAGTGCACACACAGTGCACACACAAACACACAGTGCACACGGAGTGCACACACACACAGTACACACACACACACATAGTGCACACACAGTACACACACACAAACACAGTGCACACACAGTTCACACACACTGTGCACACACAAACACACACACATACACTGTTCACACACACAGTGCACACACACACACAGTGCAAACACACGGTACACACACAGTGCACAAACACACACAGTGCACACACAGTGCACACACACACACAGTGCACACACAAAGAACACACACACACAGTGCACACACAGTGCACACAGACACAGTACACAAACACGCAGTGCACACACAGTACACACACACACATTGCACACACACTCAGTGCACACACAGAAACACAATGCACACACACACAGTGCACACTCAGACTCAGTGCACACACAGTGCACACACAGTGCACACACACACAGCGCACACACAGTAAACACACACACACAGTGCACACACAGTGCACACACACATTACACACACACACACAGTGCACACACACACACGGTTCACACACACAGTGCACACACAGTGCACACACACACAGCGCACACACACATACAAAGTGCACACGCACACACTGCACACACACAGTGCAAATGCACAGACAGTGCAAACACACACACCACATGCGCACTGTGTTTGTGTGCAGTGTGTGTATGTGTGTGTGTGCACTGTGTGCGTGAGCACTTTGTATGTTTGTGAGCACTGTGTGTGTGTGTACTGTGTGCGCACACTGTGTGTGCCATGTAGATGTTCGTTTTCCATGGAGCCGGGCAACCAAAGAACAATAAAATAACCATCAGGTAGATCGAGCTGCCAAAGTTAAGGTGGCTCAAGTAGACTTGGATTGGCAACACAAGGGTGAATTATATCTAGCTCGGTGGGCCCATGAGACCTCGGGCCATCAAGGAAGAGACGCAACACAGAAGTGGGCTAGAGACCGAGGGGTGGACTTAACTATGGACGCTATTGCACAGGTTATCCATGACTGTGACACATGTGCCATAATTAAACAAGCCAAGAGGATGAAACCTCTTTGCGGGGAAGGGTGATGGCAAAAAGATAAAGAGGCGAGGCAGGTTGTTTGTATCACCTTGCCGCGCTCACCATGGTGGAGGCAACCACTGGGTGGCTTGAAACATATGCAGTACCGCATGCTACCGCCCAAAACACCATCTTAGGTCCCGAGAAACAAGTCCTGTGTTGACATGGCACTCCAGAGAGAATTGAGACAGATAATGGGACTCATTTCAAAAATTCTCTTGTAAAGAGTTGGGCCCAAGAGTCGATTTATCATATCCCCTATCGCGCAGCATCTTCTGGTAAAATTGAAAGGTGCAGTGGGTATCGGGCATTGGGAAGGAGCCCAAAGGAGTGAGTGGTGAGAAATGAAATGGGAGGGGCTCCAGATATTTTTTTTTTTTTTTGTTTTCTTTTTTTTTTTTTTTATTATTATTATTTTTATATATATATATATATACATATTATTTATTTATTTATTTTTCAATTTGATATTATTTTAAGGAAATTTGTAAACGTCTTTAACGCTTCCCTGTGTTTTGTGACACTTCTCATCCTGGAGGTGAGTTCCAGGCAGAGTCAGCCCCGCACAGATCCCTCCTCCAGCGGTGCCTGGGGCTCAGGTCGCGCTCCTTCTGCCCTTGGGCTGTAGTTGGTTCTCATTCTGTTCGCGTCCTGCTGCTGCTCGCTGATCTTCCCGAGTTCGCCCTCGAAGGAAACCAGCTCCAACTTGGAAACAGCCAGCTCCTCTTTCATCATAGCCAGCGTTTACTCACGGACACAGTGCAACATCTCCCAGCGCTGAGCTTGGCTGCTCAGCTTTTGCAGTTCCTCCTGTGAGTGGCACAGAGGGGTGATGTGATGAGAGACACGCAGGCTTAGCACAGGTGCCGAGTGGGAAGGCTTGGGCCGTGCTCACCTCCTGTCGGCACTGCTCCTGAGCTGAGAGGACCTGCTGCCTGCCCTGTTTGAGGAAAGCCAGCAACTCTTCTTGTGCAATCTGAGATTCCAGTGCTTCAAACTGCACCTGCTCACAGTTCTCAGCTCGGATGCTCAGCTTTTTCAGCTCCTCCTGGAGGGAGTCGACCTGCCAGTGGCACAGAGGGGTGAAGTGATGAGATACACGCAGGCTTAGCACAGGTGCCTAGTGGGAAGGCTCGAGCCATGCTCACCTCCTGTCGGCTCTGCTCCTGAGCTGAGAGGACCTGCTGCCTCTCTTGTCTGTGGGTTGCCAGCTTCTCTTTTTGTGCAGCCTGACGTTTCTGTGTGTCCCAGTGCAACTTCTGGCAGTGCTGAGATTGCCTGTTTATCATTTGCAGGTCCTCCTGGAGGAAGCGGATCTGCAGTGGCACAGAGGGGTGATGTAATGAGAGACACGCAGGCTTAGCACAGGTGTCTAGTGGGAAGGCTTGGGCCGTGCTCACCTCCTGTCGGCTTTGTTTCAGATGTGGCAGGAGCAGCTTCTTGTCTTGTCTGAGGGAAGCCAGCTCTTCTTTTTGTTGAATCTGAGATTCCAGCGCTTCAAACTGCAACAGCTCCCAGTTCTCAGCTCGGATGCTCAGCTTTTTCAGCTCCTCCTGGAGGGAGCTGACCTGCCAGTGACGCAGAGGGGTGATGTGATGAGAGACACGCAGGCTTAGCACAGGTGCCTAGTGGGAAGGCTTGGGCCGTGCTGACCTCTTGTCGGCTCTGTTTCAGATGTGACAGGAGCAGCTTCTTGTCTTGTCTGAGGGAAGCCAGCTTCTCTTTTTGTGCAGTGTGAGATTCCTGTGCGTCACGCTGCATCTGCTCCCAGTTCTCATCTCGGATGCTCAGCTTTTTCAGCTCCTCCTGGAGGGAGCCGACCTGACAGTGGCACAGAGGGGTGATGTGATGAGAGACACGCAGGCATAGCACAGGTGCCGAGTGGGAAGGCTTGGGCCATGCTCACCTCCTGTCGGCACTGCTCCTGCCTTGACAGGAGTTGCTGCTTGTCCTGTTTGAGGGAAGCCAGCTCCTTTACTTGTGCAATCTGAGACTGCAGTGCTTCAAACTGCAACTGGTCCAAGTTCTCAGCTCGGATGCTCAGCTTTTTCTGCTCCTCCTGGAGGGAGTCGACCTGCCAGTGGCACTGAGGGATGATGTGATGAGAGACACGCAGGCATAGCACAGGTGCCTAGTGGGAAGCCTCAGGCCATGCTCACCTCCTGTTGGCACTGCTTCTGAGCTGAGAGGACCTGCTGCCTCTCTTGTCTGTGGGTTGCCAGCTTCTCTTTTTGTGCAGCCTGACGTTTCTGTGTGTCCCAGTGCAACTTCTGGCAGTGCTGAGATTGCCTGTTTATCATTTGCAGGTCCTCCTGGAGGAAGCGGATCTGCAGTGGCACAGAGGGGTGATGTGATGAGAGACACGCAGGCTTAGCACAGGTGCCTAGTGGGATGGCCTGGACCGTGCTCACCTCCTGTCGGCTTTGTTTCAGATGTGGCAGGAGCAGCTTCTTGTCTTGTCTGAGGGAAGCCAGCTCTTCTTTTTGTTGAATCTGAGATTCCAGCGCTTCAAACTGCAACAGCTCCCAGTTCTCAGCTCGGATGCTCAGCTTTTTCAGCTCCTCCTGGAGGGAGCTGACCTGCCAGTGACGAAGAGGGGTGATGTGATGAGAGACACGCAGGCTTAGCACAGGTGCCTAGTGGGAAGGCTTGGGCCGTGCTGACCTCTTGTCGGCTCTGTTTCAGATGTGACAGGAGCAGCTTCTTGTCTTGTCTGAGGGAAGCCAGCTTCTCTTTTTGTGCAGTGTGAGATTCCTGTGCGTCACGCTGCATCTGCTCCCAGTTCTCATCTCGGATGCTCAGCTTTTTCAGCTCCTCCTGGAGGGAGCCGACCTGACAGTGGCACAGAGGGGTGATGTGATGAGAGACACGCAGGCATAGCACAGGTGCCGAGTGGGAAGGCTTGGGCCATGCTCACCTCCTGTCGGCACTGCTCCTGCCTTGACAGGAGTTGCTGCTTGTCCTGTTTGAGGGAAGCCAGCTCCTTTACTTGTGCAATCTGAGATTGCAGTGCTTCAAACTGCAACTGGTCCAAGTTCTCAGCTCGGATGCTCAGCTTTTTCTGCTCCTCCTGGAGGGAGTCGACCTGCCAGTGGCACTGAGGGATGATGTGATGAGAGACACACAGGCATAGCACAGGTGCCTAGTGGGAAGCCTCAGGCCATGCTCACCTCCTGTTGGCACTGCTTCTGAGCTGAGAGGACCTGCTGCCTCTCTTGTCTGTGGGTTGCCAGCTTCTCTTTTTGTGCAGCCTGACGTTTCTGTGTGTCCCAGTGCAACTTCTGGCAGTGCTGAGATTGCCTGTTTATCATTTGCAGGTCCTCCTGGAGGAAGCGGATCTGCAGTGGCACAGAGGGGTGATGTGATGAGAGACACGCAGGCTTAGCACAGGTGCCTAGTGGGAAGGCCTGGACCGTGCTCACCTCCTGTCGGCTTTGTTTCAGATGTGGCAGGAGCAGCTTCTTGTCTTGTCTGAGGGAAGCCAGCTCTTCTTTTTGTTGAATCTGAGATTGCAGTGCGTCACGCTGCATCTGCTCCCAGTTCTCAGCTTGGATACTCAGCTTTTTCAGCTCCTCCTGGAGGTAGCCGACCTGCCAGTGGCACAGAGGGGTGATGTTATGAGAGACACGCAGGCTTAGTACAGGTGCCTAGTGGGAAGGCTGGGGCCGTGCTCACCGCCTGTTCGCACTGCTCATGCCCTGAGAGGAGCTGCTGCCTGTCCTGTTTGTGGAAAGCCAGCTCCGCCTTGCAAACAGTCAGCTCCTCTTTCATGATAGCCAGCGTTTGCTCGCTGTCCCGGTGCAACATCTCCCAGTGTTGAGCTTGGCTCCTCAGTTTTTGCAGCTCCTCCTGGAGGGAGCAGACCTGCCAGTGGCACAGAGGGGCGATGTGATGAGAGACACGCAGGCTTAGCACAAATGCCTAGAGGGTAGGCTTGGGCCGTGCTCACCTTCACCTGGCTCTTCTCCCGGATGTTTTCCCTGTGCTTTCTCCCCACCGAAGTTGAGGCCGTTGGTCGCGTTCCCTGGCAGCCACAGAGTGCGGGCACAGTGAAAGGGATGCGGACTCATTGGGCAGAGCGTTCCCCTGCAGGGCTCCGATTCCCGCGCAGCTTTCCCTGCCTCACAGGGCCGTTTGGGGCAGCCCGTGGGGCTCACACCACCTCTGGCGGGCCCCGTGTCACACAGGGCTCTCCCGCTGGGCATCAGCCCCGCGGCCGGGCAAGTCCCTCCCTGGGGAGAGCTAATGGAGCTCTGGGAGTCTGCTTGCCTTGCATCACCTCACGGACAAGGCCTTTGTGGTTGCCTGCTCCCCACCCTACCCTGCACTACGCTCCCTGCGCGATGCATTTCAGTCGCTCACCTTTCTCCGTCGTTGCCTTACTCTTCTGCAGAGGTAGACGCAACCATCGCGCAGCAGGATGAAAAAGACGTACCACAGAACGATCTTGATGAGGATTGTGATTCCCACCACCAGGTTCAGCTCGACAGAGTCATGGGCCTCGTGAGAATGTAAAAACATGCCCATGATGATGAGAGCTAAGAGAGTCAGGTCGATCTCCATCCTGTTCTCTTGCCACGAATCTCAACACGCAAGCGACTGTCACCCAGAGCAGAGCTCCAGCAGTGAGCACCCGGATGGAGCGGCTGCCCCAAGCATCTGTGCTGGGGGAAGCTGCCCGCGTGCCTTCAAGACTGATGTCACGCCCTGCCCTGTGATGTCACAATGCCTTTCCCCCACCCTGGCCGTGGGATTCCCAGTGTGCCCTGGTGGATGCCCTGCTGGACTGGTCAGATTCGATCTCGTCGAGGCTCAGAGAAGTCCTCTAGATGCCACTGTGATGCGGCACAAAGCCGACGTGGAGGCACACAGAAGGTTCTGGAACGCTCCTTGGACGCGAGTTTCACCAAAGGCTATTCCTAATAGTGGGAAACTCTGGACACTTCTCCAGCTTCTGCTCCGTGGAAGAGCTCTGCTCTTCTTTCTGTATCCGTGTGTGACCTGTGTGCTAGGGCTCGGGCTGCGCGGATGCCTCAGTTCCACGGAAAACCAGGTTGGAGCTGGGTGGGCTTTAAGGTTCCTTCCTTAAGGAGTCCACCAACTATAGTGTGCTCCCACACTCTCTCTCTTCTTATTTGATTCATTAGCTTCGTTTCCAATTACATGGTGTTCTACCGTATTCTTTGACATTCCGGTGTCTTATTTAGGAAGTGAGTTCTCCTCCTCCGATCGTGGTCGCTCTTTTGTTTTTAGGCCCATCTCCCTGCCCTCTCCCTTCTACCCTTTTCCCAGGACCGTTAGTCATAGAACCGGGCTGAACCGGCCCGTAACCCATTGACACACCGTGACACCGATCCCTGCACGGGGACAGTGCAGCGTGTCCCCAGATCACACTGACACCGATCTGCGCTTAGGAACGCTGCTGCGCGTCCCCAGCACTGTGACACTGAGCTCCGTCCCCTCCAAGCCCACCGTGCTGCCATCCCATCGCTCTACGGTCTCTGGGGTCCCTCCCAAATCAACAGTGCTGCGATTCCGTGCTTTTATGAACCACGGGGACCCTTCCTACCCAACCACTCTGTGATTCCACGATCCTGTAGGTCCCCTCCAACCCTCTATCTGTGCCCCATTTCTGCCCCCACATCCATCTGCCCATTTTCCTGACCCTATATCTGCCTCCATACCTATCTGCCCCATATCTGTCTGCCCTCATGCCTGCCACACACTTGACCCCATACGTGACCCCATTACTGCCCCATATCTATCTGGCCGAGAAATGCCCCCACATCCATCAGCCCCCTATCTCTGTGCCCCCCTGTCACCCATTGGTGTCCCCGGAGCCGTCTGTCCGGAGGTGTTGATCTGTCGTGATGACACAGCACCTTCCGCAATGATCGCGATGACGCCGCGTCTGTTTAATGGCGGTGCATTTAGAATCATAGAACCACAGCGAGGCCTGGGTTGAAAAGGACCACAATGATCATCGAGTTTCAACCCCCCCGCCATGTGCAGGGCTGCCAACCTCTAGAGCGACCTGCCCAGAGCACATCCAGCCTGGCCTTGAATGCCTCCAGGGATGGGGCATCCACCACCTCCCTGGGGGACCTGTTCCACTGCATCACTGCCCTCTTTGTGAAAAACTTCCTCCTCGTCTCTAACCTAAACCTCCCCTGCCGCACTATTCCCCCTTGTCCTACCAGACAAGTTCCTGAGATCAGCGGACTACCTACGGACCTCACTGGATCCACGGTGATGATGCTCTCTCTCTGAGGGGGGAGGGTGAGGGGGAGACGGGGAAGGGTACGCAGATGACAGATGGGTCAATAGAAGAAAAAAAACAACGGCAACGATTTGAGGAGGAACAGTATCTTTCCTAAATCTAACAAAATCGAACAATTGGGAGAGAGAAAGTTTCCAAACCAAATCTGAGAGCTTACCTTAGTAAAAATGCAAGGTAAGCACAACTGTTGTCTGGTCCGGAGTTTCACCCCTCTGCTGCTCCCCAACACAGCATTAACTCCTTAACTGCCTGCATGATGTTCTGATGTGGAATATCTGCATCAAAACCACAAAACCACAACAGTTTGTCAAGGACCATTGAACTGAAGAATATAGGATGCTCTTCAAGCAGTGAATGTGAGCCACGTTCTGTGCAGTGTTAGGAAGGGAGTAGGAAGAATAGGGGAATTGATTCTTCCCCTCCCTTTGGAACCTGTGAGATTACAGCTGGAGTAGTGCATCCTTTGCGTTTCCCAACAGAAGGAGGATGCTGACACCCTGGAATAAGTTCAGAGAATGGACATTAGGATGGCAAGAAGGCTGGAGCATGCTGTAAAAGAAGAGGCTGAAGGAACTAACTTTATTCAACTTGGAGCAGAGACCTCTTGATACTTTAGCACTGGATGCAGATTAAAGCCATATTAGATAAACTGGGAGGTGAAGCTTTTCCCCTCCCCGATCCCATCCCCATCCAACAGGAGGACAGGTCAACCCATAGGGACCAAAGAGCCCCATGAAGCCTCATAGTGACCCCATAGAGACCCACAGGAGAGCAGGGCAACCTTTGGGCCCCATAGCGTCCACAGAAGAGCTCACAGTGCTCCACAGAGAGCAAAAGAAGAACAGGTCAACCCATAGGGACCAAAGAGAGCCCCAGGGAGCCCCATAGTGACCCCATAAAGACCCCATTGAGACCCCCAGGAGAGCAAGTCAACCTTCAGGCCACATAGCATCCACAGAAGAGGTCATAGAGCCCCATAGAGTGCAACAGGAGGACAGGTCAACCCATAGGGTCCCATTGGGACCAGGGCAAGCCCTAGAGCACCCCACTGAGCCCCACAGTGACCCCACAGTGCCCCACAGGAGAGCAGGACAACCTTTGGGCCCCATAGC
This sequence comes from Callipepla californica brunnescens, assembly GCA_023055505.1. NCBI lineage: Eukaryota > Metazoa > Chordata > Aves > Galliformes > Odontophoridae > Callipepla > Callipepla californica. The sequence goes on from JALIRH010000146.1 coordinate 116,862, forward strand.
ATCCACAGAAGAGCTCACAGGGCCCCATAGAGAGCAGTGGGAGGACAGGTCAACCCACAGGCACATCAAATAGCCGCAGCTTCCTCCTACACTTAACTCTCCCATTGCTCAGGTCCGCTCCTAATTAACCACCTCAGACACACGCTAATTACTGCACCAGCTCAGCGGCAGCTTGCATTTTGTCTCATCAGCTGCACCTCCGCAGAAGGTGCGGGGGGACGAGCACTACAACAGCGGGCCACTCCTCCACCACAGCCAAACCAGGAGCTGCACGGCTCCCGCTCACCCCACGTCCCACACGGAGGGCATCGCACCGCGCTGCTCCTCCAGGAGCTGCCCCCAAAAAGCACAACACCGACCTCACCACATCGGGAGCACGGCGAACCTACAGCTGCGAGGGAAAGGAGCGCACGGCGTGAGCTGTGAACGCTTCGTCCCGGCGCCTGGCAGCGGCTGAGAGGGAACGAAGGGAGATAAAACACACCGCACTGCATCTCCACTCCAGACCTCTGACACTGCAGTGGTTCAAACCCAACGCTGTTCCATCCCTTGCACTTTAAAGGACGCCTCTGTGCACCACCTCAGCACGCCCCGTGGGGTCGGACTCACCAGAGCTTCCACAGTGCCGAGATCTTTGATTTTGTTGCCACTCAGATTCAGGTACGTGAGATTGGGACACCTCTCTGCCAGGACCTCCAGGCCTCCAGAAATGACGTTGTCGCTCAGCTCCAGCTGCAGAGGGGGACGAGCGAAGGGATGAAGGGCCGCATCCTTCCCCCCACACCCGGGAGCTCCGCTCCTCCCTTCCCAGCTCAACCCGTCCCGCGGTGCTGCCGGGGTGAACTCCCAGCTCACAGAACGTGCTCCTGAACTTCAGGAGTTGTGTTCAGCTGAGAGCAGCGCAGGCTCGGCCACCTCTGCCTGTGCAGCGGGTAACGGCAGGGACACAGCGCAGCCACCTCAGATGGGAACAAAGAGCCCCAATGGAGCCCCATAGGGACCCCACAGAGACCCACAGGAGAGCAGGGCAACCCTCGGGCCCCATAACATCCACAGAAGAGATCACAGAGCCCCACATGGAGTAAAAGGAGGACAGGTCAACCCATAGGGACCAAAGAGCCCCATGGAGCCCCATAGAGAGCAAAAGGTGGACAGGTCAACCCACAGAACCCAATGGGGCCCCATAGAGACCCCATAGTGACCCACAGGAGAGCAGGACAACCTTTGGGCCCCATAGCATCCAGAGAAGAGTTCAGAGCCCCACAGAGAGAAATGAGAGGACAGGTCAACCCATAGAGGCCAAAGAGCCCCATGGAGCCCCATAGTAACCCACAGGAGAGCAGGCCAGCCTTACGACTGTGAAGAGGAACGGGACCTGGGGGGGTGGTCCACGCTCAGCTGAACCTGAGCTCATAGTGTGCCCAGGTGGACAAGAGGGCGGAGTCTGGGCCCCATAACATCCACAGAAGAGCACAAAGAGCCCCATAGAGAGCAACAGGAGGACAGGTCAACCCATAGGGACCAAAGACAGCCCCATAGAGACCCACAGGAGAGCAGGTCAACCTTTGGGCCCCATAGCATTCATAGTTCATAGAGCCCCACGCAAAAGGAGGACAGGTCAACCCATAGGGACCAAAGAGCCCCATGGAGCCCCATAGAGACCCACAGGAGAGCTTACAGAGCCCCATAGAGAGAATAGAAGGACAGGTCAACCCATAGGGACCAGAGATCCCTAGAAAGCCCCATAGTGACCCCACGGAGCCCCTTAGTGACTCCACAGAGCCCCACAGGAAAGCAGGACAACCCTCGGACCAGGACCCCCAGGTCTTTCTCTCTGTGCAGAGCCCCTGCCCAGCACTCACCCCCATCCTGTACTGCTGCACGCAGCTGTTCCTCCCCGGATCCCCGCAGGTTAACCCCGCAGGGCAGGTGGGACACGTACCTTGCGGAGCTTGCTCAGCGTGGGCAGCTTGGCCAGCGATGTCAGCTGCACATTGGCCATGCTGAGGAACTCAAGCTCCTTAAAGGAATCGTTCAGCCCTTCGATCTCCCCGTTGCTGGACTTGCAGTTATCGAGCACCAACTCCGTCACCTTCAAACAGAGCACAGAGGGATGAGCAGCGCCGAACCCACGACTCCCCACAGCACAGCAGGGTCTGCACTTCTGCTGGTGGTCTCTGAGTCACTGAGCCCACTCCTGTGGCCTCAGCCACCCCCACCCGCCTCACTGAGAGGCACACAGAACTATCGCACGACAACTATCTTCCCTCGGGCTCCCTCTGTGTGGCACCCAAGCTGTGGCTTTGGTGCGGACCCTTTCTGGGCTCCCCATGGCACAGCACTGCTGGAAGCGAATGGGACCACCCCATAGGGAGCAGGAGGTGAAGGCCCTGTGCCAAAGGGGGGTACCCACCCCATCCCACCCCACCCGGCACACCCTACACGTCAGCAGGGACAAAACCCAGCGGTGCTTTTCCCTACAGAAGTCACTTCTAAACCCCAACCCTTCCCTACAAAACTCACCTCTAGATCTCAACTGTCCCCTACAAAACTCCCTCCTAAACCCCGACCGTCCCCTACAAAACTCACCTCTAAGCCCCGACTGCCGCACTGTGCACCCGGGAGCCCACAAAGCCACCCCACTCTTCCCCACATCCAAAGCCCTGAGCAGTGCGTCCCGCGGGTTAACGAAGCCCAATTAAGCGGCACCAAGCAGCTAATTAATTTGCAGATCGCTTCATCCTCTGTGGAACACATCCCTCATTAGCAAGGGTGGTAACAGGGCCATGGCTCTGTCCTAACGCATCCATGGGGCTGCAGCATCGCGCACAGCCTCAGCACAGGGCTGTGCCCCACGCCCGCGGGGGTCCTGCACCCCACACATCCAAAGCAGAGCATCCCCACCGCGATAACCCCCATGGCTGTGGGGCCGCACAGCACCGCACCGCAGCTCCCCACACTCTGCCCCACTCCGTGTGCTGCGATACCAAACGTGGGCTGCAATCCCACACTGAGTCCGGACCGACCCCACAGAACTGCAGGGGTCGGAAGGGACCTCCAGAGAGCAGCGAGTCCAACCCCTATGCCAAATCAGCTCCCTACACCAGGTCACACAGGTCTCCAAAACGGCCCCAAAACCCCAAGAAACGACCCCAAAATAACCCCAAAATCCCTCAAAATGACCCCAAAATCCTTTATTTCAATTCCACGTGCCCCATATAGCAGCAATGCCTCCCAAAATGACACCAAAATCCTTTTTTCCAATTCTAAGAGCCCCAAAAGTCAGCACTGGCCCCCCAGATGGCCCCAAAATCTCCCATGACTCCAAAATCCTCCAAAATGACCCCAAAACCACATGAAATGACCCCAAAACGACCCCAAAACCCTTTACTCCAATTCCATGTGCCCCATATGGCAGCACTGGCCCCCAAAAACCACAATGTGACCCCAAAATCCTCCAAAAATGACTCCAAAATGGCCCCAAATGACCCTGAAACCTCCCCAGAATGACCCCAAAACCCCACACAGTGACCCCACAGAACCCCAGAATCATAGGGGTTGGAAGGGACCTCCAGAGATCCTTGAGTCCAACCCCACTGCGAAAGCAGTTCCCTACACCAGGTCGCACACGTCTCCAAAACGGACCCAAAATCCCACAGAGTGACCCCAAAGTCCCTTACTCCAATTCCATGTGTCCCAAACACCAGCAATGCCCCAAAATGACCCTAAAATGACCACAAAATCCCAAGAAATTACTCCAAAATGGCTCCAAAATCCCCCATAATGGCCCCAAAATCCTTTACTCCAATTCCACGTGCCCCGTATGGCAGCAATGCCCTCCCATATGACCCTAAAATGACCCCAGAACCACCCAAAACGATCCCAAAATCCCACACAATGACCCCAAAGTCCACAGCACTGCAGTTTCCATACGGTGCCCCTTGTCAGAGGATCCCCTCCCTCGACCTGCTGGCCACGCAGGACACGGGGCTCATCTTGGGGTGACTTTGGGGGCACTCTGTGGGATTCTGGGGTCATTTCTGAGTAATTCGGTGGGATTTCGGGGTCATTTTAGGGGGTATTGCTGCCACACAGGGCCCATGGAATTGGAATAAAGGATTTTAGGGTCATTGCATGGGATTTTGGGGGGCACTACTGCCATATGAGGCACATGGAATTGTAATAAAGGATTTTAGGGTCATTTTGGGTCATTTTGAGGTAATTTTGGGGGCCAGTACTGCCACGTGGGGAACATGGAACAGGAATAAAGGATTTTGGGGTCATTTTGGAGTAATTTTGTGGGACTCTGGGGTGACTTCGGGGTCATTTTGTGAGATTTAGGGGTCACTTTGAGTGGATTCTGGGGTCATTTGGGGGGATTTCGGGGTCATTCTGGAGTCATTTTGTGGGTCTTTGGGGTCATCGGGTGTGGATTTTGGGGTCATTTTGTGGTCACTTTGTGGGGCATTACTGTCATATGGAGCCCATGGAATTGGAATAAAGGATTTTGGGGTCATTTTCAGGTGACTTTGGGGTCAATTTGAGTGGATTTTGTGGGATTTTGGGGTCACTTTGTGGGGGTATTGCTGGCATATGGGGCCCATGGAAATGGAGTAAGGGATTTTGAGGTCATTTTGGAGTAATTCTGCGGAACTTTGGGGTCATTCTGTGGGATTTTGGGGTCATTTTAGGGGGCATTGCTGCCATATGGAGCCCAAGGAATTGTAATACAGGATTTTAGGGTCATTGTGTGGGATTCTGGGGTCATTTTGGATTAATTTTGGGGTCATTTTGGGTGGCATTACTGCCATATGAGGCCCATGGAATTGTAATAAAGGATTTTAGGGCCATTTTGGGTCACTCTGAGGTAATTTTGGAGGCCCCTACTTCAATATGGGGCACATGGAATTGGAATAAAGGATTTTGGGGTCATTCTGTGCGATTTTGGGGTCATTTGGGAATAATTTCATGGGTCTTTGGGGTCATTTTGCAGGGTACTGCTGCTATATGGGGCCCATGGAATTGGAATAAAGGATTTTGGGGTCATTTTGGGGGCCAGTGCTGCCATGTGGGGAACATGGAATTAGAATAAAGGATTTTGGGGTCATTTTGGAGTAATTGTGTGGGACTTTGGGGTCATTTGGGGGGATTTCGGGGTCATTCTGGAGTCATTTCTTGGGTCTTTGGGGCCATTTTGGAGTAATTTTGGGGTCATTTGGGGGTCACTTTTTGGGGCACTGCTGTCATACGGGGCCCACGGAATCGGAATAAAGGATTTTGGGTCACTTTGGGGTGAGCTGCTGGCCCCGCTGTGTTTAACGCACCCATTCCACTGCGGAGCAATAGGGCCAGGGGGAGGGGGAAGGGGGGTGGGCGCTGCCGTGGGGGCAGCAGGTTCAGCTCCACGGGGCCGTCCGTGCCGAGCACGACGCGTGGGTGCCCCATCCCGGGGCCGAGGAGGGGTCCGTGGGCAACGTGAGCGGGTGGGGGCGTGCAGCCCACGGCACGGAGCGGAACCGGGCCGGGGGCGGGATCGGGGCTTTGGGGCGCGCTACGGCTGCGCGGTTCAGCGATGTCTGCGGTTCCCTCCGTCCCGAGCGGAGATCCCGAGACCGCTCCGCGCCGGGCGCTCCGGGGCCGCTTTACGCCATCGCCGCGGCGCTCAGCGGAGATCCCGCGCGGAGCGGAAGCGGCGCGGGCGGAGGAGACGGCGCCGCGCGGGGCGGACCCCCCCGGGACCGCGTTCGGCGGAACGGGGAACACCAACGACAGGAGGGGATCGAGGAGGGCGGCCGCGGAGCGGCCCCCGCGGGGAACCGGGCCGAAATAAAACGGAAAGCGAAAGGAAACGGCCGAGCGGAGCCCCGCGGGGCCGCGCCGCGCTCCCGGTCTGCCGCCCAACCCCCACGGCGCGCCCGAGCCGACGCCGCTCCGCACCGCGCGGGGCGGACTCACCTCCTCGGGGGCCTGGTTCCGCAGCTCCAGGTTGATGCGCTTTTTCATCTCCATCGCCACCTCCTCCTCCTCCTCCTCGCCCCGCGGCTCCGCGCTGCCGAAGGAGGGAAGGGCGGCCGAGGGCACGCAGCCGCCGCCGCCGCCGCCGCCGCCGCCGCCGCCGGGAGGGAGGGAGGGAGGGAGCGGGGTGTTGGGAGCAGCCGGGCCCGCTCCGTGTGCGGGGTGTCCGGGCTGATCCGGGCCCGCTCCGCGTGGGGGGTGTCCGGGCTGTCCGAGGTATCCGGGCTCTCCGGTCTACCCGGGCCGTCCGGGCCTGCTCCGCGCGCAGCTGTCCGAGCTCCCCGGTCTGTCCGGGCCCGCTGCGCGCTCGGCCGTGCGGGTGATCGGGTGATGGAGTGAAGGGGCTCCGCGGGGTTCCCGGGGCCGCTGCGGGCGCAGCTGCGGCGCCGTCAGGGTCCGCACGCACACTGCGCCTCCATGACGCGGCGCGTGGCGCCCCCTTCGCCGCCGCGACCCCCGCCCCCCCTCCGAGGGCGGGACTTCCGCCGCGCCGCCGCGCTTCTCGTTGGCCGCGTGCGGCTCGGCGCGATTGGTCCGAGACGCTGCCCGTCACGGCGGCGCGGGACTTTAAACTGAGGGAGATGGAGGGGCGGCGCGGAATGGCGCGCGCGCGGGGGGCGGGGTCGGGGTCGGGTTGGCGGGAACTGCACGCGGGGGGTGGGGCTACGAATACATGCCCGCGCGGGCACGGGTAGGGGCACGGATAGGGGCGCGGGTACGGGTGGGGCACGGGTGGGGCACGGATAAGGGTATGGGGAAGGGCGGTTGGGCGGGTCGGTAAGTGGGGAGACGAGCGGGCAGCCAGGCAGGACGGCAGGGAGGGGAGCAGAGAGATAACGGGGGGAGAAAGCGGGGGGCAAGCAGGCGGGGGGGCTGCAAAGCCAATAAACGTTGGATGGAGGAATCTGACGGGTTTGGGATGCAGCTGGGAGTGTGGTAACTCTGGGATGCTAACTGGAGATAATGGAACAGCTAGATGGCAACGAGGAAGCGAATGTGACCCTCGGACTGGTAGCACTACAACACGGTCCAGAGATAAAGATAGTTTAGGCATAGTGGGAATGGGAACAGAATTAATGGAAACCAGGCAAAAGCCATGTAGGCTCCCCTTTGGGTACTGGTGGCTGTGTGGAGATGGATATGCCCATAAAATGCTCCCACTGAGTTCGACCGGGACGTGCACGGCGGGACGTCCGATGCCTCACACTGGTACACGTACTCGTGCAGAACCCCCACGAGGGGTCTTAAGAACCGTGTGGATACGAACAAAAAGTAAAAACCCCACTAATTGAAAGGCCTTCAGGATTTCATAGTTTTGTTCGGTGGCTAATTCCAGCCCTAGGAGTAAGTGTATTAGAAAAGGCCGTAGTGAATGTGTCAGCCACTATGGAAAGAACTGAGAACGTAACATCAGATACCATCCAAGGTTTGCAAACAGAGATTTCTTCTTTGAGTAAAGTAGTTCTGCAGAACAGAACGGCTCCAGACCTAACTGCAAAGGGGGGAGTCTGTACAGTAATTAATCAAAGCTGCTGTGCTCACGTGGACCAAGATCAACGTAGAAACTGACACACAGGCGATTCAGAAACGGGTTGAAGTGCTGCACCAAGTCTCATTAGATGGTACCTCATTTGGATTTACACACTTATGGAATCAGCTCACTAGCTGGCTCCCTGATTAAGCCTGGCTAAAGCAACCGTCTGTAGCAATAGTGGTGCTGTTTATTCCCATAGTGATGACTTGTACAGGTGTGTGGTGCTTTCTCTGGTGCTGTCGAAGGAGCCTGCATGGTTACACCACCTGGAAAAGAAATTGCATCAACCGCCAAGCAGAACCTGGGAAGTGTTTCAGGAAGGAGATAATGGACAATAGTACGTCATAGGCAAAAGAATTTGCCTGTTATATTGAGAAGGGGGATTGAATCATGAGAACAGCTTATCCATGGTAACAACAACTCGTTACATAAATCAAGCGGCCGCATCATTGTGTGACAGGTAGAGCTGCTGTTTGCAGCTCCGTACAAGGGTGAGGGACAACACAGCACAAGAAGCTGTGGTTGCTGACAGCACAATGATGGTCCTGAGAAGCTGCTGCCTGCAACTCAGTGAAGGGGGTCTGTGAAGATAAGAAGGCAAAACAACGTACAGTGATCCCCTCAACATGTGGAAATCTGTTGTGGCCACTGCACATGTCGCTCACTTGGGAACTTCTGTCTGTATGTGTGGGATGTGATGAGTACGCATGTGCTGTACCTTTAAATACGTACTCATTTCTGTCTTTGGGTGCACGTATGGTGGAGAGATCCCCATGCACCCAGCGCTGTAATCAAGGGAAAGCCTGCTGGACATAGTGCACTGCTGTGCAAAGTTACTGTGTTGCGTTCCTCGGCATCGGGGCAAGCGGGGAGCAAGTGGGGATACACAGAGAGCAGCGGAGGAGGGGGGGGGCATCTGGGAAGTGGACAGTGGGAGGGCATCCAGGGATCCAGGGTGGCGGGAAGTGGGCAGGGAGTACAGCAGGAACTGCAGCACTAAGACAGTGCAGACACACAGTGCGCACACACACACACACACACACGCACAGACACACAGTGCACACAGACACACACACACACACAAGTGCACACACAGTGCACACACACAGTACACACACACAGTGCACACACACACACAGAACACGCACGCACACCGTGCACACACATGAACAGTGCGCAAACACAAGTATGCACACACACACAGTGCACACACAGTGCACGCACACACAGTGCACACACGCACAGTGCACAAATACGAATACACACAAACACACAGTGCACTCACACACACAGTGCTGACACAGTGCACACACACACACACAGTGCACACACAGTGCACGCACACACAGTGCACACACACACAGTGCACAAATACGAACACACACAAACACACAGTTCACACACACACAGTGCACTCACACACACAGTGCTGACACAGTGCACACACACACACACAGTGCACACACAGTGCACGCACACACAGTGCACGCACACACAGTGCACAAATACGAACACACACAAACACACAGTTCACACACACACAGTGCACTCACACACAGTGCTGACACAGTGCACACACACACACAGTGCACACACACACTGCACTCACACACAGTGCACACAGAGTGCACACACACACACAGTCGACACACACAGTGCACACACACACAGTACACTCACACACACACACAGTGCACACAGTACACACACACACAGTACACTCACACACACACAGTGCGCACACACAGTGCACACACACACTGTGCACACACACACACAGTGCAAACACACGCAGTGCACACACACACACAGAACACACACATAGTGCACACACACAGAGCGTACACACGAACACACACGAACACAGAGTACACACAGTGCACATACACAGTGCACACACACACTCACAGTGCACACACAATGCACACACAAAAAGTGCACGCACACAAAGACACACAGTGCACACACAGTGCACACACACACACAGTGCACAAACACAGTGCACAGACAGTGCACACACACTGTGCACACACACACACACACTGCACACACAGTGCACACACACACACAGAACATGCACGCACACTGTGCACACACACAAACAGTGCACACAAAAACAGTATGCACACACACACAGTGCACACACACATAGTGCACTCACACACAGTGCTGACACAGTGCACACACACGCACACTGTGCACACACGCACACCGCACTCACACACATAGTGCTCACACAGTGTACACACACACAGTGCACACACACGGACAGTGCACACACACACACACAGTGCACAAATACACAGTGCACAACAGTGCACACACACACACAGAACACACACACAGTGCGCACACACACTGCACACACTGTACACACACACACACACAGTGCACAGAGACACACTGCACACACTGTGCACACGCACAGTGCAGACACAGAGCACACACACACACACACCGACAAAGTGCACACACACACAGTGCACACACAGTGCACAAACACACACTCAATGCACATACACGAACACACAAACACAGTACACACACACACACACAGTGCACACACACTCAATGCACATACACGAACACACAAACACACGAACACACACAAACACACAGTGCACACACTCACACAGTGCACACACACACACACAGTGCACACACAGTGCACACACACACAGTACACACACACACAGTGCACACACACTCAATGCACACACACGAACACACAAACACACGAACACACACAAACACACAGTGCACACACACCGTGCACACACACACACACACACACAGTGCACACACAGTGCACACACAGTGCACACACAAACAGTGCACACACACAAACACACACACACACATGGTGCACACACACACAGTGCACACACACAGTGCACTCACAGTGCACACACACACAGTGCACTCCCCCCCCCACACACACAGTGCACACACACAAAGTGAACACACACGAATACACACAGACACATAGTGTCGTGAAAGACAGAAACTGTTTTTCCCTTCTTTTGTCTCAAAGCTTGCTTCCTAAGGCCTTTTCTGGTGACAAGACTCTGACTGATAACTGCCGGTTACCCAGATGGGTGCTATGGTGCCTCATTGTCTCTGCTTATGGTTGTAAAGATAAGCAGAAATAGGGGCAAATAGTCTTTTCCGGGGGGTACGGCTTGGAGAAGCTGACCACCACAAAAAGACAGTGCTCCTGCATGGCAAGGAAGGCAACATCCGCTGCTGGCTTATCTGTTGAGCCAGACATGTCACACAAGCAAATAGAAAAAAATACCTGAGAAATGGGGATAAAAGGCCTTCACTGAACCAAGGATTTTTGAGAGAAGAAGAGAGGAAGAGAAGAGAAGAATTCCTGGAGAAGAACTCCCAAAGAGAAAATCTTTGAGGAGAACTCCCGAAGATGGACCCTGAGACCTGCTTGCTGCCATCTCCCATCCCCCGCGGTGACCAGACGAGTTCCTGAGACTATGAACCTCGCTGGACCCATGGTGATGATTATATCTCTCTTGCTTTCTATCAAGACTCCTTGCTTTTTTTTATCCCTTTTCTATCGCTCACCTTCCCTTCCCCATATCCCTAAGCAACTAGTAATTGTAATAAACTGGTTGGGCTAACATTTGACCCGTTGTGTCTTAATCTCGCCATCGGGTATACACACAATATAAGAACCTCGTCTCCCTCCTTTATATTGGAGCGTGACAAGTGCACACACACAAATAGAACACACACACAGTGCACACACAGACACAGTGCACACACACACAATGCACACACAAAGTGCACACACTGTGCACACACAAACAGTGCACACACACGCACACAGTGCACACACACACAGTGCATACAAACGAACACACAGTGCGCACACAGTTCACACAGAGTGCACACACACAGAGTACACACACACACAGTGCACCCACACGAACACACGCAAACACACAGTGCACACAGACACACAGTGCACATACACACACACAGTGCACACACAGTGCACACACACACAGACACACACCGTGCACACACAGTGCACACACACACAGTACACACACACACACATTGCACACACACACATTGCACATGCACACACAGTGCACTCACAAACACATGGCTGACACAGTGCACACACACACACACACAGTACACATGCACACAGAGCACACACAGAGCACACACACAGTGCACACGCACACACACACACTGCACACACACAGTGCACAAGCACACACATTGCACACACAGTGCACAGACACTGACAGTGCACACACAGTGCACACACAAACAGTGCACACACACACAGTGTACACACAGGGCACACACACAAAGTGCACACACACAAAATGCGCACACAGTGCACACACACACAGTGCACACGCACACAGTAAACACACACAAACATTGCACACACACACTGCACACACACGCAGTACACACGCACACACAGTGCACACACACTCACAGTGCACACACAGTGCACACGCACGGATAGTGCACACACACGCACACAGTGCACACACACACATAGTGCACGCACACACAGTGCGCACACACAGTGCACACACACACACAGTACACACACAAACACAGTGCACACAACATGCACACACACACTGCACACACACACTGCACACACACAGTGCACACAGTGCACACACAGGGCAGTGCACACACAGGGCAGTGCACACACACAGAGTGTACACACAGTGCTCACACACACAATGCACATGCACACACAGTGCACATGCACACACAGTGCACTCACAAACACACAGCTGACACAGTGCACACACACAAACACACAGTACACACGCACACACAAACACACAGTGCACACACACACACGCAGTGTGCACACACACACAGTGCACAAACAGTGCACACACAAACACACAGTGCACACACACACACGCAGTGCGCACACACACACAGTGTACACACAGTGCACGCAAACAGTGCACACACACACACTGTGCACACACACACTGTATACACACACACACTGCACACACAGTACACACACAAACAGTGCACACACACGAACACACACAAACACACAGTGCACACACACACACAGTGCACACACACAAACACACACAGAGTGCATACACACACAGTGCACACAGTGCACACACACACACAGATCACACACACACAATGCACACACAGTGCACACACACAAACACACAGTGCACAAACAGAGCACACACACACACTCAGTGCACACACTGTACACACACACACTCACAGTACACACACAATGCACACACACACAATGCACACACACGAACACACAAAAACACACAGTGCACACACACACACGCAGTGCGCACACACACACAGTGTACACACAGTGCACGCAAACAGTGCACACACACACACTGTGCACACACACACTGTATACACACACACAGTGCACACACAAACAGTGCACACACACGAACACAAACAAACACAGTGCACACACACACACAGTGCACACACACAAAGTGCACACACACTGTATACACACACACAGTGCACACACAGTACACACACAAACAGTGCACACACACGAACACACACAAACACACAGTGCACACACACACACAGTGCACACACACAAACACACAGAGTGCATACACACACAGTGCACACAGTGCACACACACACACAGATCACACACACACACAATGCACACACAGTGCACACACACAAACACACAGTGCACAAACAGAGCACACACACACACTCAGTGCACACACTGTACACACACACACTCACAGTACACACACAGAGCACGCACACACAATACACACACGAACATACACAAACACACAGTGCACACACACACAATGCACACACACAGTGTACACACTGTGCACACACACAGTGCACACACACAGAGTGCACACAACGTGCACACACAGTGCACACACACACTGTGCACACACACACTGTATACACACACACAGTGCACACACAAACAGTGCACACACACGAACACAAACACATTGCACACAGACACACAGTGCACACACACAAAGTGCACACACACAAACACACACAGAGTGCATACACACATACACAGTGCACACACACACACAGTGCACACACAGTGGACATGCACACACAGTGCACTCACAAACACATGGCTGACACAGTGCACACACACACACACACAGTACACATGCACACAGAGCACACACAGAGCACACACACAGTGCACACGCACACACACACACTGCACACACACAGTGCACAAGCACACACATTGCACACACAGTGCACAGACACTGACAGTGCACACACAGTGCACACACAAACAGTGCACACACACACAGTGTACACACAGGGCACACACACAAAGTGCACACACACAAAATGCGCACACAGTGCACACACACACACAGTGCACACGCACACAGTAAACACACACAAACATTGCACACACACACTGCACACACACGCAGTACACACGCACACACAGTGCACACACACTCACAGTGCACACACAGTGCACACGCACGGATAGTGCACACACACGCACACAGTGCACACACACACATAGTGCACGCACACACAGTGCGCACACACAGTGCACACACACACACAGTACACACACAAACACAGTGCACACAACATGCACACACACACTGCACACACACACTGCACACACACAGTGCACACAGTGCACACACAGGGCAGTGCACACACAGGGCAGTGCACACACACAGAGTGTACACACAGTGCACACACACACAATGCACATGCACACACAGTGCACATGCACACACAGTGCACTCACAAACACACAGCTGACACAGTGCACACACACAAACACACAGTACACACGCACACACAAACACACAGTGCACACACACACACGCAGTGTGCACACACACACAGTGCACAAACAGTGCACACACAAACACACAGTGCACACACACACACGCAGTGCGCACACACACACAGTGTACACACAGTGCACGCAAACAGTGCACACACACACACTGTGCACACACACACTGTATACACACACACACTGCACACACAGTACACACACAAACAGTGCACACACACGAACACACACAAACACACAGTGCACACACAAACAGTGTGCACACACACACACAGAGTGCATACACACACAGTGCACACAGTGCACACACACACACAGATCACACACACACAATGCACACACAGTGCACACACACAAACACACAGTGCACAAACAGAGCACACACACACACTCAGTGCACACACTGTACACACACACACTCACAGTACACACACAATGCACACACACACAATGCACACACACGAACACACAAAAACACACAGTGCACACACACACACGCAGTGCGCACACACACACAGTGTACACACAGTGCACGCAAACAGTGCACACACACACACTGTGCACACACACACTGTATACACACACACAGTGCACACACAAACAGTGCACACACACGAACACAAACAAACACAGTGCACACAGACACACAGTGCACACACACAAAGTGCACACACACTGTATACACACACACAGTGCACACACAGTACACACACAAACAGTGCACACACACGAACACACACAAACACACAGTGCACACACACACACAGTGCACACACACAAACACACAGAGTGCATACACACACAGTGCACACAGTGCACACACACACACAGATCACACACACACACAATGCACACACAGTGCACACACACAAACACACAGTGCACAAACAGAGCACACACACACACTCAGTGCACACACTGTACACACACACACTCACAGTACACACACAGAGCACGCACACACAATACACACACGAACATACACAAACACACAGTGCACACACACACAATGCACACACAGTGTACACACTGTGCACACACACAGTGCACACACACAGAGTGCACACAACGTGCACACACAGTGCACACACACACTGTGCACACACAGTGCACACACACACTGTGCACACACACACTGTATACACACACACAGTGCACACACAAACAGTGCACACACACGAACACAAACACATTGCACACAGACACACAGTGCACACACACAAAGTGCACACACACAAACACACACAGAGTGCATACACACATACACAGTGCACACACACACACAGTGCACACACAGTGGACATGCACACACAGTGCACTCAAAAACACACAGCTGACACAGTGTACACACACACACACACAGTGCAAACACAGTGCACACACACACACTGCACACACAGTGCACTCACACACAAACAATACACATGCACACAGAGCACACACACAGAGCACACACACAGTGCACACGCACGCACACACACTGCACACACACAGTGCACCCACACAAAGTGCACACAGTGCACGAACACACAAGACTAGAGTGCACACACACAGTGCACGCACACACACACAGTGCACATGCAAAGAGTGCACACAGGGCACACACACGCAGAACACACACACACACAGTGCACACACAGTGCACACACAAAAAATGCGCACACAGCGCACACACACACACACAAAATGCGCACACACACAGTGCACACAGTGAACACACACACAGTGCACACACACACACATATTGCACACACACACACACAGTGTACACATACAGAACACGCACACACACAGTGTGCATGCACACACACATACTGCACACACATGAACACACACAAACACACAGTGCACACACAAACGCACACACAGTATACACTCACACAGTGTACACACAGTGCACACACAAACAGTGTGCACACACGAACACACACAAACACACAGTTCACATGCGCACACAGTGGACACACACACAGTGCGCATGCACGGACTGTGCACACTTACAAACACACAGTGTACACACAGTGCACAAACACGCAAAGTGCACATACACACTGCACAACAGTGCACACACACACACACAGTGCACACGCACACGCACATAGTGCAAACACACACACTGCACACACACACACACAGTCCATACACGCAAAGAGTATGAACTCACAGTGCACACAAACACACACACTGCGCAAACAATGCACACTCACACGCACACAGTGCACACACACACATTACACACTCACACACAGTACATGCACACAGAACACACACAAACACACAGTGCACACACACACAGTGCACACACACACACACATTGCACACAGTGCACACACACATTGCACACAGTGCACACAGTGCACACACGCATTGCACACACAGTGCACACACACACACACACAGTGCACACACACAGTGCACACACACACACATAGTGCACACACCGTGCTCAAACACACACCTTGCACATACAGTGAAAACACACACACACACACAGTGTACACTGTGAACACACACAGTACACACACACACATTTTACACACTCACACATTTTGCACACACACAGTGCACACAGTGAACACACACACAGTGCACACACACACACATATTGCACACACACACACACAGTGTACACATACAGAACACGCACACACACAGTGTGCATGCACACACACATACTGCACACACATCAACACACACAAACACACAGTGCACACACAAACGCACACACAGTATACACTCACACAGTGTACACACAGTGCACACACAAACAGTGTGCACACACGAACACACACAAACACACAGTTCACATGCGCACACAGTGGACACACACACAGTGTGCATGCACGGACTGTGCACACTTACAAACACACAGTGTACACACAGTGCACAAACACGCAAAGTGCACATACACACTGCACAACAGTGCACACACACACACACAGTGCACACGCACACGCACATAGTGCAAGCACACACACTGCACACACACACACACAGTCCATACACGCAAAGAGTATGAACTCACAGTGCACACAAACACACACACTGCGCAAACAATGCACACTCACACGCACACAGTGCACACACACACATTACACACTCACACACAGTACATGCACACAGAACACACACAAACACACAGTGCACACACACACAGTGCACACACACACACATTGCACACAGTGCACACACACATTGCACACAGTGCACACAGTGCACACACGCATTGCACACACAGTGCACACACACACACACACACACACAGTGCACACACACAGTGCACACACACACACATAGTGCACACACCGTGCTCAAACACACACCTTGCACATACAGTGAAAACACACACACACACACAGTGTACACTGTGAACACACACAGTACACACACACACATTTTACACACTCACACATTTTGCACACACACAGTGTACACACAGTGCGCACACAAACAGTGTACACACACGAACGCACACAAAGACACAGTGCACACAAAGACACAGTGGACACACACACAGTGCACACACACACACACATTGCACGCACAGTGCACACACAGAAAGTGCACAAACACACAAATTGCACTTATACACAGTGCACATCAGTGCACACACACACAGAACACGCACACAAACACAGTGCACATATACACAGTGCAAAACACTGCACACACACACACACAGTGCACACACACACACACAGTGCACACACTGTGACCACGCACACTGCACACACAGTGCACACACACACACACAATACACAATCACACACACAGAGTGCAGAGAGACTAACTGCAAACACTGTGCACACGCACACTGCAAACACTGTGCACACACACACATGGTGCACAGACATACACACACACACACACACGGTGCACACAGTGCGCACACGCAGTGCACACACAGTGCACACACAGTGCACACATACACAGAACACACACACACGGTGCACACACAAACTGCACACACAGAGCACGCACACACACACAGTGCACACACACACAGAGCACACACAATGCACACAAACACACACACTGCGCACAATGTGACCACACACACTACACACTCTGTGCACGCACACACACACACACAGCAAAAACACACACACAGAGTGCAAAAGACACACTGCACACACTGTGCACAAGCACACTGCAAACACTGTGCGCACACACAGACACACACACTGCACACAGTGCGCACACGCAGTGCAGACACAGTGCACACACACACAGTGCACACACACACACTGCACACACACAGAGATTGCGAACACACAGTGCACACACACACACACACACACTGCGCAAACAATGCACACTTACACAGGCACACACACGATCACACACACACACACAGTGCACACACAAACACACACACACAGGGCACACAGTGCACACAAGCAGTGCAGACACAGTGCACACACACACAGAACACACACACACAGTGTCCACACACAGACAGTGCACACAGTGCACACAGTGCACACGCACACAGTGCGCACACACACATTGCACACATACACACACACAGTGCACACGCACACAGTGCACGCACACACAGTGCACACGTACACACAGAACACACAGTGGACACACACACACAGTGAACACACTGTGACCACTCAAACTGCACACACTGTGCAAACACACACACACACACAACACACAAACAAACACACACCGTGCACAGAGGCACACTGTACACACTGTGCACACGCACACTGTAAACACTGTACACACACACACACACACAGTGCACACACAGTGCACACACACACACACAGTGCACACAGTGCACACACAGAAAGTGCACAAACACACAAAGTGCACATATACACAGTGCACAACAGTGCACAAACACACAATACACAAACACAAACAGTGCACAGAAACACACTACACACACTGTGCACACGCACACTGCAAACACTGTGCACACACACACACACAGTCCACACAGAGCACAAACAGTGCAGAAACAGTGCACACACACAGAGTGCACACAGAGTGCACACAGTGCACACACACACACACAGTGGACAAACTGTGCACAAACACACACCGTGCACATAAAGTGCACACACACAGTGCACACTGTGAACACACACACAGTGCACACACACACATATTGCACATACACACACACACAGTGCACACACACACACACACAGTGCACACACACACATATTGCACATACACACACACACAGTGCACACACACACACAGTGCACAAACACACACAATGCACACACACGAACACACACACACAATGCACACACAAACACACACACAGTATACACACACACAGTGTACACACAGTGCACACACATACAGTATACACACACGAACACACACAAATAAACAATGCACACAGTGGACACACACACAGTGCACATGCACACACACTGCACACACAGAAAATGCAAAAAGACACAAAGTGCTCATAAACACTGTGCACAACAGTGCACACACACACAGGACACACGCACACACACACACACAGAACACACACACAGCGCACACAAACACACAGTGCACAAACACACAGTGCACACAAACACACACACTGCGCACAATGTGACCACACACACTGCACAATCTGTGCACGCACACACACACTTACAATGCACAAACACACACACAGAGTGCACAAAGACACACTGCACACACTGTGCACACGCACACTGCAAACACTGTGCACACACACACACACACTGCACACAGTGCGCACACGCAGTGCAGACACAATGCACACACACAAAGTCCACACACACACACACACACACACAGTCCACACACACACAGTGCACACACACACACACACAGTGCACATACACACACACACAGTGCACGCAAACACAGTGCACACGTATACACAGAGCACACAGTGCACACGCACGGACAGTGCACAAACACACACAGTGCACATATACACAGTGCACAACAGTGCACACACACAGTGCAGACACAGTGCACACACACGCAGTGCACACAGTGCACTCAGTGCACACAGTGCGAACACGCCGTGCAGACACAGTGCACACACACACAGAACACACGCACACAGTCCATACACACACAGTGCACACACAGTGCACACACACATTGCACACAGTGCACACACACACATTGCACGCACACACACACACTGCACACACATACACAGTACACACACACACAAACAGTACAAACACAGTGCACACACAACGCACAGCACACAAACATACAGGGCCCACACACTGCACAAACACACACAGTGAACACAGAGTGCAAACACACATATGTAGTGCACACCCAGAGCACACACACGCACACACAGTGCTCACAGCGCATACACACACACTGCACACACACACAGTTCACACACACACACTCCACAAACCCACATTGCACACACAGTGCGCACACACACAGTGCTCACACACATACAAGTTGCACACGCACACAGTGCACACACACACATACACACTGTGCACACACAGTGCACACACAAGACAGTGAACACACACACACACACAAAACACAGTGCAGACACACACACTGCACACACACACAGTGCTCACGCACACACAGTGCACACATACACACCCAGTGAACGCAGTGCCCCCCCACACACAGACAACACACACACAGTACACACACAGAGCACACACACTCACAGTGCACACACAGTGCACACACACATTGCACACAGTGCACACACACACATTGCACGCACACACACACACTGCACACACATTGCACACACACACAGTGCACACACTGCACACACACACAGTGCACACACTGCACACACATACACAGTACACACACACACAAACAGTACAAACACAGTGCACACACAACGCACAGTACACAAACATACAGGGCCCACACACTGCACAAACACACACAGTGAACACAGAGTGCAAACACACATATGTAGTGCACACCCAGAGCACACACACGCACACACAGTGCTCACAGCGCATACACACACACTGCACACACACACAGTTCACACACACACACTCCACAAACCCACATTGCACACACAGTGCGCACACACACAGTGCTCACACACATACAAGTTGCACACGCACACAGTGCACACACACACATACACACTGTGCACACACAGTGCACACACAAGACAGTGAACACACACACACACAAAACACAGTGCAGACACACACACTGCACACACACACAGTGCTCACGCACACACAGTGCACACATACACACCCAGTGAACGCACAGTGCCCCCACACACACAGACAACACACACACAGTACACACACAGTGCACACACAATGCACAGACTAACACACAGTGCACACACACACAGTGCTCACACACAATGCACCCACACAGTGCACGCACACACACACACACTCACACACACCATGCACACACACACACACAGTGCACACTCACACACACTGAACAAACACACAGTGCACACAGACGCACACACACACACAGTGAACACACACAGGCACACTGAACACACAGTGCACACACAGTGCACACACACACAGTACACACATACACGCAGTGCACACACACACAGTGCACATGCACACACACAGTGCATATGCACACGCAGTGCACTCACAAACACACAGCTGAAACAGAGCACACACACACAGTGCACATGCACACACACACACAGTGCACACACAAAGAACACACACACAGTGCACACACACTGCACACGCACAGACAGTACACACACACACAGTGCACACACAGTGCACACACACACACATTGCACACACACACTGTGCACACAGTGCACACACAGAGAGTGCACAGACACTCATAGTGCACACACACACAGTGCACACGTACACACTGCACACTCACAATGTGCACACTATGTGCACACACAGACAGAACACGCATGGACACAGTGCACACACACACACAGTGCACACACAAACTGCACACACACGAATACACACAAACACACAGTGCACACACACCAAATATGCACACACACACATTGCACACTATGTGCACACACAAATAGTGCACACACACGAACACACACAAACACACAGTGCACACTCACAAACAGTGCACACACAGTGTACACACACACAGTGCACACCGAGACAGTGCACACGCACGGACAGTAAACACACAGTGCACACACACACAGAACATGCATGCACACAGTGCACACTCACAGACAATGCACACACACACGGTGCACACGCAAACACAGTGCACACACACACATTGTACACAGTGCACACACAGAAAGAGCACAGACACTCACAGTGCACACACACACACTGCACACACATTGCACAAACACACACAGTGCACACTCTCTGCACACACACACAGTGCACACAGTGCACACGCATCCACAGTACACACACACACAAACATTACACTCACAGTGCACACACACAAACAGTGCAAACACACACTGTACACACACACACAGTGCACACACACTGCACGCACACACAGTGAACACAGTACGCACACAAAGACATAGTGCACACACAGTGCACACACACACACAGTGCACACAGTGCTCATACACACACTGCATACACACACACTGCACACAGTGCGCACACAGTGCACACACACACAATGCTCACACACATACAAGGTGCATACGCACACAGTTCACACACTGACAGTGAACACACACGAACACACACAAACACACAGTGCAGACACACACACTGCACACACACACAGTGCTCACGCACACACAGTGCACACATACACACCCAGTGCACGCACAGTGAACAATCACAGTGCACACACTCACACTGCTCACACAGTGCACACACACAGTGTTCTGTGTGTGTTCACTGTGTGTGTGCACTGTGTGCACTGTGTGTGTATGTGTGCACTGTGTGTGCTTGTGCGCACAGTGTGCACACAATGCACACACACACACAGTACATGCACACACACAGTGCACACACAGTGCACGCACAGACAGTGCACGGACACTCACAGTGCACACGCACGAACAGTGCGCACACGTACAGTGCACACACACACACTCCGCACACACACAATGCGCACACAGTGCCCACACACAGTGCTCACAGACTGTGCACACACACACACAGAGCACACACACACACA
The DNA here is from genome assembly GCA_023055505.1 of Callipepla californica brunnescens. Lineage (NCBI taxonomy): Eukaryota > Metazoa > Chordata > Aves > Galliformes > Odontophoridae > Callipepla > Callipepla californica. The sequence goes on from JALIRH010000146.1 coordinate 140,375, forward strand.
CAGTGCACACGCACGGTCAGTAAATACACAGTGCACACACACACACACACACAGTACGCACACAGTGCACACAGGCACACAGTGGACACACACACAGTGCACACGCACACAGAGAACACACACACAGAGTGCACATATACACAGTGCACAACACTGCACACACTCTGCACACACACACACTGCACACACTCTGCACACACACCCACACACACAATGCACAAACACACACACTGAGTGCACAGAAACACTGCACACACTGTGCACACGCACACTGCAAACACTGTGCGCACACACACACACACACAGTGCACACACATGCAGTGCACACACACAGTGCACACACACACTCCACAAACCCACAATGCATACACAGTGCACACACACACAGTGCTCACACACATACAAGTTGCACACGCACACAGTGCACACACACATACACACAGTGCACACACAGTGCACACACAGACAGTGAACACACACATGCACAAACACACAGTGCAGTCACATACACTGTACACACACACAGTGCTCACGCACACACCGTGCACACACAGTGCACAGACACTCATAGTGCACATACACACAGTGCTCACGCACGCATAGTGCACACACACACCGAGAACACACACACAGTACACACACAGAGCACACACACACACACACACACAGTGCACACACAAAGCACAGACTAATACAGAGTGCACACACACAGTGCTCACGCACACACCATGCACACACAGTGCACAGACACTCACAGTGCACACACACACAGTGCTCACGCACACACAGTGCACACACACACAGTTCTCACGCACACACAGTGCACACATACACACCCAGTGCACACACAGTGCACACACACACAGAGAACACACACACAGTGCACACACAGTGCACACACACACACACACACTCACACACACAGTGCACACACACACACACACACACAGTGCACACACACACACACTGAACAAGCACACAGTGCACACAGACACACACACACACACACAGTGAACACACACAGACACACTGAACACACACACAGTGCACACACAGTGCACATACTCACACAGAACACGCGCGCACACAGAGCACACACACACACTGCACACACACACACACACACACAGTGTGCACACACTGCACACACACACACACAGAACACGCACGCACACATTGCAGACACACACAGTGCACACACACACACTGCACACACACGAATACACACAAACACACAGTGCACACACAATCACGCACTGCACACAAACACACTTTGCACACACACACATTGCACACTATGTGCACACACACGAACACTCACACACACACAGTGCACACACACACACACAGTGCACACACACACACACGCAGTGCACATGCACGGACAGTGCACACACAGACACCCAGTGCACACACACAGCACACACACACACACAGTGCACACAGAGTACACACACACACACTGTCCACACACACACACACACAGTGCACACACAGTGGACACACAAACACGCACAGTGAGCACACAATGCACACACACACACAGTGTACACACACACAGTACACGCACACACGCAGTGCACATACAGTGCACACACAGACAGTGCACAGACACTCACAGTGCAGACACACACTGCACACGCACGGACAGTGCACACACACACACTCCACACACACACAGTGCGCACACAGTGCCCACACACAGTGCTCACATGTACTGTGCACACACACACACACAGAGCACACACACACACACAGTGCACACGCACGGTCAGTAAACACACAGTGCACACACACACAGTACACACGCAGTGCACACACGCACACAGTGGACACACACACAGTGCACACGCATGGACAGAGCACACACAGACACACAGTGCACACACAGTGCACACAAACACACAGAACACACACACAAACACAGTGCACATATACACTGTGTGTGTGTGCACTGTGTGCTCTGTGTGTACGTGTGCACTGTGTGTGCGTGCTCTGTGTGCGTGTGCACTGTGTGTTTGTGTGTGTTCGTGTGTTTGCACTTTCTGCGTGTTCACTGTGTGTGCACTGTGTGTACGTGTGCACTGTGTGTGTGTCCACAGTGTGAGTGTGTGCACTGTGTGCACTGTGTGTATGTGTGCACACACAGTGCACACACACACAGTGCTCACACACACACAAAGTGCACAGACAGTGCACACACAGTGAACACACACGAACACACACAAATACACAGTGCACACACACAGTGCACACACACACACAATGCACACATAGTGCACAGACAATTACAGTGCACACACACTCACAGTGCATACGCACTGCACACACACAGTGCACATGCAAACACAGTACATATGCACACACAGTGCACACACAATGCACACACACACACGGTGCACACAGAGTGCACACACATACACATTCCACACACACACAGACAGTGCACACACAGTGCACACACACAGTACACACACACACAAACACACTGCACACGCACACAGTGCACATGAACACACAGTGCACACACAGTGCACACACACACAGTGCACACGCACCGACAGTGAATACACACACAGTGCACACAGTGCACACTCACACAGTGCACACACACAGACAGTGCACACAAACACAGTGTGCGCAGACACACACACAGTGCACTCACACAAACATACACAGTGCACACACACACACAGGACACACACAGTGCACACACAGTGCTCACACACGCAGTTCACATGCACGGACAGTGCATACACACACAGTGCACACACAGTGCACACACACACACAGTACACACGCACAGTGCACACAGAGTGCACACACACAAAGAGCACATACACGCAGTGCACACACAAACACACAGTGCTCACACACAGTGCACACACACTGCACATACACACAGTACACACACATGCAGTGCACACACAGGGCACACACACACATTCACACAGTGCACACGCACACACAAACAATTCACACACACAATGCACATGCAAACACAGTACGTATGCACACACAGTGCACACACAATGCACACACACACATGGTACACACAGAGTGCACACACATACACATTCCACACACACACAGACAGTGCACACACAGTGCACACACACAGTACACACACACTGCACACGCACACAGTGCACATGAACACACAGTGCACACACAGTGCACACACAGTGCACACACAAACACACAGTGCACACGGAGTGCACACACACACAGTACACACACACACACATAGTGCACACACAGTACACACACACAAACACAGTGCACACACAGTTCACACACACTGTGCACACACAAACACACACACATACACTGTTCACACACACAGTGCACACACACACACAGTGCAAACACACGGTACACACACAGTGCACAAACACACACAGTGCACACACAGTGCACACACACACACAGTGCACACACAAAGAACACACACACACAGTGCACACACAGTGCACACAGACACAGTACACAAACACGCAGTGCACACACAGTACACACACACACATTGCACACACACTCAGTGCACACACAGAAACACAATGCACACACACACAGTGCACACTCAGACTCAGTGCACACACAGTGCACACACAGTGCACACACACACAGCGCACACACAGTAAACACACACACACAGTGCACACACAGTGCACACACACATTACACACACACACACACAGTGCACACACACACGGTTCACACACACAGTGCACACACAGTGCACACACACACAGCGCACACACACATACAAAGTGCACACGCACACACTGCACACACACAGTGCAAATGCACAGACAGTGCAAACACACACACCACGTGCGCACACACTGTGTTTGTGTGCAGTGTGTGTATGTGTGTGTGTGCACTGTGTGCGTGAGCACTTTGTATGTTTGTGAGCACTGTGTGTGTGTGTACTGTGTGCGCACACTGTGTGTGCCATGTAGATGTTCGTTTTCCATGGAGCCGGGCAACCAAAGAACAATAAAATAACCATCAGGTAGATCGAGCTGCCAAAGTTAAGGTGGCTCAAGTAGACTTGGATTGGCAACACAAGGGTGAATTATATCTAGCTCGGTGGGCCCATGAGACCTCGGGCCATCAAGGAAGAGACGCAACACAGAAGTGGGCTAGAGACCGAGGGGTGGACTTAACTATGGACGCTATTGCACAGGTTATCCATGACTGTGACACATGTGCCATAATTAAACAAGCCAAGAGGATGAAACCTCTTTGCGGGGAAGGGTGATGGCAAAAAGATAAAGAGGCGAGGCAGGTTGTTTGTATCACCTTGCCGCGCTCACCATGGTGGAGGCAACCACTGGGTGGCTTGAAACATATGCAGTACCGCATGCTACCGCCCAAAACACCATCTTAGGTCCCGAGAAACAAGTCCTGTGTTGACATGGCACTCCAGAGAGAATTGAGACAGATAATGGGACTCATTTCAAAAATTCTCTTGTAAAGAGTTGGGCCCAAGAGTCGATTTATCATATCCCCTATCGCGCAGCATCTTCTGGTAAAATTGAAAGGTGCAGTGGGTATCGGGCATTGGGAAGGAGCCCAAAGGAGTGAGTGGTGAGAAATGAAATGGGAGGGGCTCCAGATATTTTTCTTTTTTTTTTTATTTTTTTTTGTTTTTTTTTTTTTTTATTATTATTATTTTTATATATATATATACATATTATTTATTTATTTATTTTTCAATTTGATATTATTTTAAGGAAATTTGTAAACGTCTTTAACGCTTCCCTGTGTTTTGTGACACTTCTCATCCTGGAGGTGAGTTCCAGGCAGAGTCAGCCCCGCACAGATCCCTCCTCCAGCGGTGCCTGGGGCTCAGGTCGCGCTCCTTCTGCCCTTGGGCTGTAGTTGGTTCTCATTCTGTTCGCGTCCTGCTGCTGCTCGCTGATCTTCCCGAGTTCTCCCTCGAAGGAAACCAGCTCCAACTTGGAAACAGCCAGCTCCTCTTTCATCATAGCCAGCGTTTACTCACGGACACAGTGCAACATCTCCCAGCGCTGAGCTTGGCTGCTCAGCTTTTGCAGTTCCTCCTGTGAGTGGCACAGAGGGGTGATGTGATGAGAGACACGCAGGCTTAGCACAGGTGCCGAGTGGGAAGGCTTGGGCCGTGCTCACCTCCTGTCGGCACTGCTCCTGAGCTGAGAGGACCTGCTGCCTGCCCTGTTTGAGGAAAGCCAGCAACTCTTCTTGTGCAATCTGAGATTCCAGTGCTTCAAACTGCACCTGCTCACAGTTCTCAGCTCGGATGCTCAGCTTTTTCAGCTCCTCCTGGAGGGAGTCGACCTGCCAGTGGCACAGAGGGGTGAAGTGATGAGATACGCGCAGGCTTAGCACAGGTGCCTAGTGGGAAGGCTCGAGCCATGCTCACCTCCTGTCGGCTCTGCTCCTGAGCTGAGAGGACCTGCTGCCTCTCTTGTCTGTGGGTTGCCAGCTTCTCTTTTTGTGCAGCCTGACGTTTCTGTGTGTCCCAGTGCAACTTCTGGCAGTGCTGAGATTGCCTGTTTATCATTTGCAGGTCCTCCTGGAGGAAGCGGATCTGCAGTGGCACAGAGGGGTGATGTAATGAGAGACACGCAGACTTAGCACAGGTGTCTAGTGGGAAGGCTTGGGCCGTGCTCACCTCCTGTCGGCTTTGTTTCAGATGTGGCAGGAGCAGCTTCTTGTCTTGTCTGAGGGAAGCCAGCTCTTCTTTTTGTTGAATCTGAGATTCCAGCACTTCAAACTGCAACAGCTCCCAGTTCTCAGCTCGGATGCTCAGCTTTTTCAGCTCCTCCTGGAGGGAGCCGACCTGCCAGTGATGCAGAGGGGTGATGTGATGAGAGACACGCAGGCTTAGCACAGGTGCCTAGTGGGAAGGCTTGGGCCGTGCTGACCTCTTGTCGGCTCTGTTTCAGATGTGACAGGAGCAGCTTCTTGTCTTGTCTGAGGGAAGCCAGCTTCTCTTTTTGTGCAGTGTGAGATTCCTGTGCGTCACGCTGCATCTGCTCCCAGTTCTCATCTCGGATGCTCAGCTTTTTCAGCTCCTCCTGGAGGGAGCCGACCTGACAGTGGCACAGAGGGGTGATGTGATGAGAGACACGCAGGCATAGCACAGGTGCCGAGTGGGAAGGCTTGGGCCATGCTCACCTCCTGTCGGCACTGCTCCTGCCTTGACAGGAGTTGCTGCTTGTCCTGTTTGAGGGAAGCCAGCTCCTTTACTTGTGCAATCTGAGACTGCAGTGCTTCAAACTGCAACTGGTCCAAGTTCTCAGCTCGGATGCTCAGCTTTTTCTGCTCCTCCTGGAGGGAGTCGACCTGCCAGTGGCACTGAGGGATGATGTGATGAGAGACACGCAGGCATAGCACAGGTGCCTAGTGGGAAGCCTCAGGCCATGCTCACCTCCTGTTGGCACTGCTTCTGAGCTGAGAGGACCTGCTGCCTCTCTTGTCTGTGGGTTGCCAGCTTCTCTTTTTGTGCAGCCTGACGTTTCTGTGTGTCCCAGTGCAACTTCTGGCAGTGCTGAGATTGCCTGTTTATCATTTGCAGGTCCTCCTGGAGGAAGCGGATCTGCAGTGGCACAGAGGGGTGATGTGATGAGAGACACGCAGGCTTAGCACAGGTGCCTAGTGGGAAGGCCTGGACCGTGCTCACCTCCTGTCGGCTTTGTTTCAGATGTGGCAGGAGCAGCTTCTTGTCTTGTCTGAGGGAAGCCAGCTCTTCTTTTTGTTGAATCTGAGATTCCAGCGCTTCAAACTGCAACAGCTCCCAGTTCTCAGCTCGGATGCTCAGCTTTTTCAGCTCCTCCTGGAGGGAGCTGACCTGCCAGTGACGCAGAGGGGTGATGTGATGAGAGACACGCAGGCTTAGCACAGGTGCCTAGTGGGAAGGCTTGGGCCGTGCTGACCTCTTGTCGGCTCTGTTTCAGATGTGACAGGAGCAGCTTCTTGTCTTGTCTGAGGGAAGCCAGCTTCTCTTTTTGTGCAGTGTGAGATTCCTGTGCGTCACGCTGCATCTGCTCCCAGTTCTCATCTCGGATGCTCAGCTTTTTCAGCTCCTCCTGGAGGGAGCCGACCTGACAGTGGCACAGAGGGGTGATGTGATGAGAGACACGCAGGCATAGCACAGGTGCCGAGTGGGAAGGCTTGGGCCATGCTCACCTCCTGTCGGCACTGCTCCTGCCTTGACAGGAGTTGCTGCTTGTCCTGTTTGAGGGAAGCCAGCTCCTTTACTTGTGCAATCTGAGATTGCAGTGCTTCAAACTGCAACTGGTCCAAGTTCTCAGCTCGGATGCTCAGCTTTTTCTGCTCCTCCTGGAGGGAGTCGACCTGCCAGTGGCACTGAGGGATGATGTGATGAGAGACACGCAGGCATAGCACAGGTGCCTAGTGGGAAGCCTCAGGCCATGCTCACCTCCTGTTGGCACTGCTTCTGAGCTGAGAGGACCTGCTGCCTCTCTTGTCTGTGGGTTGCCAGCTTCTCTTTTTGTGCAGCCTGACGTTTCTGTGTGTCCCAGTGCAACTTCTGGCAGTGCTGAGATTGCCTGTTTATCATTTGCAGGTCCTCCTGGAGGAAGCGGATCTGCAGTGGCACAGAGGGGTGATGTGATGAGAGACACGCAGGCTTAGCACAGGTGCCTAGTGGGAAGGCCTGGACCGTGCTCACCTCCTGTCGGCTTTGTTTCAGATGTGGCAGGAGCAGCTTCTTGTCTTGTCTGAGGGAAGCCAGCTCTTCTTTTTGTTGAATCTGAGATTGCAGTGCGTCACGCTGCATCTGCTCCCAGTTCTCAGCTTGGATGCTCAGCTTTTTCAGCTCCTCCTGGAGGTAGCCGACCTGCCAGTGGCACAGAGGGGTGATGTTATGAGAGACACGCAGGCTTAGTACAGGTGCCTAGTGGGAAGGCTGGGGCCGTGCTCACCGCCTGTTCGCACTGCTCATGCCCTGAGAGGAGCTGCTGCCTGTCCTGTTTGTGGAAAGCCAGCTCCGCCTTGCAAACAGTCAGCTCCTCTTTCATGATAGCCAGCGTTTGCTCGCTGTCCCGGTGCAACATCTCCCAGTGTTGAGCTTGGCTCCTCAGTTTTTGCAGCTCCTCCTGGAGGGAGCAGACCTGCCAGTGGCACAGAGGGGCGATGTGATGAGAGACACGCAGGCTTAGCACAAATGCCTAGAGGGTAGGCTTGGGCCGTGCTCACCTTCACCTGGCTCTTCTCCCGGATGTTTTCCCTGCGCTTTCTCCCCACCGAAGTTGAGGCCGTTGGTCGCGTTCCCTGGCAGCCACAGAGTGCGGGCACAGTGAAAGGGATGCGGACTCATTGGGCAGAGCGTTCCCCTGCAGGGCTCCGATTCCCGCGCAGCTTTCCCTGCCTCACAGGGCCGTTTGGGGCAGCCCGTGGGGCTCACACCACCTCTGGCGGGCCCCGTGTCACACAGGGCTCTCCCGCTGGGCATCAGCCCCGCGGCCGGGCAAGTCCCTCCCTGGGGAGAGCTAATGGAGCTCTGGGAGTCTGCTTGCCTTGCATCACCTCACGGACAAGGCCTTTGTGGTTGCCTGCTCCCCACCCTACCCTGCACTACGCTCCCTGCGCGATGCATTTCAGTCGCTCACCTTTCTCCGTCGTTGCCTTACTCTTCTGCAGAGGTAGACGCAACCATCGCGCAGCAGGATGAAAAAGACGTACCACAGAACGATCTTGATGAGGATTGTGATTCCCACCACCAGGTTCAGCTCGACAGAGTCATGGGCCTCGTGAGAATGTAAAAACATGCCCATGATGATGAGAGCTAAGAGAGTCAGGTCGATCTCCATCCTGTTCTCTTGCCACGAATCTCAACACGCAAGCGACTGTCACCCAGAGCAGAGCTCCAGCAGTGAGCACCCGGATGGAGCGGCTGCCCCAAGCATCTGTGCTGGGGGAAGCTGCCCGCGTGCCTTCAAGACTGATGTCACGCCCTGCCCTGTGATGTCACAATGCCTTTCCCCCACCCTGGCCGTGGGATTCCCAGTGTGCCCTGGTGGATGCCCTGCTGGACTGGTCAGATTCGATCTCGTCGAGGCTCAGAGAAGTCCTCTAGATGCCACTGTGATGCGGCACAAAGCCGACGTGGAGGCACACAGAAGGTTCTGGAACGCTCCTTGGACGCGAGTTTCACCAAAGGCTATTCCTAATAGTGGGAAACTCTGGACACTTCTCCAGCTTCTGCTCCGTGGAAGAGCTCTGCTCTTCTTTCTGTATCCGTGTGTGACCTGTGTGCTAGGGCTCGGGCTGCGCGGATGCCTCAGTTCCACGGAAAACCAGGTTGGAGCTGGGTGGGCTTTAAGGTTCCTTCCTTAAGGAGTCCACCAACTATAGTGTGCTCCCACACTCTCTCTCTTCTTATTTGATTCATTAGCTTCGTTTCCAATTACATGGTGTTCTACCGTATTCTTTGACATTCCGGTGTCTTATTTAGGAAGTGAGTTCTCCTCCTCCGATCGTGGTCGCTCTTTTGTTTTTAGGCCCATCTCCCTGCCCTCTCCCTTCTACCCTTTTCCCAGGACCGTTAGTCATAGAACCGGGCTGAACCGGCCCGTAACCCATTGACACACCGTGACACCGATCCCTGCACGGGGACAGTGCAGCGTGTCCCCAGATCACACTGACACCGATCTGCGCTTAGGAACGCTGCTGCGCGTCCCCAGCACTGTGACACTGAGCTCCGTCCCCTCCAAGCCCACCGTGCTGCCATCCCATCGCTCTACGGTCTCTGGGGTCCCTCCCAAATCAACAGTGCTGCGATTCCGTGCTTTTATGAACCACGGGGACCCTTCCTACCCAACCACTCTGTGATTCCACGATCCTGTAGGTCCCCTCCAACCCTCTATCTGTGCCCCATTTCTGCCCCCACATCCATCTGCCCATTTTCCTGACCCTATATCTGCCTCCATACCTATCTGCCCCATATCTGTCTGCCCTCATGCCTGCCACACACTTGACCCCATACGTGACCCCATTACTGCCCCATATCTATCTGGCCGAGAAATGCCCCCACATCCATCAGCCCCCTATCTCTGTGCCCCCCTGTCACCCATTGGTGTCCCCGGAGCCGTCTGTCCGGAGGTGTTGATCTGTCGTGATGACACAGCACCTTCCGCAATGATCGCGATGACGCCGCGTCTGTTTAATGGCGGTGCATTTAGAATCATAGAACCACAGCGAGGCCTGGGTTGAAAAGGACCACAATGATCATCGAGTTTCAACCCCCCCGCCATGTGCAGGGCTGCCAACCTCTAGAGCGACCTGCCCAGAGCACATCCAGCCTGGCCTTGAATGCCTCCAGGGATGGGGCATCCACCACCTCCCTGGGGGACCTGTTCCACTGCATCACTGCCCTCTTTGTGAAAAACTTCCTCCTCGTCTCTAACCTAAACCTCCCCTGCCGCACTATTCCCCCTTGTCCTACCAGACAAGTTCCTGAGATCAGCGGACTACCTACGGACCTCACTGGATCCACGGTGATGATGCTCTCTCTCTGAGGGGGGAGGGTGAGGGGGAGACGGGGAAGGGTACGCAGATGACAGATGGGTCAATAGAAGAAAAAAAACAACGGCAACGATTTGAGGAGGAACAGTATCTTTCCTAAATCTAACAAAATCGAACAATTGGGAGAGAGAAAGTTTCCAAACCAAATCTGAGAGCTTACCTTAGTAAAAATGCAAGGTAAGCACAACTGTTGTCTGGTCCAGAGTTTCACCCCTCTGCTGCTCCCCAACACAGCATTAACTCCTTAACTGCCTGCATGATGTTCTGATGTGGAATATCTGCATCAAAACCACAAAACCACAACAGTTTGTCAAGGACCATTGAACTGAAGAATATAGGATGCTCTTCAAGCAGTGAATGTGAGCCACGTTCTGTGCAGTGTTAGGAAGGGAGTAGGAAGAATAGGGGAATTGATTCTTCCCCTCCCTTTGGAACCTGTGAGATTACAGCTGGAGTAGTGCATCCTTTGCGTTTCCCAACAGAAGGAGGATGCTGACACCCTGGAATAAGTTCAGAGAATGGACATTAGGATGGCAAGAAGGCTGGAGCATGCTGTAAAAGAAGAGGCTGAAGGAACTAACTTTATTCAACTTGGAGCAGAGACCTCTTGATACTTTAGCACTGGATGCAGATTAAAGCCATATTAGATAAACTGGGAGGTGAAGCTTTTCCCCTCCCCGATCCCATCCCCATCCAACAGGAGGACAGGTCAACCCATAGGGACCAAAGAGCCCCATGAAGCCTCATAGTGACCCCATAGAGACCCACAGGAGAGCAGGGCAACCTTTGGGCCCCATAGCGTCCACAGAAGAGCTCACAGTGCTCCACAGAGAGCAAAAGAAGAACAGGTCAACCCATAGGGACCAAAGAGAGCCCCAGGGAGCCCCATAGTGACCCCATAAAGACCCCATTGAGACCCCCAGGAGAGCAAGTCAACCTTCAGGCCACATAGCATCCACAGAAGAGGTCATAGAGCCCCATAGAGTGCAACAGGAGGACAGGTCAACCCATAGGGTCCCATTGGGACCAGGGCAAGCCCTAGAGCACCCCACTGAGCCCCACAGTGACCCCACAGTGCCCCACAGGAGAGCAGGACAACCTTTGGGCCCCATAGCATCCACAGAAGAGCTCACAGGGCCCCATAGAGAGCAGTGGGAGGACAGGTCAACCCACAGGCACATCAAATAGCCGCAGCTTCCTCCTACACTTAACTCTCCCATTGCTCAGGTCCGCTCCTAATTAACCACCTCAGACACACGCTAATTACTGCACCAGCTCAGCGGCAGCTTGCATTTTGTCTCATCAGCTGCACCTCCGCAGAAGGTGCGGGGGGACGAGCACTACAACAGCGGGCCACTCCTCCACCACAGCCAAACCAGGAGCTGCACGGCTCCCGCTCACCCCACGTCCCACACGGAGGGCATCGCACCGCGCTGCTCCTCCAGGAGCTGCCCCCAAAAAGCACAACACCGACCTCACCACATCGGGAGCACGGCGAACCTACAGCTGCGAGGGAAAGGAGCGCACGGCGTGAGCTGTGAACGCTTCGTCCCGGCGCCTGGCAGCGGCTGAGAGGGAACGAAGGGAGATAAAACACACCGCACTGCATCTCCACTCCAGACCTCTGACACTGCAGTGGTTCAAACCCAACGCTGTTCCATCCCTTGCACTTTAAAGGACGCCTCTGTGCACCACCTCAGCACGCCCCGTGGGGTCGGACTCACCAGAGCTTCCACAGTGCCGAGATCTTTGATTTTGTTGCCACTCAGATTCAGGTACGTGAGATTGGGACACCTCTCTGCCAGGACCTCCAGGCCTCCAGAAATGACGTTGTCGCTCAGCTCCAGCTGCAGAGGGGGACGAGCGAAGGGATGAAGGGCCGCATCCTTCCCCCCACACCCGGGAGCTCCGCTCCTCCCTTCCCAGCTCAACCCGTCCCGCGGTGCTGCCGGGGTGAACTCCCAGCTCACAGAACGTGCTCCTGAACTTCAGGAGTTGTGTTCAGCTGAGAGCAGCGCAGGCTCGGCCACCTCTGCCTGTGCAGCGGGTAACGGCAGGGACACAGCGCAGCCACCTCAGATGGGAACAAAGAGCCCCAATGGAGCCCCATAGGGACCCCACAGAGACCCACAGGAGAGCAGGGCAACCCTCGGGCCCCATAACATCCACAGAAGAGATCACAGAGCCCCACATGGAGTAAAAGGAGGACAGGTCAACCCATAGGGACCAAAGAGCCCCATGGAGCCCCATAGAGAGCAAAAGGTGGACAGGTCAACCCACAGAACCCAATGGGGCCCCATAGAGACCCCATAGTGACCCACAGGAGAGCAGGACAACCTTTGGGCCCCATAGCATCCAGAGAAGAGTTCAGAGCCCCACAGAGAGAAATGAGAGGACAGGTCAACCCATAGAGGCCAAAGAGCCCCATGGAGCCCCATAGTAACCCACAGGAGAGCAGGCCAGCCTTACGACTGTGAAGAGGAACGGGACCTGGGGGGGTGGTCCACGCTCAGCTGAACCTGAGCTCATAGTGTGCCCAGGTGGACAAGAGGGCGGAGTCTGGGCCCCATAACATCCACAGAAGAGCACAAAGAGCCCCATAGAGAGCAACAGGAGGACAGGTCAACCCATAGGGACCAAAGACAGCCCCATAGAGACCCACAGGAGAGCAGGTCAACCTTTGGGCCCCATAGCATTCATAGTTCATAGAGCCCCACGCAAAAGGAGGACAGGTCAACCCATAGGGACCAAAGAGCCCCATGGAGCCCCATAGAGACCCACAGGAGAGCTTACAGAGCCCCATAGAGAGAATAGAAGGACAGGTCAACCCATAGGGACCAGAGATCCCTAGAAAGCCCCATAGTGACCCCACGGAGCCCCTTAGTGACTCCACAGAGCCCCACAGGAAAGCAGGACAACCCTCGGACCAGGACCCCCAGGTCTTTCTCTCTGTGCAGAGCCCCTGCCCAGCACTCACCCCCATCCTGTACTGCTGCACGCAGCTGTTCCTCCCCGGATCCCCGCAGGTTAACCCCGCAGGGCAGGTGGGACACGTACCTTGCGGAGCTTGCTCAGCGTGGGCAGCTTGGCCAGCGATGTCAGCTGCACATTGGCCATGCTGAGGAACTCAAGCTCCTTAAAGGAATCGTTCAGCCCTTCGATCTCCCCGTTGCTGGACTTGCAGTTATCGAGCACCAACTCCGTCACCTTCAAACAGAGCACAGAGGGATGAGCAGCGCCGAACCCACGACTCCCCACAGCACAGCAGGGTCTGCACTTCTGCTGGTGGTCTCTGAGTCACTGAGCCCACTCCTGTGGCCTCAGCCACCCCCACCCGCCTCACTGAGAGGCACACAGAACTATCGCACGACAACTATCTTCCCTCGGGCTCCCTCTGTGTGGCACCCAAGCTGTGGCTTTGGTGCGGACCCTTTCTGGGCTCCCCATGGCACAGCACTGCTGGAAGCGAATGGGACCACCCCATAGGGAGCAGGAGGTGAAGGCCCTGTGCCAAAGGGGGGTACCCACCCCATCCCACCCCACCCGGCACACCCTACACGTCAGCAGGGACAAAACCCAGCGGTGCTTTTCCCTACAGAAGTCACTTCTAAACCCCAACCCTTCCCTACAAAACTCACCTCTAGATCTCAACTGTCCCCTACAAAACTCCCTCCTAAACCCCGACCGTCCCCTACAAAACTCACCTCTAAGCCCCGACTGCCGCACTGTGCACCCGGGAGCGCACAAAGCCACCCCACTCTTCCCCACATCCAAAGCCCTGAGCAGTGCGTCCCGCGGGTTAACGAAGCCCAATTAAGCGGCACCAAGCAGCTAATTAATTTGCAGATCGCTTCATCCTCTGTGGAACACATCCCTCATTAGCAAGGGTGGTAACAGGGCCATGGCTCTGTCCTAACGCATCCATGGGGCTGCAGCATCGCGCACAGCCTCAGCACAGGGCTGTGCCCCACGCCCACGGGGGTCCTGCACCCCACACATCCAAAGCAGAGCATCCCCACCGCGATAACCCCCATGGCTGTGGGGCCGCACAGCACCGCACCGCAGCTCCCCACACTCTGCCCCACTCCGTGTGCTGCGATACCAAACGTGGGCTGCAATCCCACACTGAGTCCGGACCGACCCCACAGAACCGCAGGGGTCGGAAGGGACCTCCAGAGAGCAGCGAGTCCAACCCCTATGCCAAATCAGCTCCCTACACCAGGTCACACAGGTCTCCAAAACGGCCCCAAAACCCCAAGAAACGACCCCAAAATAACCCCAAAATCCCTCAAAATGACCCCAAAATCCTTTATTTCAATTCCACGTGCCCCATATAGCAGCAATGCCTCCCAAAATGACACCAAAATCCTTTTTTCCAATTCTAAGAGCCCCAAAAGTCAGCACTGGCCCCCCAGATGGCCCCAAAATCTCCCATGACTCCAAAATCCTCCAAAATGACCCCAAAACCACATGAAATGACCCCAAAACGACCCCAAAACCCTTTACTCCAATTCCATGTGCCCCATATGGCAGCACTGGCCCCCAAAAACCACAATGTGACCCCAAAATCCTCCAAAAATGACTCCAAAATGGCCCCAAATGACCCTGAAACCTCCCCAGAATGACCCCAAAACCCCACACAGTGACCCCACAGAACCCCAGAATCATAGGGGTTGGAAGGGACCTCCAGAGATCCTTGAGTCCAACCCCACTGCGAAAGCAGTTCCCTACACCAGGTCGCACACGTCTCCAAAACGGACCCAAAATCCCACAGAGTGACCCCAAAGTCCCTTACTCCAATTCCATGTGTCCCAAACACCAGCAATGCCCCAAAATGACCCTAAAATGACCACAAAATCCCAAGAAATTACTCCAAAATGGCTCCAAAATCCCCCATAATGGCCCCAAAATCCTTTACTCCAATTCCACGTGCCCCGTATGGCAGCAATGCCCTCCCATATGACCCTAAAATGACCCCAGAACCACCCAAAACGATCCCAAAATCCCACACAATGACCCCAAAGTCC
Source organism: Callipepla californica brunnescens (assembly GCA_023055505.1). NCBI lineage: Eukaryota > Metazoa > Chordata > Aves > Galliformes > Odontophoridae > Callipepla > Callipepla californica. The sequence continues at coordinate 155,941 of JALIRH010000146.1, forward strand.
ACAGCACTGCAGTTTCCATACGGTGCCCCTTGTCAGAGGATCCCCTCCCTCGACCTGCTGGCCACGCAGGACACGGGGCTCATCTTGGGGTGACTTTGGGGGCACTCTGTGGGATTCTGGGGTCATTTCTGAGTAATTCGGTGGGATTTCGGGGTCATTTTAGGGGGTATTGCTGCCACACAGGGCCCATGGAATTGGAATAAAGGATTTTAGGGTCATTGCATGGGATTTTGGGGGGCACTACTGCCATATGAGGCACATGGAATTGTAATAAAGGATTTTAGGGTCATTTTGGGTCATTTTGAGGTAATTTTGGGGGCCAGTACTGCCACGTGGGGAACATGGAACAGGAATAAAGGATTTTGGGGTCATTTTGGAGTAATTTTGTGGGACTCTGGGGTGACTTCGGGGTCATTTTGTGAGATTTAGGGGTCACTTTGAGTGGATTCTGGGGTCATTTGGGGGGATTTCGGGGTCATTCTGGAGTCATTTTGTGGGTCTTTGGGGTCATCGGGTGTGGATTTTGGGGTCATTTTGTGGTCACTTTGTGGGGCATTACTGTCATATGGAGCCCATGGAATTGGAATAAAGGATTTTGGGGTCATTTTCAGGTGACTTTGGGGTCAATTTGAGTGGATTTTGTGGGATTTTGGGGTCACTTTGTGGGGGTATTGCTGGCATATGGGGCCCATGGAAATGGAGTAAGGGATTTTGAGGTCATTTTGGAGTAATTCTGCGGAACTTTGGGGTCATTCTGTGGGATTTTGGGGTCATTTTAGGGGGCATTGCTGCCATATGGAGCCCAAGGAATTGTAATACAGGATTTTAGGGTCATTGTGTGGGATTCTGGGGTCATTTTGGATTAATTTTGGGGTCATTTTGGGTGGCATTACTGCCATATGAGGCCCATGGAATTGTAATAAAGGATTTTAGGGCCATTTTGGGTCACTCTGAGGTAATTTTGGAGGCCCCTACTTCAATATGGGGCACATGGAATTGGAATAAAGGATTTTGGGGTCATTCTGTGCGATTTTGGGGTCATTTGGGAATAATTTCATGGGTCTTTGGGGTCATTTTGCAGGGTACTGCTGCTATATGGGGCCCATGGAATTGGAATAAAGGATTTTGGGGTCATTTTGGGGGCCAGTGCTGCCATGTGGGGAACATGGAATTAGAATAAAGGATTTTGGGGTCATTTTGGAGTAATTGTGTGGGACTTTGGGGTCATTTGGGGGGATTTCGGGGTCATTCTGGAGTCATTTCTTGGGTCTTTGGGGCCATTTTGGAGTAATTTTGGGGTCATTTGGGGGTCACTTTTTGGGGCACTGCTGTCATACGGGGCCCACGGAATCGGAATAAAGGATTTTGGGTCACTTTGGGGTGAGCTGCTGGCCCCGCTGTGTTTAACGCACCCATTCCACTGCGGAGCAATAGGGCCAGGGGGAGGGGGAAGGGGGGTGGGCGCTGCCGTGGGGGCAGCAGGTTCAGCTCCACGGGGCCGTCCGTGCCGAGCACGACGCGTGGGTGCCCCATCCCGGGGCCGAGGAGGGGTCCGTGGGCAACGTGAGCGGGTGGGGGCGTGCAGCCCACGGCACGGAGCGGAACCGGGCCGGGGGCGGGATCGGGGCTTTGGGGCGCGCTACGGCTGCGCGGTTCAGCGATGTCTGCGGTTCCCTCCGTCCCGAGCGGAGATCCCGAGACCGCTCCGCGCCGGGCGCTCCGGGGCCGCTTTACGCCATCGCCGCGGCGCTCAGCGGAGATCCCGCGCGGAGCGGAAGCGGCGCGGGCGGAGGAGACGGCGCCGCGCGGGGCGGACCCCCCCGGGACCGCGTTCGGCGGAACGGGGAACACCAACGACAGGAGGGGATCGAGGAGGGCGGCCGCGGAGCGGCCCCCGCGGGGAACCGGGCCGAAATAAAACGGAAAGCGAAAGGAAACGGCCGAGCGGAGCCCCGCGGGGCCGCGCCGCGCTCCCGGTCTGCCGCCCAACCCCCACGGCGCGCCCGAGCCGACGCCGCTCCGCACCGCGCGGGGCGGACTCACCTCCTCGGGGGCCTGGTTCCGCAGCTCCAGGTTGATGCGCTTTTTCATCTCCATCGCCACCTCCTCCTCCTCCTCCTCGCCCCGCGGCTCCGCGCTGCCGAAGGAGGGAAGGGCGGCCGAGGGCACGCAGCCGCCGCCGCCGCCGCCGCCGCCGCCGCCGCCGGGAGGGAGGGAGGGAGGGAGCGGGGTGTTGGGAGCAGCCGGGCCCGCTCCGTGTGCGGGGTGTCCGGGCTGATCCGGGCCCGCTCCGCGTGGGGGGTGTCCGGGCTGTCCGAGGTATCCGGGCTCTCCGGTCTACCCGGGCCGTCCGGGCCTGCTCCGCGCGCAGCTGTCCGAGCTCCCCGGTCTGTCCGGGCCCGCTGCGCGCTCGGCCGTGCGGGTGATCGGGTGATGGAGTGAAGGGGCTCCGCGGGGTTCCCGGGGCCGCTGCGGGCGCAGCTGCGGCGCCGTCAGGGTCCGCACGCACACTGCGCCTCCATGACGCGGCGCGTGGCGCCCCCTTCGCCGCCGCGACCCCGCCCCCCCTCCGAGGGCGGGACTTCCGCCGCGCCGCCGCGCTTCTCGTTGGCCGCGTGCGGCTCGGCGCGATTGGTCCGAGACGCTGCCCGTCACGGCGGCGCGGGACTTTAAACTGAGGGAGATGGAGGGGCGGCGCGGAATGGCGCGCGCGCGGGGGGCGGGGTCGGGGTCGGGTTGGCGGGAACTGCACGCGGGGGGTGGGGCTACGAATACATGCCCGCGCGGGCACGGGTAGGGGCACGGATAGGGGCGCGGGTACGGGTGGGGCACGGGTGGGGCACGGATAAGGGTATGGGGAAGGGCGGTTGGGCGGGTCGGTAAGTGGGGAGACGAGCGGGCAGCCAGGCAGGACGGCAGGGAGGGGAGCAGAGAGATAACGGGGGGAGAAAGCGGGGGGCAAGCAGGCGGGGGGGCTGCAAAGCCAATAAACGTTGGATGGAGGAATCTGACGGGTTTGGGATGCAGCTGGGAGTGTGGTAACTCTGGGATGCTAACTGGAGATAATGGAACAGCTAGATGGCAACGAGGAAGCGAATGTGACCCTCGGACTGGTAGCACTACAACACGGTCCAGAGATAAAGATAGTTTAGGCATAGTGGGAATGGGAACAGAATTAATGGAAACCAGGCAAAAGCCATGTAGGCTCCCCTTTGGGTACTGGTGGCTGTGTGGAGATGGATATGCCCATAAAATGCTCCCACTGAGTTCGACCGGGACGTGCACGGCGGGACGTCCGATGCCTCACACTGGTACACGTACTCGTGCAGAACCCCCACGAGGGGTCTTAAGAACCGTGTGGATACGAACAAAAAGTAAAAACCCCACTAATTGAAAGGCCTTCAGGATTTCATAGTTTTGTTCGGTGGCTAATTCCAGCCCTAGGAGTAAGTGTATTAGAAAAGGCCGTAGTGAATGTGTCAGCCACTATGGAAAGAACTGAGAACGTAACATCAGATACCATCCAAGGTTTGCAAACAGAGATTTCTTCTTTGAGTAAAGTAGTTCTGCAGAACAGAACGGCTCCAGACCTAACTGCAAAGGGGGGAGTCTGTACAGTAATTAATCAAAGCTGCTGTGCTCACGTGGACCAAGATCAACGTAGAAACTGACACACAGGCGATTCAGAAACGGGTTGAAGTGCTGCACCAAGTCTCATTAGATGGTACCTCATTTGGATTTACACACTTATGGAATCAGCTCACTAGCTGGCTCCCTGATTAAGCCTGGCTAAAGCAACCGTCTGTAGCAATAGTGGTGCTGTTTATTCCCATAGTGATGACTTGTACAGGTGTGTGGTGCTTTCTCTGGTGCTGTCGAAGGAGCCTGCATGGTTACACCACCTGGAAAAGAAATTGCATCAACCGCCAAGCAGAACCTGGGAAGTGTTTCAGGAAGGAGATAATGGACAATAGTACGTCATAGGCAAAAGAATTTGCCTGTTATATTGAGAAGGGGGATTGAATCATGAGAACAGCTTATCCATGGTAACAACAACTCGTTACATAAATCAAGCGGCCGCATCATTGTGTGACAGGTAGAGCTGCTGTTTGCAGCTCCGTACAAGGGTGAGGGACAACACAGCACAAGAAGCTGTGGTTGCTGACAGCACAATGATGGTCCTGAGAAGCTGCTGCCTGCAACTCAGTGAAGGGGGTCTGTGAAGATAAGAAGGCAAAACAACGTACAGTGATCCCCTCAACATGTGGAAATCTGTTGTGGCCACTGCACATGTCGCTCACTTGGGAACTTCTGTCTGTATGTGTGGGATGTGATGAGTACGCATGTGCTGTACCTTTAAATACGTACTCATTTCTGTCTTTGGGTGCACGTATGGTGGAGAGATCCCCATGCACCCAGCGCTGTAATCAAGGGAAAGCCTGCTGGACATAGTGCACTGCTGTGCAAAGTTACTGTGTTGCGTTCCTCGGCATCGGGGCAAGCGGGGAGCAAGTGGGGATACACAGAGAGCAGCGGAGGAGGGGGGGGGCATCTGGGAAGTGGACAGTGGGAGGGCATCCAGGGATCCAGGGTGGCGGGAAGTGGGCAGGGAGTACAGCAGGAACTGCAGCACTAAGACAGTGCAGACACACAGTGCGCACACACACACACACACACACGCACAGACACACAGTGCACACAGACACACACACACACACAAGTGCACACACAGTGCACACACACAGTACACACACACAGTGCACACACACACACAGAACACGCACGCACACCGTGCACACACATGAACAGTGCGCAAACACAAGTATGCACACACACACAGTGCACACACAGTGCACGCACACACAGTGCACACACGCACAGTGCACAAATACGAATACACACAAACACACAGTGCACTCACACACACAGTGCTGACACAGTGCACACACACACACACAGTGCACACACAGTGCACGCACACACAGTGCACACACACACAGTGCACAAATACGAACACACACAAACACACAGTTCACACACACACAGTGCACTCACACACACAGTGCTGACACAGTGCACACACACACACACAGTGCACACACAGTGCACGCACACACAGTGCACGCACACACAGTGCACAAATACGAACACACACAAACACACAGTTCACACACACACAGTGCACTCACACACAGTGCTGACACAGTGCACACACACACACAGTGCACACACACACTGCACTCACACACAGTGCACACAGAGTGCACACACACACACAGTCGACACACACAGTGCACACACACACAGTACACTCACACACACACACAGTGCACACAGTACACACACACACAGTACACTCACACACACACAGTGCGCACACACAGTGCACACACACACTGTGCACACACACACACAGTGCAAACACACGCAGTGCACACACACACACAGAACACACACATAGTGCACACACACAGAGCGTACACACGAACACACACGAACACAGAGTACACACAGTGCACATACACAGTGCACACACACACTCACAGTGCACACACAATGCACACACAAAAAGTGCACGCACACAAAGACACACAGTGCACACACAGTGCACACACACACACAGTGCACAAACACAGTGCACAGACAGTGCACACACACTGTGCACACACACACACACACTGCACACACAGTGCACACACACACACAGAACATGCACGCACACTGTGCACACACACAAACAGTGCACACAAAAACAGTATGCACACACACACAGTGCACACACACATAGTGCACTCACACACAGTGCTGACACAGTGCACACACACGCACACTGTGCACACACGCACACCGCACTCACACACATAGTGCTCACACAGTGTACACACACACAGTGCACACACACGGACAGTGCACACACACACACACAGTGCACAAATACACAGTGCACAACAGTGCACACACACACACAGAACACACACACAGTGCGCACACACACTGCACACACTGTACACACACACACACACAGTGCACAGAGACACACTGCACACACTGTGCACACGCACAGTGCAGACACAGAGCACACACACACACACACCGACAAAGTGCACACACACACAGTGCACACACAGTGCACAAACACACACTCAATGCACATACACGAACACACAAACACAGTACACACACACACACACAGTGCACACACACTCAATGCACATACACGAACACACAAACACACGAACACACACAAACACACAGTGCACACACTCACACAGTGCACACACACACACACAGTGCACACACAGTGCACACACACACAGTACACACACACACAGTGCACACACACTCAATGCACACACACGAACACACAAACACACGAACACACACAAACACACAGTGCACACACACCGTGCACACACACACACACACACACAGTGCACACACAGTGCACACACAGTGCACACACAAACAGTGCACACACACACACACACACACATGGTGCACACACACACAGTGCACACACACAGTGCACTCACAGTGCACACACACACAGTGCACTCACAGTGCACACACACACAGTGCACTCGCCCCCCCACACACACAGTGCACACACACAAAGTGAACACACACGAATACACACAGACACATAGTGTCGTGAAAGACAGAAACTGTTTTTCCCTTCTTTTGTCTCAAAGCTTGCTTCCTAAGGCCTTTTCTGGTGACAAGACTCTGACTGATAACTGCCGGTTACCCAGATGGGTGCTATGGTGCCTCATTGTCTCTGCTTATGGTTGTAAAGATAAGCAGAAATAGGGGCAAATAGTCTTTTCCGGGGGGTACGGCTTGGAGAAGCTGACCACCACAAAAAGACAGTGCTCCTGCATGGCAAGGAAGGCAACATCCGCTGCTGGCTTATCTGTTGAGCCAGACATGTCACACAAGCAAATAGAAAAAAATACCTGAGAAATGGGGATAAAAGGCCTTCACTGAACCAAGGATTTTTGAGAGAAGAAGAGAGGAAGAGAAGAGAAGAATTCCTGGAGAAGAACTCCCAAAGAGAAAATCTTTGAGGAGAACTCCCGAAGATGGACCCTGAGACCTGCTTGCTGCCATCTCCCATCCCCCGCGGTGACCAGACGAGTTCCTGAGACTATGAACCTCGCTGGACCCATGGTGATGATTATATCTCTCTTGCTTTCTATCAAGACTCCTTGCTTTTTTTTATCCCTTTTCTATCGCTCACCTTCCCTTCCCCATATCCCTAAGCAACTAGTAATTGTAATAAACTGGTTGGGCTAACATTTGACCCGTTGTGTCTTAATCTCGCCATCGGGTATACACACAATATAAGAACCTCGTCTCCCTCCTTTATATTGGAGCGTGACAAGTGCACACACACAAATAGAACACACACACAGTGCACACACAGACACAGTGCACACACACACAATGCACACACAAAGTGCACACACTGTGCACACACAAACAGTGCACACACACGCACACAGTGCACACACACACAGTGCATACAAACGAACACACAGTGCGCACACAGTTCACACAGAGTGCACACACACAGAGTACACACACACACAGTGCACCCACACGAACACACGCAAACACACAGTGCACACAGACACACAGTGCACATACACACACACAGTGCACACACAGTGCACACACACACAGACACACACCGTGCACACACAGTGCACACACACACAGTACACACACACACACATTGCACACACACACATTGCACATGCACACACAGTGCACTCACAAACACATGGCTGACACAGTGCACACACACACACACACAGTACACATGCACACAGAGCACACACAGAGCACACACACAGTGCACACGCACACACACACACTGCACACACACAGTGCACAAGCACACACATTGCACACACAGTGCACAGACACTGACAGTGCACACACAGTGCACACACAAACAGTGCACACACACACAGTGTACACACAGGGCACACACACAAAGTGCACACACACAAAATGCGCACACAGTGCACACACACACAGTGCACACGCACACAGTAAACACACACAAACATTGCACACACACACTGCACACACACGCAGTACACACGCACACACAGTGCACACACACTCACAGTGCACACACAGTGCACACGCACGGATAGTGCACACACACGCACACAGTGCACACACACACATAGTGCACGCACACACAGTGCGCACACACAGTGCACACACACACACAGTACACACACAAACACAGTGCACACAACATGCACACACACACTGCACACACACACTGCACACACACAGTGCACACAGTGCACACACAGGGCAGTGCACACACAGGGCAGTGCACACACACAGAGTGTACACACAGTGCACACACACACAATGCACATGCACACACAGTGCACATGCACACACAGTGCACTCACAAACACACAGCTGACACAGTGCACACACACAAACACACAGTACACACGCACACACAAACACACAGTGCACACACACACACGCAGAGTGCACACACACACAGTGCACAAACAGTGCACACACAAACACACAGTGCACACACACACACGCAGTGCGCACACACACACAGTGTACACACAGTGCACGCAAACAGTGCACACACACACACTGTGCACACACACACTGTATACACACACACACTGCACACACAGTACACACACAAACAGTGCACACACACGAACACACACAAACACACAGTGCACACACACACACAGTGCACACACACAAACACACACAGAGTGCATACACACACAGTGCACACAGTGCACACACACACACAGATCACACACACACAATGCACACACAGTGCACACACACAAACACACAGTGCACAAACAGAGCACACACACACACTCAGTGCACACACTGTACACACACACACTCACAGTACACACACAATGCACACACACACAATGCACACACACGAACACACAAAAACACACAGTGCACACACACACACGCAGTGCGCACACACACACAGTGTACACACAGTGCACGCAAACAGTGCACACACACACACTGTGCACACACACACTGTATACACACACACAGTGCACACACAAACAGTGCACACACACGAACACAAACAAACACAGTGCACACAGACACACAGTGCACACACACAAAGTGCACACACACTGTATACACACACACAGTGCACACACAGTACACACACAAACAGTGCACACACACGAACACACACAAACACACAGTGCACACACACACACAGTGCACACACACAAACACACAGAGTGCATACACACACAGTGCACACAGTGCACACACACACACAGATCACACACACACACAATGCACACACAGTGCACACACACAAACACACAGTGCACAAACAGAGCACACACACACACTCAGTGCACACACTGTACACACACACACTCACAGTACACACACAGAGCACGCACACACAATACACACACGAACATACACAAACACACAGTGCACACACACACAATGCACACACACAGTGTACACACTGTGCACACACACAGTGCACACACACAGAGTGCACACAACGTGCACACACAGTGCACACACACACTGTGCACACACACACTGTATACACACACACAGTGCACACACAAACAGTGCACACACACGAACACAAACACATTGCACACAGACACACAGTGCACACACACAAAGTGCACACACACAAACACACACAGAGTGCATACACACATACACAGTGCACACACACACACAGTGCACACACAGTGGACATGCACACACAGTGCACTCACAAACACATGGCTGACACAGTGCACACACACACACACACAGTACACATGCACACAGAGCACACACAGAGCACACACACAGTGCACACGCACACACACACACTGCACACACACAGTGCACAAGCACACACATTGCACACACAGTGCACAGACACTGACAGTGCACACACAGTGCACACACAAACAGTGCACACACACACAGTGTACACACAGGGCACACACACAAAGTGCACACACACAAAATGCGCACACAGTGCACACACACACACAGTGCACACGCACACAGTAAACACACACAAACATTGCACACACACACTGCACACACACGCAGTACACACGCACACACAGTGCACACACACTCACAGTGCACACACAGTGCACACGCACGGATAGTGCACACACACGCACACAGTGCACACACACACATAGTGCACGCACACACAGTGCGCACACACAGTGCACACACACACACAGTACACACACAAACACAGTGCACACAACATGCACACACACACACTGCACACACACACTGCACACACACAGTGCACACAGTGCACACACAGGGCAGTGCACACACAGGGCAGTGCACACACACAGAGTGTACACACAGTGCACACACACACAATGCACATGCACACACAGTGCACATGCACACACAGTGCACTCACAAACACACAGCTGACACAGTGCACACACACAAACACACAGTACACACGCACACACAAACACACAGTGCACACACACACACGCAGTGTGCACACACACACAGTGCACAAACAGTGCACACACAAACACACAGTGCACACACACACACGCAGTGCGCACACACACACAGTGTACACACAGTGCACGCAAACAGTGCACACACACACACTGTGCACACACACACTGTATACACACACACACTGCACACACAGTACACACACAAACAGTGCACACACACGAACACACACAAACACACAGTGCACACACACACACAGTGCACACACACAAACACACACAGAGTGCATACACACACAGTGCACACAGTGCACACACACACACAGATCACACACACACAATGCACACACAGTGCACACACACAAACACACAGTGCACAAACAGAGCACACACACACACTCAGTGCACACACTGTACACACACACACTCACAGTACACACACAATGCACACACACACAATGCACACACACGAACACACAAAAACACACAGTGCACACACACACACGCAGTGCGCACACACACACAGTGTACACACAGTGCACGCAAACAGTGCACACACACACACTGTGCACACACACACTGTATACACACACACAGTGCACACACAAACAGTGCACACACACGAACACAAACAAACACAGTGCACACAGACACACAGTGCACACACACAAAGTGCACACACACTGTATACACACACACAGTGCACACACAGTACACACACAAACAGTGCACACACACGAACACACACAAACACACAGTGCACACACACACACAGTGCACACACACAAACACACAGAGTGCATACACACACAGTGCACACAGTGCACACACACACACAGATCACACACACACACAATGCACACACAGTGCACACACACAAACACACAGTGCACAAACAGAGCACACACACACACTCAGTGCACACACTGTACACACACACACTCACAGTACACACACAGAGCACGCACACACAATACACACACGAACATACACAAACACACAGTGCACACACACACAATGCACACACAGTGTACACACTGTGCACACACACAGTGCACACACACAGAGTGCACACAACGTGCACACACAGTGCACACACACACTGTGCACACACACACTGTATACACACACACAGTGCACACACAAACAGTGCACACACACGAACACAAACACATTGCACACAGACACACAGTGCACACACACAAAGTGCACACACACAAACACACACAGAGTGCATACACACATACACAGTGCACACACACACACAGTGCACACACAGTGGACATGCACACACAGTGCACTCAAAAACACACAGCTGACACAGTGTACACACACACACACACAGTGCAAACACAGTGCACACACACACACTGCACACACAGTGCACTCACACACAAACAGTACACATGCACACAGAGCACACACACAGAGCACACACACAGTGCACACGCACGCACACACACTGCACACACACAGTGCACCCACACAAAGTGCACACAGTGCACGAACACACAAGACTAGAGTGCACACACACAGTGCACGCACACACACACAGTGCACACGCAAAGAGTGCACACAGGGCACACACACGCAGAACACACACACACACAGTGCACACACAGTGCACACACAAAAAATGCGCACACAGCGCACACACACACACACAAAATGCGCACACACACAGTGCACACAGTGAACACACACACAGTGCACACACACACACATATTGCACACACACACACACAGTGTACACATACAGAACACGCACACACACAGTGTGCATGCACACACACATACTGCACACACATGAACACACACAAACACACAGTGCACACACAAACGCACACACAGTATACACTCACACAGTGTACACACAGTGCACACACAAACAGTGTGCACACACGAACACACACAAACACACAGTTCACATGCGCACACAGTGGACACACACACAGTGCGCATGCACGGACTGTGCACACTTACAAACACACAGTGTACACACAGTGCACAAACACGCAAAGTGCACATACACACTGCACAACAGTGCACACACACACACACAGTGCACACGCACACGCACATAGTGCAAACACACACACTGCACACACACACACACAGTCCATACACGCAAAGAGTATGAACTCACAGTGCACACAAACACACACACTGCGCAAACAATGCACACTCACACGCACACAGTGCACACACACACATTACACACTCACACACAGTACATGCACACAGAACACACACAAACACACAGTGCACACACACACAGTGCACACACACACACACATTGCACACAGTGCACACACACATTGCACACAGTGCACACAGTGCACACACGCATTGCACACACAGTGCACACACACACACACACAGTGCACACACACAGTGCACACACACACACATAGTGCACACACCGTGCTCAAACACACACCTTGCACATACAGTGAAAACACACACACACACACAGTGTACACTGTGAACACACACAGTACACACACACACATTTTACACACTCACACATTTTGCACACACACAGTGCACACAGTGAACACACACACAGTGCACACACACACACATATTGCACACACACACACACAGTGTACACATACAGAACACGCACACACACAGTGTGCATGCACACACACATACTGCACACACATCAACACACACAAACACACAGTGCACACACAAACGCACACACAGTATACACTCACACAGTGTACACACAGTGCACACACAAACAGTGTGCACACACGAACACACACAAACACACAGTTCACATGCGCACACAGTGGACACACACACAGTGTGCATGCACGGACTGTGCACACTTACAAACACACAGTGTACACACAGTGCACAAACACGCAAAGTGCACATACACACTGCACAACAGTGCACACACACACACACAGTGCACACGCACACGCACATAGTGCAAGCACACACACTGCACACACACACACACAGTCCATACACGCAAAGAGTATGAACTCACAGTGCACACAAACACACACACTGCGCAAACAATGCACACTCACACGCACACAGTGCACACACACACATTACACACTCACACACAGTACATGCACACAGAACACACACAAACACACAGTGCACACACACACAGTGCACACACACACACATTGCACACAGTGCACACACACATTGCACACAGTGCACACAGTGCACACACGCATTGCACACACAGTGCACACACACACACACACACACACAGTGCACACACACACACACACACACACAGTGCACACACACAGTGCACACACACACACATAGTGCACACACCGTGCTCAAACACACACCTTGCACATACAGTGAAAACACACACACACACACAGTGTACACTGTGAACACACACAGTACACACACACACATTTTACACACTCACACATTTTGCACACACACAGTGTACACACAGTGCGCACACAAACAGTGTACACACACGAACGCACACAAAGACACAGTGCACACAAAGACACAGTGGACACACACACAGTGCACACACACACACACATTGCACGCACAGTGCACACACAGAAAGTGCACAAACACACAAATTGCACTTATACACAGTGCACATCAGTGCACACACACACAGAACACGCACACAAACACAGTGCACATATACACAGTGCAAAACACTGCACACACACACACACAGTGCACACACACACACACAGTGCACACACTGTGACCACGCACACTGCACACACAGTGCACACACACACACACAATACACAATCACACACACAGAGTGCAGAGAGACTAACTGCAAACACTGTGCACACGCACACTGCAAACACTGTGCACACACACACATGGTGCACAGACATACACACACACACACACACGGTGCACACAGTGCGCACACGCAGTGCACACACAGTGCACACACAGTGCACACATACACAGAACACACACACACGGTGCACACACAAACTGCACACACAGAGCACGCACACACACACAGTGCACACACACACAGAGCACACACAATGCACACAAACACACACACTGCGCACAATGTGACCACACACACTACACACTCTGTGCACGCACACACACACACACAGCAAAAACACACACACAGAGTGCAAAAGACACACTGCACACACTGTGCACAAGCACACTGCAAACACTGTGCGCACACACAGACACACACACTGCACACAGTGCGCACACGCAGTGCAGACACAGTGCACACACACACAGTGCACACACACACACTGCACACACACAGAGATTGCGAACACACAGTGCACACACACACACACACACACTGCGCAAACAATGCACACTTACACAGGCACACACACGATCACACACACACACACAGTGCACACACAAACACACACACACAGGGCACACAGTGCACACAAGCAGTGCAGACACAGTGCACACACACACAGAACACACACACACAGTGCCCACACACAGACAGTGCACACAGTGCACACAGTGCACACGCACACAGTGCGCACACACACATTGCACACATACACACACACAGTGCACACGCACACAGTGCACGCACACACAGTGCACACGTACACACAGAACACACAGTGGACACACACACACAGTGAACACACTGTGACCACTCAAACTGCACACACTGTGCAAACACACACACACACACAACACACAAACAAACACACACCGTGCACAGAGGCACACTGTACACACTGTGCACACGCACACTGTAAACACTGTACACACACACACACACACACAGTGCACACACAGTGCACACACACACACACAGTGCACACAGTGCACACACAGAAAGTGCACAAACACACAAAGTGCACATATACACAGTGCACAACAGTGCACAAACACACAATACACAAACACAAACAGTGCACAGAAACACACTACACACACTGTGCACACGCACACTGCAAACACTGTGCACACACACACACAGTCCACACAGAGCACAAACAGTGCAGAAACAGTGCACACACACAGAGTGCACACAGAGTGCACACAGTGCACACACACACACACAGTGGACAAACTGTGCACAAACACACACCGTGCACATAAAGTGCACACACACAGTGCACACTGTGAACACACACACAGTGCACACACACACATATTGCACATACACACACACACAGTGCACACACACACACACACAGTGCACACACACACATATTGCACATACACACACACACAGTGCACACACACACACAGTGCACAAACACACACAATGCACACACAAACACACACACAGTATACACACACACAGTGTACACACAGTGCACACACATACAGTATACACACACGAACACACACAAATAAACAATGCACACAGTGGACACACACACAGTGCACATGCACACACACTGCACACACAGAAAATGCAAAAAGACACAAAGTGCTCATAAACACTGTGCACAACAGTGCACACACACACAGGACACACGCACACACACACACACAGAACACACACACAGCGCACACAAACACACAGTGCACAAACACACAGTGCACACAAACACACACACTGCGCACAATGTGACCACACACACTGCACAATCTGTGCACGCACACACACACTTACAATGCACAAACACACACACAGAGTGCACAAAGACACACTGCACACACTGTGCACACGCACACTGCAAACACTGTGCACACACACACACACACACTGCACACAGTGCGCACACGCAGTGCAGACACAATGCACACACACAAAGTCCACACACACACACACACACACACAGTCCACACACACACAGTGCACACACACACACACACAGTGCACATACACACACACACAGTGCACGCAAACACAGTGCACACGTATACACAGAGCACACAGTGCACACGCACGGACAGTGCACAAACACACACAGTGCACATATACACAGTGCACAACAGTGCACACACACAGTGCAGACACAGTGCACACACACGCAGTGCACACAGTGCACTCACACAGTGCACACAGTGCGAACACGCCGTGCAGACACAGTGCACACACACACAGAACACACGCACACAGTCCATACACACACAGTGCACACACAGTGCACACACACATTGCACACAGTGCACACACACACATTGCACGCACACACACACACTGCACACACATACACAGTACACACACACACAAACAGTACAAACACAGTGCACACACAACGCACAGCACACAAACATACAGGGCCCACACACTGCACAAACACACACAGTGAACACAGAGTGCAAACACACATATGTAGTGCACACCCAGAGCACACACACGCACACACAGTGCTCACAGCGCATACACACACACTGCACACACACACAGTTCACACACACACACTCCACAAACCCACATTGCACACACAGTGCGCACACACACAGTGCTCACACACATACAAGTTGCACACGCACACAGTGCACACACACACATACACACTGTGCACACACAGTGCACACACAAGACAGTGAACACACACACACACACAAAACACAGTGCAGACACACACACTGCACACACACACAGTGCTCACGCACACACAGTGCACACATACACACCCAGTGAACGCAGTGCCCCCCCACACACAGACAACACACACACAGTACACACACAGAGCACACACACTCACAGTGCACACACAGTGCACACACAATGCACAGACTAACACACAGTGCACACACACACAGTGCTCACACACAATGCACCCACACAGTGCACGCACACACACACACACTCACACACACCATGCACACACACACACACAGTGCACACTCACACACACTGAACAAACACACAGTGCACACAGACGCACACACACACACAGTGAACACACACAGGCACACTGAACACACAGTGCACACACAGTGCACACACTCACACAGAACACACACGCACACAGTGCACACACACACACTGCACACACACACACACACACACAGTACACACACACTGCACACACACACACAGTGCGCACAGAGTGCACACACATACACAGTCCACACACACACACACAGTGCGCACAGAGTGCACACACATACACAGTCCACAAACACACGCAGTGCACACACACACAGTGCACATGCACACGCAGTGCACTCACAAACACACAGCTGACACAGTGCACACACACACACACACAGTGCACACACACACAGTGCACACACACACAGTGCACATGCACACACACAGTGCATATGCACACGCAGTGCACTCACAAACACACAGCTGAAACAGCACACACACACAGTGCACATGCACACACACACACAGTGCACACACAAAGAACACGCACAGAGTGCACACACAAAGAACACGCACAGACAGTACACACACACACAGTGCACACACAGTGCACACACACACACATTGCACACACACACAGTGCACACACAGTGCACACACACAAAGAGCACATACACACACAGAGTGAGCACGCATGGACAGTTCACACAAACACACCCAGTGCCACACACTGCACACACACACACACATTGCACACACAAAGAACACACACACAGTGCACACACACACATACAGTTCACACACAGTGCACACACACATTCACGCAAAGTGCACACACAGTGCACACACACACAGTGCACACACACACAGTACACACACACACAGTGCACACACACACTGTGCACACAGTGCACACACAGAGAGTGCACAGACACTCATAGTGCACACACACACAGTGCACACGTACACACTGCACACTCACAATGTGCACACTATGTGCACACACAGACAGAACACGCATGGACACAGTGCACACACACACACAGTGCACACACAAACTGCACACACACGAATACACACAAACACACAGTGCACACACACCAAATATGCACACACACACATTGCACACTATGTGCACACACAAATAGTGCACACACACGAACACACACAAACACACAGTGCACACTCACAAACAGTGCACACACAGTGTACACACACACAGTGCACACCGAGACAGTGCACACGCACGGACAGTAAACACACAGTGCACACACACACAGAACATGCATGCACACAGTGCACACTCACAGACAATGCACACACACACGGTGCACACGCAAACACAGTGCACACACACACATTGTACACAGTGCACACACAGAAAGAGCACAGACACTCACAGTGCACACACACACACTGCACACACATTGCACAAACACACACAGTGCACACTCTCTGCACACACACACAGTGCACACAGTGCACACGCATCCACAGTACACACACACACAAACATTACACTCACAGTGCACACACACAAACAGTGCAAACACACACTGTACACACACACACAGTGCACACACACTGCACGCACACACAGTGAACACAGTACGCACACAAAGACATAGTGCACACACAGTGCACACACACACACAGTGCACACAGTGCTCATACACACACTGCATACACACACACTGCACACAGTGCGCACACAGTGCACACACACACAATGCTCACACACATACAAGGTGCATACGCACACAGTTCACACACTGACAGTGAACACACACGAACACACACAAACACACAGTGCAGACACACACACTGCACACACACACAGTGCTCACGCACACACAGTGCACACATACACACCCAGTGCACGCACAGTGAACAATCACAGTGCACACACTCACACTGCTCACACAGTGCACACACACAGTGTTCTGTGTGTGTTCACTGTGTGTGTGCACTGTGTGCACTGTGTGTGTATGTGTGCACTGTGTGTGCTTGTGCGCACAGTGTGCACACAATGCACACACACACACAGTACATGCACACACACAGTGCACACACAGTGCACGCACAGACAGTGCACGGACACTCACAGTGCACACGCACGAACAGTGCGCACACGTACAGTGCACACACACACACTCCGCACACACACAATGCGCACACAGTGCCCACACACAGTGCTCACAGACTGTGCACACACACACACAGAGCACACACACACACACAGTGCACACGCACGGTCAGTAAATACACAGTGCACACACACACACACACACAGTACGCACACAGTGCACACAGGCACACAGTGGACACACACACAGTGCACACGCACACAGAGAACACACACACAGAGTGCACATATACACAGTGCACAACACTGCACACACTCTGCACACACACACACTGCACACACTCTGCACACACACCCACACACACAATGCACAAACACACACACTGAGTGCACAGAGAAACACTGCACACACTGTGCACACGCACACTGCAAACACTGTGCACACACACACACACACACAGTGCACACACATGCAGTGCACACACACAGTGCACACACACACTCCACAAACCCACAATGCATACACAGTGCACACACACACAGTGCTCACACACATACAAGTTGCACACGCACACAGTGCACACACACATACACACAGTGCACACACAGTGCACACACAGACAGTGAACACACACATGCACAAACACACAGTGCAGTCACATACACTGTACACACACACAGTGCTCACGCACACACCGTGCACACACAGTGCACAGACACTCATAGTGCACATACACACAGTGCTCACGCACGCATAGTGCACACACACACCGAGAACACACACACAGTACACACACAGAGCACACACACACACACACACACAGTGCACACACAAAGCACAGACTAATACAGAGTGCACACACACAGTGCTCACGCACACACCATGCACACACAGTGCACAGACACTCACAGTGCACACACACACAGTGCTCACGCACACACAGTGCACACACACACAGTTCTCACGCACACACAGTGCACACATACACACCCAGTGCACGCACAGTGCACACACACACAGAGAACACACACACAGTGCACACACAGTGCACACACACACACACACACTCACACACACAGTGCACACACACACACACACACACAGTGCACACACACACACACTGAACAAGCACACAGTGCACACAGACACACACACACACACACAGTGAACACACACAGACACACTGAACACACACACAGTGCACACACAGTGCACATACTCACACAGAACACGCGCGCACACAGAGCACACACACACACTGCACACACACACACACACACACAGTGTGCACACACTGCACACACACACACACAGAACACGCACGCACACATTGCAGACACACACAGTGCACACACACACACTGCACACACACGAATACACACAAACACACAGTGCACACACAATCACGCACTGCACACAAACACACTTTGCACACACACACATTGCACACTATGTGCACACACACGAACACTCACACACACACAGTGCACACACACACACACAGTGCACACACACACACACGCAGTGCACATGCACGGACAGTGCACACACAGACACCCAGTGCACACACACAGCACACACACACACACAGTGCACACAGAGTACACACACACACACTGTCCACACACACACACACACAGTGCACACACAGTGGACACACAAACACGCACAGTGAGCACACAATGCACACACACACACAGTGTACACACACACAGTACACGCACACACGCAGTGCACATACAGTGCACACACAGACAGTGCACAGACACTCACAGTGCAGACACACACTGCACACGCACGGACAGTGCACACACACACACTCCACACACACACAGTGCGCACACAGTGCCCACACACAGTGCTCACATGTACTGTGCACACACACACACAGAGCACACACACACACACAGTGCACACGCACGGTCAGTAAACACACAGTGCACACACACACAGTACACACGCAGTGCACACACGCACACAGTGGACACACACACAGTGCACACGCATGGACAGAGCACACACAGACACACAGTGCACACACAGTGCACACAAACACACAGAACACACACACAAACACAGTGCACATATACACTGTGTGTGTGTGCACTGTGTGCTCTGTGTGTACGTGTGCACTGTGTGTGCGTGCTCTGTGTGCGTGTGCACTGTGTGTTTGTGTGTGTTCGTGTGTTTGCACTTTCTGCGTGTTCACTGTGTGTGCACTGTGTGTACGTGTGCACTGTGTGTGTGTCCACAGTGTGAGTGTGTGCACTGTGTGCACTGTGTGTATGTGTGCACACACAGTGCACACACACACAGTGCTCACACACACACAAAGTGCACAGACAGTGCACACACAGTGAACACACACGAACACACACAAATACACAGTGCACACACACAGTGCACACACACACACAATGCACACATAGTGCACAGACAATTACAGTGCACACACACTCACAGTGCATACGCACTGCACACACACAGTGCACATGCAAACACAGTACATATGCACACACAGTGCACACACAATGCACACACACACACGGTGCACACAGAGTGCACACACATACACATTCCACACACACACAGACAGTGCACACACAGTGCACACACACAGTACACACACACACAAACACACTGCACACGCACACAGTGCACATGAACACACAGTGCACACACAGTGCACACACACACAGTGCACACGCACCGACAGTGAATACACACACAGTGCACACAGTGCACACTCACACAGTGCACACACACAGACAGTGCACACAAACACAGTGTGCGCAGACACACACACAGTGCACTCACACAAACATACACAGTGCACACACACACACAGGACACACACAGTGCACACACAGTGCTCACACACGCAGTTCACATGCACGGACAGTGCATACACACACAGTGCACACACAGTGCACACACACACACAGTACACACGCACAGTGCACACAGAGTGCACACACACAAAGAGCACATACACGCAGTGCACACACAAACACACAGTGCTCACACACAGTGCACACACACTGCACATACACACAGTACACACACATGCAGTCCACACACAGGGCACACACACACATTCACACAGTGCACACGCACACACAAACAATTCACACACACAATGCACATGCAAACACAGTACGTATGCACACACAGTGCACACACAATGCACACACACACATGGTACACACAGAGTGCACACACATACACATTCCACACACACACAGACAGTGCACACACAGTGCACACACACAGTACACACACACTGCACACGCACACAGTGCACATGAACACACAGTGCACACACAGTGCACACACAAACACACAGTGCACACGGAGTGCACACACACACAGTACACACACACACACATAGTGCACACACAGTACACACACACAAACACAGTGCACACACAGTTCACACACACTGTGCACACACAAACACACACACATACACTGTTCACACACACAGTGCACACACACACACAGTGCAAACACACGGTACACACACAGTGCACAAACACACACAGTGCACACACAGTGCACACACACACACAGTGCACACACAAAGAACACACACACACAGTGCACACACAGTGCACACAGACACAGTACACAAACACGCAGTGCACACACAGTACACACACACACATTGCACACACACTCAGTGCACACACAGAAACACAATGCACACACACACAGTGCACACTCAGACTCAGTGCACACACAGTGCACACACAGTGCACACACACAGTTCACACACACACAGTAAACACACACACACAGTGCACACACAGTGCACACACACATTACACACACACACACAGTGCACACACACACACACACGGTTCACACACACAGTGCACACACAGTGCACACACACACAGCGCACACACACATACAAAGTGCACACGCACACACTGCACACACACAGTGCAAATGCACAGACAGTGCAAACACACACACCACGTGCGCACACACTGTGTTTGTGTGCAGTGTGTGTATGTGTGTGTGTGCACTGTGTGCGTGAGCACTTTGTATGTTTGGGAGCACTGTGTGTGTGTGTACTGTGTGCGCACACTGTGTGTGCCATGTAGATGTTCGTTTTCCATGGAGCCGGGCAACCAAAGAACAATAAAATAACCATCAGGTAGATCGAGCTGCCAAAGTTAAGGTGGCTCAAGTAGACTTGGATTGGCAACACAAGGGTGAATTATATCTAGCTCGGTGGGCCCATGAGACCTCGGGCCATCAAGGAAGAGACGCAACACAGAAGTGGGCTAGAGACCGAGGGGTGGACTTAACTATGGACGCTATTGCACAGGTTATCCATGACTGTGACACATGTGCCATAATTAAACAAGCCAAGAGGATGAAACCTCTTTGCGGGGAAGGGTGATGGCAAAAAGATAAAGAGGCGAGGCAGGTTGTTTGTATCACCTTGCCGCGCTCACCATGGTGGAGGCAACCACTGGGTGGCTTGAAACATATGCAGTACCGCATGCTACCGCCCAAAACACCATCTTAGGTCCCGAGAAACAAGTCCTGTGTTGACATGGCACTCCAGAGAGAATTGAGACAGATAATGGGACTCATTTCAAAAATTCTCTTGTAAAGAGTTGGGCCCAAGAGTCGATTTATCATATCCCCTATCGCGCAGCATCTTCTGGTAAAATTGAAAGGTGCAGTGGGTATCGGGCATTGGGAAGGAGCCCAAAGGAGTGAGTGGTGAGAAATGAAATGGGAGGGGCTCCAGATATTTTTCTTTTTTTTTTTATTTTTTTTTGTTTTCTTTTTTTTTTTTTTAATTATTATTATTTTTATATATATATATATACATATTATTTATTTATTTATTTTTCAATTTGATATTATTTTAAGGAAATTTGTAAACGTCTTTAACGCTTCCCTGTGTTTTGTGACACTTCTCATCCTGGAGGTGAGTTCCAGGCAGAGTCAGCCCCGCACAGATCCCTCCTCCAGCGGTGCCTGGG
Source organism: Callipepla californica brunnescens (assembly GCA_023055505.1). Classification (NCBI taxonomy): domain Eukaryota; kingdom Metazoa; phylum Chordata; class Aves; order Galliformes; family Odontophoridae; genus Callipepla; species Callipepla californica. The sequence continues at coordinate 180,314 of JALIRH010000146.1, forward strand.
GCTCAGGTCGCGCTCCTTCTGCCCTTGGGCTGTAGTTGGTTCTCATTCTGTTCGCGTCCTGCTGCTGCTCGCTGATCTTCCCGAGTTCTCCCTCGAAGGAAACCAGCTCCAACTTGGAAACAGCCAGCTCCTCTTTCATCATAGCCAGCGTTTACTCACGGACACAGTGCAACATCTCCCAGCGCTGAGCTTGGCTGCTCAGCTTTTGCAGTTCCTCCTGTGAGTGGCACAGAGGGGTGATGTGATGAGAGACACGCAGGCTTAGCACAGGTGCCGAGTGGGAAGGCTTGGGCCGTGCTCACCTCCTGTCGGCACTGCTCCTGAGCTGAGAGGACCTGCTGCCTGCCCTGTTTGAGGAAAGCCAGCAACTCTTCTTGTGCAATCTGAGATTCCAGTGCTTCAAACTGCACCTGCTCACAGTTCTCAGCTCGGATGCTCAGCTTTTTCAGCTCCTCCTGGAGGGAGTCGACCTGCCAGTGGCACAGAGGGGTGAAGTGATGAGATACGCGCAGGCTTAGCACAGGTGCCTAGTGGGAAGGCTCGAGCCATGCTCACCTCCTGTCGGCTCTGCTCCTGAGCTGAGAGGACCTGCTGCCTCTCTTGTCTGTGGGTTGCCAGCTTCTCTTTTTGTGCAGCCTGACGTTTCTGTGTGTCCCAGTGCAACTTCTGGCAGTGCTGAGATTGCCTGTTTATCATTTGCAGGTCCTCCTGGAGGAAGCGGATCTGCAGTGGCACAGAGGGGTGATGTAATGAGAGACACGCAGACTTAGCACAGGTGTCTAGTGGGAAGGCTTGGGCCGTGCTCACCTCCTGTCGGCTTTGTTTCAGATGTGGCAGGAGCAGCTTCTTGTCTTGTCTGAGGGAAGCCAGCTCTTCTTTTTGTTGAATCTGAGATTCCAGCGCTTCAAACTGCAACAGCTCCCAGTTCTCAGCTCGGATGCTCAGCTTTTTCAGCTCCTCCTGGAGGGAGCCGACCTGCCAGTGATGCAGAGGGGTGATGTGATGAGAGACACGCAGGCTTAGCACAGGTGCCTAGTGGGAAGGCTTGGGCCGTGCTGACCTCTTGTCGGCTCTGTTTCAGATGTGACAGGAGCAGCTTCTTGTCTTGTCTGAGGGAAGCCAGCTTCTCTTTTTGTGCAGTGTGAGATTCCTGTGCGTCACGCTGCATCTGCTCCCAGTTCTCATCTCGGATGCTCAGCTTTTTCAGCTCCTCCTGGAGGGAGCCGACCTGACAGTGGCACAGAGGGGTGATGTGATGAGAGACACGCAGGCATAGCACAGGTGCCGAGTGGGAAGGCTTGGGCCATGCTCACCTCCTGTCGGCACTGCTCCTGCCTTGACAGGAGTTGCTGCTTGTCCTGTTTGAGGGAAGCCAGCTCCTTTACTTGTGCAATCTGAGACTGCAGTGCTTCAAACTGCAACTGGTCCAAGTTCTCAGCTCGGATGCTCAGCTTTTTCTGCTCCTCCTGGAGGGAGTCGACCTGCCAGTGGCACTGAGGGATGATGTGATGAGAGACACGCAGGCATAGCACAGGTGCCTAGTGGGAAGCCTCAGGCCATGCTCACCTCCTGTTGGCACTGCTTCTGAGCTGAGAGGACCTGCTGCCTCTCTTGTCTGTGGGTTGCCAGCTTCTCTTTTTGTGCAGCCTGACGTTTCTGTGTGTCCCAGTGCAACTTCTGGCAGTGCTGAGATTGCCTGTTTATCATTTGCAGGTCCTCCTGGAGGAAGCGGATCTGCAGTGGCACAGAGGGGTGATGTGATGAGAGACACGCAGGCTTAGCACAGGTGCCTAGTGGGAAGGCCTGGACCGTGCTCACCTCCTGTCGGCTTTGTTTCAGATGTGGCAGGAGCAGCTTCTTGTCTTGTCTGAGGGAAGCCAGCTCTTCTTTTTGTTGAATCTGAGATTCCAGCGCTTCAAACTGCAACAGCTCCCAGTTCTCAGCTCGGATGCTCAGCTTTTTCAGCTCCTCCTGGAGGGAGCTGACCTGCCAGTGACGCAGAGGGGTGATGTGATGAGAGACACGCAGGCTTAGCACAGGTGCCTAGTGGGAAGGCTTGGGCCGTGCTGACCTCTTGTCGGCTCTGTTTCAGATGTGACAGGAGCAGCTTCTTGTCTTGTCTGAGGGAAGCCAGCTTCTCTTTTTGTGCAGTGTGAGATTCCTGTGCGTCACGCTGCATCTGCTCCCAGTTCTCATCTCGGATGCTCAGCTTTTTCAGCTCCTCCTGGAGGGAGCCGACCTGACAGTGGCACAGAGGGGTGATGTGATGAGAGACACGCAGGCATAGCACAGGTGCCGAGTGGGAAGGCTTGGGCCATGCTCACCTCCTGTCGGCACTGCTCCTGCCTTGACAGGAGTTGCTGCTTGTCCTGTTTGAGGGAAGCCAGCTCCTTTACTTGTGCAATCTGAGACTGCAGTGCTTCAAACTGCAACTGGTCCAAGTTCTCAGCTCGGATGCTCAGCTTTTTCTGCTCCTCCTGGAGGGAGTCGACCTGCCAGTGGCACTGAGGGATGATGTGATGAGAGACACGCAGGCATAGCACAGGTGCCTAGTGGGAAGCCTCAGGCCATGCTCACCTCCTGTTGGCACTGCTTCTGAGCTGAGAGGACCTGCTGCCTCTCTTGTCTGTGGGTTGCCAGCTTCTCTTTTTGTGCAGCCTGACGTTTCTGTGTGTCCCAGTGCAACTTCTGGCAGTGCTGAGATTGCCTGTTTATCATTTGCAGGTCCTCCTGGAGGAAGCGGATCTGCAGTGGCACAGAGGGGTGATGTGATGAGAGACACGCAGGCTTAGCACAGGTGCCTAGTGGGAAGGCCTGGACCGTGCTCACCTCCTGTCGGCTTTGTTTCAGATGTGGCAGGAGCAGCTTCTTGTCTTGTCTGAGGGAAGCCAGCTCTTCTTTTTGTTGAATCTGAGATTGCAGTGCGTCACGCTGCATCTGCTCCCAGTTCTCAGCTTGGATGCTCAGCTTTTTCAGCTCCTCCTGGAGGTAGCCGACCTGCCAGTGGCACAGAGGGGTGATGTTATGAGAGACACGCAGGCTTAGTACAGGTGCCTAGTGGGAAGGCTGGGGCCGTGCTCACCGCCTGTTCGCACTGCTCATGCCCTGAGAGGAGCTGCTGCCTGTCCTGTTTGTGGAAAGCCAGCTCCGCCTTGCAAACAGTCAGCTCCTCTTTCATGATAGCCAGCGTTTGCTCGCTGTCCCGGTGCAACATCTCCCAGTGTTGAGCTTGGCTCCTCAGTTTTTGCAGCTCCTCCTGGAGGGAGCAGACCTGCCAGTGGCACAGAGGGGCGATGTGATGAGAGACACGCAGGCTTAGCACAAATGCCTAGAGGGTAGGCTTGGGCCGTGCTCACCTTCACCTGGCTCTTCTCCCGGATGTTTTCCCTGCGCTTTCTCCCCACCGAAGTTGAGGCCGTTGGTCGCGTTCCCTGGCAGCCACAGAGTGCGGGCACAGTGAAAGGGATGCGGACTCATTGGGCAGAGCGTTCCCCTGCAGGGCTCCGATTCCCGCGCAGCTTTCCCTGCCTCACAGGGCCGTTTGGGGCAGCCCGTGGGGCTCACACCACCTCTGGCGGGCCCCGTGTCACACAGGGCTCTCCCGCTGGGCATCAGCCCCGCGGCCGGGCAAGTCCCTCCCTGGGGAGAGCTAATGGAGCTCTGGGAGTCTGCTTGCCTTGCATCACCTCACGGACAAGGCCTTTGTGGTTGCCTGCTCCCCACCCTACCCTGCACTACGCTCCCTGCGCGATGCATTTCAGTCGCTCACCTTTCTCCGTCGTTGCCTTACTCTTCTGCAGAGGTAGACGCAACCATCGCGCAGCAGGATGAAAAAGACGTACCACAGAACGATCTTGATGAGGATTGTGATTCCCACCACCAGGTTCAGCTCGACAGAGTCATGGGCCTCGTGAGAATGTAAAAACATGCCCATGATGATGAGAGCTAAGAGAGTCAGGTCGATCTCCATCCTGTTCTCTTGCCACGAATCTCAACACGCAAGCGACTGTCACCCAGAGCAGAGCTCCAGCAGTGAGCACCCGGATGGAGCGGCTGCCCCAAGCGTCTGTGCTGGGGGAAGCTGCCCGCGTGCCTTCAAGACTGATGTCACGCCCTGCCCTGTGATGTCACAATGCCTTTCCCCCACCCTGGCCGTGGGATTCCCAGTGTGCCCTGGTGGATGCCCTGCTGGACTGGTCAGATTCGATCTCGTCGAGGCTCAGAGAAGTCCTCTAGATGCCACTGTGATGCGGCACAAAGCCGACGTGGAGGCACACAGAAGGTTCTGGAACGCTCCTTGGACGCGAGTTTCACCAAAGGCTATTCCTAATAGTGGGAAACTCTGGACACTTCTCCAGCTTCTGCTCCGTGGAAGAGCTCTGCTCTTCTTTCTGTATCCGTGTGTGACCTGTGTGCTAGGGCTCGGGCTGCGCGGATGCCTCAGTTCCACGGAAAACCAGGTTGGAGCTGGGTGGGCTTTAAGGTTCCTTCCTTAAGGAGTCCACCAACTATAGTGTGCTCCCACACTCTCTCTCTTCTTATTTGATTCATTAGCTTCGTTTCCAATTACATGGTGTTCTACCGTATTCTTTGACATTCCGGTGTCTTATTTAGGAAGTGAGTTCTCCTCCTCCGATCGTGGTCGCTCTTTTGTTTTTAGGCCCATCTCCCTGCCCTCTCCCTTCTACCCTTTTCCCAGGACCGTTAGTCATAGAACCGGGCTGAACCGGCCCGTAACCCATTGACACACCGTGACACCGATCCGTGCACGGGGACAGTGCAGCGTGTCCCCAGATCACACTGACACCGATCTGCGCTTAGGAACGCTGCTGCGCGTCCCCAGCACTGTGACACTGAGCTCCGTCCCCTCCAAGCCCACCGTGCTGCCATCCCATCGCTCTACGGTCTCTGGGGTCCCTCCCAAACCAACAGTGCTGCGATTCCGTGCTTTTATGAACCACGGGGACCCTTCCTACCCAACCACTCTGTGATTCCACGATCCTGTAGGTCCCCTCCAACCCTCTATCTGTGCCCCATTTCTGCCCCCACATCCATCTGCCCATTTTCCTGACCCTATATCTGCCTCCATACCTATCTGCCCCATATCTGTCTGCCCTCATGCCTGCCACACACTTGACCCCATACGTGACCCCATTACTGCCCCATATCTATCTGGCCGAGAAATGCCCCCACATCCATCAGCCCCCTATCTCTGTGCCCCCCTGTCACCCATTGGTGTCCCCGGAGCCGTCTGTCCGGAGGTGTTGATCTGTCGTGATGACACAGCACCTTCCGCAATGATCGCGATGACGCCGCGTCTGCTTAATGGCGGTGCATTTAGAATCATAGAACCACAGCGAGGCCTGGGTTGAAAAGGACCACAATGATCATCGAGTTTCAACCCCCCCGCCATGTGCAGGGCTGCCAACCTCTAGAGCGACCTGCCCAGAGCACATCCAGCCTGGCCTTGAATGCCTCCAGGGATGGGGCATCCACCACCTCCCTGGGGGACCTGTTCCACTGCATCACTGCCCTCTTTGTGAAAAACTTCCTCCTCGTCTCTAACCTAAACCTCCCCTGCCGCACTATTCCCCCTTGTCCTACCAGACAAGTTCCTGAGATCAGCGGACTACCTACGGACCTCACTGGATCCACGGTGATGATGCTCTCTCTCTGAGGGGGGAGGGTGAGGGGGAGACGGGGAAGGGTACGCAGATGACAGATGGGTCAATAGAAGAAAAAAAACAACGGCAACGATTTGAGGAGGAACAGTATCTTTCCTAAATCTAACAAAATCGAACAATTGGGAGAGAGAAAGTTTCCAAACCAAATCTGAGAGCTTACCTTAGTAAAAATGCAAGGTAAGCACAACTGTTGTCTGGTCCGGAGTTTCACCCCTCTGCTGCTCCCCAACACAGCATTAACTCCTTAACTGCCTGCATGATGTTCTGATGTGGAATATCTGCATCAAAACCACAAAACCACAACAGTTTGTCAAGGACCATTGAACTGAAGAATATAGGATGCTCTTCAAGCAGTGAATGTGAGCCACGTTCTGTGCAGTGTTAGGAAGGGAGTAGGAAGAATAGGGGAATTGATTCTTCCCCTCCCTTTGGAACCTGTGAGATTACAGCTGGAGTAGTGCATCCTTTGCGTTTCCCAACAGAAGGAGGATGCTGACACCCTGGAATAAGTTCAGAGAATGGACATTAGGATGGCAAGAAGGCTGGAGCATGCTGTAAAAGAAGAGGCTGAAGGAACTAACTTTATTCAACTTGGAGCAGAGACCTCTTGATACTTTAGCACTGGATGCAGATTAAAGCCATATTAGATAAACTGGGAGGTGAAGCTTTTCCCCTCCCCGATCCCATCCCCATCCAACAGGAGGACAGGTCAACCCATAGGGACCAAAGAGCCCCATGAAGCCTCATAGTGACCCCATAGAGACCCACAGGAGAGCAGGGCAACCTTTGGGCCCCATAGCGTCCACAGAAGAGCTCACAGTGCTCCACAGAGAGCAAAAGAAGAACAGGTCAACCCATAGGGACCAAAGAGAGCCCCAGGGAGCCCCATAGTGACCCCATAAAGACCCCATTGAGACCCCCAGGAGAGCAAGTCAACCTTCAGGCCACATAGCATCCACAGAAGAGGTCATAGAGCCCCATAGAGTGCAACAGGAGGACAGGTCAACCCATAGGGTCCCATTGGGACCAGGGCAAGCCCTAGAGCACCCCACTGAGCCCCACAGTGACCCCACAGTGCCCCACAGGAGAGCAGGACAACCTTTGGGCCCCATAGCGTCCACAGAAGAGCTCACAGGGCCCCATAGAGAGCAGTGGGAGGACAGGTCAACCCACAGGCACATCAAATAGCCGCAGCTTCCTCCTACACTTAACTCTCCCATTGCTCAGGTCCGCTCCTAATTAACCGCCTCAGACACACGCTAATTACTGCACCAGCTCAGCGGCAGCTTGCATTTTGTCTCATCAGCTGCACCTCCGCAGAAGGTGCGGGGGGACGAGCACTACGACAGCGGGCCACTCCTCCACCACAGCCAAACCAGGAGCTGCACGGCTCCCGCTCACCCCACGTCCCACACGGAGGGCATCGCACCGCGCTGCTCCTCCAGGAGCTGCCCCCAAAAAGCACAACACCGACCTCACCACATCGGGAGCACGGCGAACCTACAGCTGCGAGGGAAAGGAGCGCACGGCGTGAGCTGTGAACGCTTCGTCCCGGCGCCTGGCAGCGGCTGAGAGGGAACGAAGGGAGATAAAACACACCGCACTGCATCTCCACTCCAGACCTCTGACACTGCAGTGGTTCAAACCCAACACTGTTCCATCCCTTGCACTTTAAAGGACGCCTCTGTGCACCACCTCAGCACGCCCCGTGGGGTCGGACTCACCAGAGCTTCCACAGTGCCGAGATCTTTGATTTTGTTGCCACTCAGATTCAGGTACGTGAGATTGGGACACCTCTCTGCCAGGACCTCCAGGCCTCCAGAAATGACGTTGTCGCTCAGCTCCAGCTGCAGAGGGGGACGAGCGAAGGGATGAAGGGCCGCATCCTTCCCCCCACACCCGGGAGCTCCGCTCCTCCCTTCCCAGCTCAACCCGTCCCGCGGCGCTGCCGGGGTGAACTCCCAGCTCACAGAACGTGCTCCTGAACTTCAGGAGTTGTGTTCAGCTGAGAGCAGCGCAGGCTCGGCCACCTCTGCCTGTGCAGCGTGTAACGGCAGGGACACAGCGCAGCCACCTCAGATGGGAACAAAGAGCCCCAATGGAGCCCCATAGGGACCCCACAGAGACCCACAGGAGAGCAGGGCAACCCTCGGGCCCCATAACATCCACAGAAGAGATCACAGAGCCCCACATGGAGTAAAAGGAGGACAGGTCAACCCATAGGGACCAAAGAGCCCCATGGAGCCCCATAGAGAGCAAAAGGTGGACAGGTCAACCCACAGAACCCAATGGGGCCCCATAGAGACCCCATAGTGACCCACAGGAGAGCAGGACAACCTTTGGGCCCCATAGCATCCAGAGAAGAGTTCAGAGCCCCACAGAGAGAAATGAGAGGACAGGTCAACCCATAGAGGCCAAAGAGCCCCATGGAGCCCCATAGTAACCCACAGGAGAGCAGGCCAGCCTTACGACTGTGAAGAGGAACGGGACCTGGGGGGGTGGTCCACGCTCAGCTGAACCTGAGCTCATAGTGTGCCCAGGTGGACAAGAGGGCGGAGTCTGGGCCCCATAACATCCACAGAAGAGCACAAAGAGCCCCATAGAGAGCAACAGGAGGACAGGTCAACCCATAGGGACCAAAGACAGCCCCATAGAGACCCACAGGAGAGCAGGTCAACCTTTGGGCCCCATAGCATTCATAGTTCATAGAGCCCCACGCAAAAGGAGGACAGGTCAACCCATAGGGACCAAAGAGCCCCATGGAGCCCCATAGAGACCCACAGGAGAGCTTACAGAGCCCCATAGAGAGAATAGAAGGACAGGTCAACCCATAGGGACCAGAGATCCCTAGAAAGCCCCATAGTGACCCCACGGAGCCCCTTAGTGACTCCACAGAGCCCCACAGGAAAGCAGGACAACCCTCGGACCAGGACCCCCAGGTCTTTCTCTCTGTGCAGAGCCCCTGCCCAGCACTCACCCCCATCCTGTACTGCTGCACGCAGCTGTTCCTCCCCGGATCCCCGCAGGTTAACCCCGCAGGGCAGGTGGGACACGTACCTTGCGGAGCTTGCTCAGCGTGGGCAGCTTGGCCAGCGATGTCAGCTGCACATTGGCCATGCTGAGGAACTCAAGCTCCTTAAAGGAATCGTTCAGCCCTTCGATCTCCCCGGTGCTGGACTTGCAGTTATCGAGCACCAACTCCGTCACCTTCAAACAGAGCACAGAGGGATGAGCAGCGCCGAACCCACGACTCCCCACAGCACAGCAGGGTCTGCACTTCTGCTGGTGGTCTCTGAGTCACTGAGCCCACTCCTGTGGCCTCAGCCACCCCCACCCGCCTCACTGAGAGGCACACAGAACTATCGCACGACAACTATCTTCCCTCGGGCTCCCTCTGTGTGGCACCCAAGCTGTGGCTTTGGTGCGGACCCTTTCTGGGCTCCCCATGGCACAGCACTGCTGGAAGCGAATGGGACCACCCCATAGGGAGCAGGAGGTGAAGGCCCTGTGCCAAAGGGGGGTACCCACCCCATCCCACCCCACCCGGCACACCCTACACGTCAGCAGGGACAAAACCCAGCGGTGCTTTTCCCTACAGAAGTCACTTCTAAACCCCAACCCTTCCCTACAAAACTCACCTCTAGATCTCAACTGTCCCCTACAAAACTCCCTCCTAAACCCCGACCGTCCCCTACAAAACTCACTTCTAAGCCCCGACTGCCGCACTGTGCACCCGGGAGCCCACAAAGCCACCCCACTCTTCCCCACATCCAAAGCCCTGAGCAGTGCGTCCCGCGGGTTAACGAAGCCCAATTAAGCGGCACCAAGCAGCTAATTAATTTGCAGATCGCTTCATCCTCTGTGGAACACATCCCTCATTAGCAAGGGTGGTAACAGGGCCATGGCTCTGTCCTAACGCATCCATGGGGCTGCAGCATCGCGCACAGCCTCAGCACAGGGCTGTGCCCCACGCCCACGGGGGTCCTGCACCCCACACATCCAAAGCAGAGCATCCCCACCGCGATAACCCCCATGGCTGTGGGGCCGCACAGCACCGCACCGCAGCTCCCCACACTCTGCCCCACTCCGTGTGCTGCGATACCAAACGTGGGCTGCAATCCCACACTGAGTCCGGACCGACCCCACAGAACCGCAGGGGTCGGAAGGGACCTCCAGAGAGCAGCGAGTCCAACCCCTATGCCAAATCAGCTCCCTACACCAGGTCACACAGGTCTCCAAAACGGCCCCAAAACCCCAAGAAACGACCCCAAAATAACCCCAAAATCCCTCAAAATGACCCCAAAATCCTTTATTTCAATTCCACGTGCCCCATATAGCAGCAATGCCTCCCAAAATGACACCAAAATCCTTTTTTCCAATTCTAAGAGCCCCAAAAGTCAGCACTGGCCCCCCAGATGGCCCCAAAATCTCCCATGACTCCAAAATCCTCCAAAATGACCCCAAAACCACATGAAATGACCCCAAAACGACCCCAAAACCCTTTACTCCAATTCCATGTGCCCCATATGGCAGCACTGGCCCCCAAAAACCACAATGTGACCCCAAAATCCTCCAAAAATGACTCCAAAATGGCCCCAAATGACCCTGAAACCTCCCCAGAATGACCCCAAAACCCCACACAGTGACCCCACAGAACCCCAGAATCATAGGGGTTGGAAGGGACCTCCAGAGATCCTTGAGTCCAACCCCACTGCGAAAGCAGTTCCCTACACCAGGTCGCACACGTCTCCAAAACGGACCCAAAATCCCACAGAGTGACCCCAAAGTCCCTTACTCCAATTCCATGTGTCCCAAACACCAGCAATGCCCCAAAATGACCCTAAAATGACCACAAAATCCCAAGAAATTACTCCAAAATGGCTCCAAAATCCCCCATAATGGCCCCAAAATCCTTTACTCCAATTCCACGTGCCCCGTATGGCAGCAATGCCCTCCCATATGACCCTAAAATGACCCCAGAACCACCCAAAACGATCCCAAAATCCCACACAATGACCCCAAAGTCCACAGCACTGCAGTTTCCATACGGTGCCCCTTGTCAGAGGATCCCCTCCCTCGACCTGCTGGCCACGCAGGACACGGGGCTCATCCTGGGGTGACTTTGGGGGCACTCTGTGGGATTCTGGGGTCATTTCTGAGTAATTCGGTGGGATTTCGGGGTCATTTTAGGGGGTATTGCTGCCACACGGGGCCCATGGAATTGGAATAAAGGATTTTAGGGTCATTGCATGGGATTTTGGGGGGCACTACTGCCATATGAGGCACATGGAATTGTAATAAAGGATTTTAGGGTCATTTTGGGTCATTTTGAGGTAATTTTGGGGGCCAGTACTGCCACGTGGGGAACATGGAACAGGAATAAAGGATTTTGGGGTCATTTTGGAGTAATTTTGTGGGACTCTGGGGTGACTTCGGGGTCATTTTGTGAGATTTAGGGGTCACTTTGAGTGGATTCTGGGGTCATTTGGGGGGATTTCGGGGTCATTCTGGAGTCATTTTGTGGGTCTTTGGGGTCATCGGGTGTGGATTTTGGGGTCATTTTGTGGTCACTTTGTGGGGCATTACTGTCATATGGAGCCCATGGAATTGGAATAAAGGATTTTGGGGTCATTTTCAGGTGACTTTGGGGTCAATTTGAGTGGATTTTGTGGGATTTTGGGGTCACTTTGTGGGGGTATTGCTGGCATATGGGGCCCATGGAAATGGAGTAAGGGATTTTGAGGTCATTTTGGAGTAATTCTGCGGAACTTTGGGGTCATTCTGTGGGATTTTGGGGTCATTTTAGGGGGCATTGCTGCCATATGGAGCCCAAGGAATTGTAATACAGGATTTTAGGGTCATTGTGTGGGATTCTGGGGTCATTTTGGATTAATTTTGGGGTCATTTTGGGTGGCATTACTGCCATATGAGGCCCATGGAATTGTAATAAAGGATTTTAGGGCCATTTTGGGTCACTCTGAGGTAATTTTGGAGGCCCCTACTTCAATATGGGGCACATGGAATTGGAATAAAGGATTTTGGGGTCATTCTGTGCGATTTTGGGGTCATTTGGGAATAATTTCATGGGTCTTTGGGGTCATTTTGCAGGGTACTGCTGCTATATGGGGCCCATGGAATTGGAATAAAGGATTTTGGGGTCATTTTGGGGGCCAGTGCTGCCATGTGGGGAACATGGAATTAGAATAAAGGATTTTGGGGTCATTTTGGAGTAATTGTGTGGGACTTTGGGGTCATTTGGGGGGATTTCGGGGTCATTCTGGAGTCATTTCTTGGGTCTTTGGGGCCATTTTGGAGTAATTTTGGGGTCATTTGGGGGTCACTTTTTGGGGCACTGCTGTCATACGGGGCCCACGGAATCGGAATAAAGGATTTTGGGTCACTTTGGGGTGAGCTGCTGGCCCCGCTGTGTTTAACGCACCCATTCCACTGCGGAGCAATAGGGCCAGGGGGAGGGGGAAGGGGGGTGGGCGCTGCCGTGGGGGCAGCAGGTTCAGCTCCACGGGGCCGTCCGTGCCGAGCACGACGCGTGGGTGCCCCATCCCGGGGCCGAGGAGGGGTCCGTGGGCAACGTGAGCGGGTGGGGGCGTGCAGCCCACGGCACGGAGCGGAACCGGGCCGGGGGCGGGATCGGGGCTTTGGGGCGCGCTACGGCTGCGCGGTTCAGCGATGTCTGCGGTTCCCTCCGTCCCGAGCGGAGATCCCGAGACCGCTCCGCGCCGGGCGCTCCGGGGCCGCTTTACGCCATCGCCGCGGCGCTCAGCGGAGATCCCGCGCGGAGCGGAAGCGGCGCGGGCGGAGGAGACGGCGCCGCGCGGGGCGGACCCCCCCGGGACCGCGTTCGGCGGAACGGGGAACACCAACGACAGGAGGGGATCGAGGAGGGCGGCCGCGGAGCGGCCCCCGCGGGGAACCGGGCCGAAATAAAACGGAAAGCGAAAGGAAACGGCCGAGCGGAGCCCCGCGGGGCCGCGCCGCGCTCCCGGTCTGCCGCCCAACCCCCACGGCGCGCCCGAGCCGACGCCGCTCCGCACCGCGCGGGGCGGACTCACCTCCTCGGGGGCCTGGTTCCGCAGCTCCAGGTTGATGCGCTTTTTCATCTCCATCGCCACCTCCTCCTCCTCCTCGCCCCGCGGCTCCGCGCTGCCGAAGGAGGGAAGGGCGGCCGAGGGCACGCAGCCGCCGCCGCCGCCGCCGCCGCCGCCGCCGCCGGGAGGGAGGGAGGGAGGGAGCGGGGTGTTGGGAGCAGCCGGGCCCGCTCCGTGTGCGGGGTGTCCGGGCTGATCCGGGCCCGCTCCGCGTGGGGGGTGTCCGGGCTGTCCGAGGTATCCGGGCTCTCCGGTCTACCCGGGCCGTCCGGGCCTGCTCCGCGCGCAGCTGTCCGAGCTCCCCGGTCTGTCCGGGCCCGCTGCGCGCTCGGCCGTGCGGGTGATCGGGTGATGGAGTGAAGGGGCTCCGCGGGGTTCCCGGGGCCGCTGCGGGCGCAGCTGCGGCGCCGTCAGGGTCCGCACGCACACTGCGCCTCCATGACGCGGCGCGTGGCGCCCCCTTCGCCGCCGCGACCCCGCCCCCCCTCCGAGGGCGGGACTTCCGCCGCGCCGCCGCGCTTCTCGTTGGCCGCGTGCGGCTCGGCGCGATTGGTCCGAGACGCTGCCCGTCACGGCGGCGCGGGACTTTAAACTGAGGGAGATGGAGGGGCGGCGCGGAATGGCGCGCGCGCGGGGGGCGGGGTCGGGTTGGCGGGAACTGCACGCGGGGGGTGGGGCTACGAATACATGCCCGCGCGGACACGGGTAGGGGCACGGGTAGGGGCACGGATAGGGGCGCGGGTACGGGTGGGGCACGGATAAGGGTATGGGGAAGGGCGGTTGGGCGGGTCGGTAAGTGGGGAGACGAGCGGGCAGCCAGGCAGGACGGCAGGGAGGGGAGCAGAGAGATAACGGGGGGAGAAAGCGGGGGGCAAGCAGGCGGGGGGGCTGCAAAGCCAATAAACGTTGGATGGAGGAATCTGACGGGTTTGGGATGCAGCTGGGAGTGTGGTAACTCTGGGATGCTAACTGGAGATAATGGAACAGCTAGATGGCAACGAGGAAGCGAATGTGACCCTCGGACTGGTAGCACTACAACACGGTCCAGAGATAAAGATAGTTTAGGCATAGTGGGAATGGGAACAGAATTAATGGAAACCAGGCAAAAGCCATGTAGGCTCCCCTTTGGGTACTGGTGGCTGTGTGGAGATGGATATGCCCATAAAATGCTCCCACTGAGTTCGACCGGGACGTGCACGGCGGGACGTCCGATGCCTCACACTGGTACACGTACTCGTGCAGAACCCCCACGAGGGGTCTTAAGAACCGTGTGGATACGAACAAAAAGTAAAAACCCCACTAATTGAAAGGCCTTCAGGATTTCATAGTTTTGTTCGGTGGCTAATTCCAGCCCTAGGAGTAAGTGTATTAGAAAAGGCCGTAGTGAATGTGTCAGCCACTATGGAAAGAACTGAGAATGTAACATCAGATACCATCCAAGGTTTGCAAACAGAGATTTCTTCTTTGAGTAAAGTAGTTCTGCAGAACAGAACGGCTCCAGACCTAACTGCAAAGGGGGGAGTCTGTACAGTAATTAATCAAAGCTGCTGTGCTCACGTGGACCAAGATCAACGTAGAAACTGACACACAGGCGATTCAGAAACGGGTTGAAGTGCTGCACCAAGTCTCATTAGATGGTACCTCATTTGGATTTACACACTTATGGAATCAGCTCACTAGCTGGCTCCCTGATTAAGCCTGGCTAAAGCAACCGTCTGTAGCAATAGTGGTGCTGTTTATTCCCATAGTGATGACTTGTACAGGTGTGTGGTGCTTTCTCTGGTGCTGTCGAAGGAGCCTGCATGGTTACACCACCTGGAAAAGAAATTGCATCAACCGCCAAGCAGAACCTGGGAAGTGTTTCAGGAAGGAGATAATGGACAATAGTACGTCATAGGCAAAAGAATTTGCCTGTTATATTGAGAAGGGGGATTGAATCATGAGAACAGCTTATCCATGGTAACAACAACTCGTTACATAAATCAAGCGGCCGCATCATTGTGTGACAGGTAGAGCTGCTGTTTGCAGCTCCGTACAAGGGTGAGGGACAACACAGCACAAGAAGCTGTGGTTGCTGACAGCACAATGATGGTCCTGAGAAGCTGCTGCCTGCAACTCAGTGAAGGGGGTCTGTGAAGATAAGAAGGCAAAACAACGTACAGTGATCCCCTCAACATGTGGAAATCTGTTGTGGCCACTGCACGTGTCGCTCACTTGGGAACTTCTGTCTGTATGTGTGGGATGTGATGAGTACGCATGTGCTGTACCTTTAAATACGTACTCATTTCTGTCTTTGGGTGCACGTATGGTGGAGAGATCCCCATGCACCCAGCGCTGTAATCAAGGGAAAGCCTGCTGGACATAGTGCACTGCTGTGCAAAGTTACTGTGTTGCGTTCCTCGGCATCGGGGCAAGCGGGGAGCAAGTGGGGATACACAGAGAGCAGCGGAGGAGGGGGGGGGCATCTGGGAAGTGGACAGTGGGAGGGCATCCAGGGATCCAGGGTGGCGGGAAGTGGGCAGGGAGTACAGCAGGAACTGCAGCACTAAGACAGTGCAGACACACAGTGCGCACACACACACACACACACACGCACAGACACACAGTGCACACAGACACACACACACACACAAGTGCACACACAGTGCACACACACAGTACACACACACAGTGCACACACACACACAGAACACGCACGCACACCGTGCACACACATGAACAGTGCGCAAACACAAGTATGCACACACACACAGTGCACACACAGTGCACGCACACACAGTGCACACACGCACAGTGCACAAATACGAACACACACAAACACACAGTGCACTCACACACACAGTGCTGACACAGTGCACACACACACACACAGTGCACACACAGTGCACGCACACACAGTGCACACACACACAGTGCACAAATACGAACACACACAAACACACAGTTCACACACACACAGTGCACTCACACACACAGTGCTGACACAGTGCACACACACACACACAGTGCACACACAGTGCACGCACACACAGTGCACGCACACACAGTGCACAAATACGAACACACACAAACACACAGTTCACACACACACAGTGCACTCACACACAGTGCTGACACAGTGCACACACACACACAGTGCACACACACACTGCACTCACACACAGTGCACACAGAGTGCACACACACACACAGTCGACACACACAGTGCACACACACACAGTACACTCACACACACACACAGTGCACACAGTACACACACACACAGTACACTCACACACACACAGTGCGCACACACAGTGCACACACACACTGTGCACACACACACACAGTGCAAACACATGCAGTGCACACACACACAGAGCGTACACACGAACACACACGAACACAGAGTACACACAGTGCACATACACAGTGCACACACACACTCACAGTGCACACACAATGCACACACAAAAAGTGCACGCACACAAAGACACACAGTGCACACACAGTGCACACACACACACAGTGCACAAACACAGTGCACAGACAGTGCACACACACTGTGCACACACACACACACACTGCACACACAGTGCACACACACACACAGAACATGCACGCACACTGTGCACACACACAAACAGTGCACACAAAAACAGTATGCACACACACACAGTGCACGCACACACACAGTGCACACACACATAGTGCACTCACACACAGTGCTGACACAGTGCACACACACGCACACTGTGCACACACGCACACCGCACTCACACACATAGTGCTCACACAGTGTACACACACACAGTGCACACACACGGACAGTGCACACACACACACACAGTGCACAAATACACAGTGCACAACAGTGCACACACACACACAGAACACACAGACACAGTGCGCACACACACTGCACACACTGTACACACACACACACACAGTGCACAGAGACACACTGTACACACTGTGCACACGCACAGTGCAGACACAGAGCACACACACACACACACACCGACAAAGTGCACACACACACAGTGCACACACAGTGCACAAACACACACACAGTGCACACACACTGCACCCACACACAGTACAAACACACACACACAGTGCACACACACTCAATGCACATACACGAACACACAAACACACGAACACACACAAACACACAGTGCACACACACCGTGCACACACACACACACACAGTGCACACACAGTGCACACACAAACAGTGCACACACACAAACACACACACACACATGGTGCACACACACACAGTGCACACACACAGTGCTGACACAGTGCACACACACACACACAGTGCACACACAGTGCACGCACACACAGTGCACGCACACACAGTGCACAAATACGAACACACACAAACACACAGTTCACACACACACAGTGCACTCACACACAGTGCTGACACAGTGCACACACACACACAGTGCACACACACACTGCACTCACACACAGTGCACACAGAGTGCACACACACACACAGTCGACACACACAGTGCACACACACACAGTACACACACACACAGTACACTCACACACACACAGTGCGCACACACAGTGCACACACACACTGTGCACACACACACACAGTGCAAACACACGCAGTGCACACACACACACAGAACACACACATAGTGCACACACACAGAGCGTACACACGAACACACACGAACACAGAGTACACACAGTGCACATACACAGTGCACACACACACTCACAGTGCACACACAATGCACACACAAAAAGTGCACGCACACAAAGACACACAGTGCACACACAGTGCACACACACACACAGTGCACAAACACAGTGCACAGACAGTGCACACACACTGTGCACACACACACACACACTGCACACACAGTGCACACACACACACAGAACATGCACGCACACTGTGCACACACACAAACAGTGCACACAAAAACAGTATGCACACACACACAGTGCACACACACATAGTGCACTCACACACAGTGCTGACACAGTGCACACACACGCACACTGTGCACACACGCACACCGCACTCACACACATAGTGCTCACACAGTGTACACACACACAGTGCACACACACAGACAGTGCACACACACACACACAGTGCACAAATACACAGTGCACAACAGTGCACACACACACACAGAACACACACACAGTGCGCACACACACTGCACACACTGTACACACACACACACACAGTGCACAGAGACACACTGCACACACTGTGCACACGCACAGTGCAGACACAGAGCACACACACACACACACCGACAAAGTGCACACACACACAGTGCACACACAGTGCACAAACACACACTCAATGCACATACACGAACACACAAACACAGTACACACACACACACACAGTGCACACACACTCAATGCACATACACGAACACAAACACACGAACACACACAAACACACAGTGCACACACTCACACAGTGCACACACACACACACAGTGCACACACAGTGCACACACACACAGTACACACACACACAGTGCACACACACTCAATGCACACACACGAACACACAAACACACGAACACACACAAACACACAGTGCACACACACCGTGCACACACACACACACACAGTGCACACACAGTGCACACACAAACAGTGCACACACACAAACACACACACACACGGTGCACACACACACAGTGCACACACACAGTGCACTCACAGTGCACACACACACAGTGCACTCCCCCCCCCACACACACAGTGCACACACACAAAGTGAACACACACGAATACACACAGACACATAGTGTCGTGAAAGACAGAAACTGTTTTTCCCTTCTTTTGTCTCAAAGCTTGCTTCCTAAGGCCTTTTCTGGTGACAAGACTCTGACTGATAACTGCCGGTTACCCAGATGGGTGCTATGGTGCCTCATTGTCTCTGCTTATGGTTGTAAAGATAAGCAGAAATAGGGGCAAATAGTCTTTTCCGGGGGGCACGGCTTGGAGAAGCTGACCACCACAAAAAGACAGTGCTCCTGCATGGCAAGGAAGGCAACATCCGCTGCTGGCTTATCTGTTGAGCCAGACATGTCACACAAGCAAATAGAAAAAAATACCTGAGAAATGGGGATAAAAGGCCTTCACTGAACCAAGGATTTTTGAGAGAAGAAGAGAGGAAGAGAAGAGAAGAATTCCTGGAGAAGAACTCCCAAAGAGAAAATCTTTGAGGAGAACTCCCGAAGATGGACCCTGAGACCTGCTTGCTGCCATCTCCCATCCCCCGCGGTGACCAGACGAGTTCCTGAGACTATGAACCTCGCTGGACCCACGGTGATGATTATATCTCTCTTGCTTTCTATCAAGACTCCTTGCTTTTTTTTATCCCTTTTCTATCGCTCACCTTCCCTTCCCCATATCCCTAAGCAACTAGTAATTGTAATAAACTGGTTGGGCTAACATTTGACCCGTTGTGTCTTAATCTCGCCATCGGGTATACACACAATATAAGAACCTCGTCTCCCTCCTTTATATTGGAGCGTGACAAGTGCACACACACAAATAGAACACACACACAGTGCACACACAGACACAGTGCACACACACACAATGCACACACAAAGTGCACACACTGTGCACACACAAACAGTGCACACACACGCACACAGTGCACACACACACAGTGCATACAAACGAACACACAGTGCACACACAGTTCACACAGAGTGCACACACACAGAGTACACACACACACAGTGCACCCACACGAACACACGCAAACACACAGTGCACACAGACACACAGTGCACATACACACACACAGTGCACACAC
This sequence comes from Callipepla californica brunnescens, assembly GCA_023055505.1. Taxonomy (NCBI): domain Eukaryota; kingdom Metazoa; phylum Chordata; class Aves; order Galliformes; family Odontophoridae; genus Callipepla; species Callipepla californica. The sequence goes on from JALIRH010000146.1 coordinate 199,918, forward strand.
AGTGCACACGCACACACACACACTGCACACACACAGTGCACAAGCACACACATTGCACACACAGTGCACAGACACTGACATTGCACACACAGTGCACACACAAACATTGCACACACACACTGCACACACACGCAGTACACACGCACACACAGTGCACACACACTCACAGTGCACACACAGTGCACACGCACGGATAGTGCACACACACGCACACAGTGCACACACACACATAGTGCACACACACACAGTGCGCACACACAGTGCACACACACACACAGTACACACACAAACACAGTGCACACAACATGCACACACACAGTGCACACGCACACACACACACTGCACACACACACTGCACACACACAGTGCACACAGTGCACACGCAGGGCAGTGCACACACAGGGCAGTGCACACACACAGAGTGTACACACAGTGCACACACACACAATGCACATGCACACACAGTGCACTCACAAACACACAGCTGACACAGTGCACACACACAAACACACAGTACACACGCACACAGAACACACACAGAGCACACACACACAGTGCACATGCACACACACACAGTGCACAAACAGTGCACACACACACAGTGCACACACTAAACACACACACATAGTACACACACAATGCACACACACACAATGCACACACACGAACACACACAAACACACAGTGCACACACACACACGCAGTGTGCACACACACACAGTGCACACACAGTGCACGCACACACAGTGCACACACACACAGTGCACAAATACGAACACACACAAACACACAGTTCACACACACACAGTGCACTCACACACACAGTGCTGACACAGTGCACACACACACACACAGTGCACACACAGTGCACGCACACACAGTGCACACACACACAGTGCACAAATACGAACACACACAAACACACAGTTCACACACACACAGTGCACTCACACACAGTGCTGACACAGTGCACACACACACACAGTGCACACACACACTGCACTCACACACAGTGCACACAGAGTGCACACACACACACAGTCGACACACACAGTGCACACACACACAGTACACTCACACACAGTACACTCACACACACACACAGTGCGCACACACAGTGCACACACACACTGTGCACACACACACACAGTGCAAACACATGCAGTGCACACACACACAGAACACACACATAGTGCACACACACAGAGCGTACACACGAACACACACGAACACAGAGTACACACAGTGCACATACACAGTGCACACACACACTCACAGTGCACACACAATGCACACACAAAAAGTGCACGCACACAAAGACACACAGTGCACACACAGTGCACACACACAGTGCACAAACACAGTGCACAGACAGTGCACACACACTGTGCACACACACACACACACACTGCACACACAGTGCACACACACACACAGAACATGCACGCACACTGTGCACACACACAAACAGTGCACACAAAAACAGTATGCACACACACAGTGCACGCACACACACAGTGCACACACACATAGTGCACTCACACACAGTGCTGACACAGTGCACACACACGCACACTGTGCACACACGCACACCGCACTCACACACATAGTGCTCACACAGTGTACACACACACAGTGCACACACACGGACAGTGCACACACACACACACAGTGCACAAATACACAGTGCACAACAGTGCACACACACACACACAGAACACACAGACACAGTGCGCACACACACTGCACACACTGTACACACACACACACACAGTGCACAGAGACACACTGTACACACTGTGCACACGCACAGTGCAGACACAGAGCACACACACACACACACACCGACAAAGTGCACACACACACAGTGCACACACAGTGCACAAACACACACACAGTGCACACACACTGCACCCACACACAGTACAAACACACACACACAGTGCACACACACTCAATGCACATACACGAACACACAAACACACGAACACACACAAACACACAGTGCACACACACCGTGCACACACACACACACACAGTGCACACACAGTGCACACACAAACAGTGCACACACACAAACACACACACACACATGGTGCACACCCACACAGTGCACACACACAGTGCACTCACAGTGCACACACACATAGTGCACACACACAAAGTGAACACACACGAATACACACAGACACATAGTGTCGTGAAAGACAGAAACTGTTTTTCCCTTCTTTTGTCTCAAAGCTTGCTTCCTAAGGCCTTTTCTGGTGACAAGACTCTGACTGATAACTGCCGGTTACCCAGATGGGTGCTATGGTGCCTCATTGTCTCTGCTTATGGTTGTAAAGATAAGCAGAAATAGGGGCAAATAGTCTTTTCCGGGGGGCACGGCTTGGAGAAGCTGACCACCACAAAAAGACAGTGCTCCTGCATGGCAAGGAAGGCAACATCCGCTGCTGGCTTATCTGTTGAGCCAGACGTGTCACACAAGCAAATAGAAAAAAATACCTGAGAAATGGGGATAAAAGGCCTTCACTGAACCAAGGATTTTTGAGAGAAGAAGAGAGGAAGAGAAGAGAAGAATTCCTGGAGAAGAACTCCCAAAGAGAAAATCTTTGAGGAGAACTCCCGAAGATGGACCCTGAGACCTGCTTGCTGCCATCTCCCATCCCCCGCGGTGACCAGACGAGTTCCTGAGACTATGAACCTCGCTGGACCCACGGTGATGATTATATCTCTCTTGCTTTCTATCAAGACTCCTTGCTTTTTTTTATCCCTTTTCTATCGCTCACCTTCCCTTCCCCATATCCCTAAGCAACTAGTAATTGTAATAAACTGGTTGGGCTAACATTTGACCCGTTGTGTCTTAATCTCGCCATCGGGTATACACACAATATAAGAACCTCGTCTCCCTCCTTTATATTGGAGCGTGACAAGTGCACACACACAAATAGAACACACACACAGTGCACACACAGACACAGTGCACACACACACAATGCACACACAAAGTGCACACACTGTGCACACACAAACAGTGCACACACACGCACACAGTGCACACACACACAGTGCATACAAACGAACACACAGTGCACACACAGTTCACACAGAGTGCACACACACAGAGTACACACACACACAGTGCACCCACACGAACACACGCAAACACACAGTGCACACAGACACACAGTGCACATACACACACACAGTGCACACACAGTGCACACACACACAGACACACACCGTGCACACACAGTGCACACACACACAGTACACACACACAAAGTGCACACACACACACATTGCACACACACACATTGCACATGCACACACAGTGCACTCACAAACACATGGCTGACACAGTGCACACACACACACACACAGTACACATGCACACAGAGCACACACAGAGCACACACACAGTGCACACGCACACACACACACTGCACACACACAGTGCACAAGCACACACATTGCACACACAGTGCACAGACACTGACAGTGCACACACAGTGCACACACAAACAGTGCACACACACACAGTGTACACACAGGGCACACACACAAAGTGCACACACACAAAATGCGCACACAGTGCACACACACACACAGTGCACACGCACACAGTAAACACACACAAACATTGCACACACACACTGCACACACACGCAGTACACACGCACACACAGTGCACACACACTCACAGTGCACACACAGTGCACACGCACGGATAGTGCACACACACGCACACAGTGCACACACACACATAGTGCACACACACACAGTGCGCACACACAGTGCACACACACACACAGTACACACACAAACACAGTGCACACAACATGCACACACACAGTGCACACGCACACACACACACTGCACACACACACTGCACACACACACTGCACACACACAGTGCACACAGTGCACACACAGGGCAGTGCACACACAGGGCAGTGCACACACACAGAGTGTACACACAGTGCACACACACACAATGCACATGCACACACAGTGCACATGCACACACAGTGCACTCACAAACACACAGCTGACACAGTGCACACACACAAACACACAGTACACACGCACACATTGCACACACAGAGCACACACACACAGTGCACATGCACACACACACAGTGCACAAACAGTGCACACACACACACAGTGCACACACTAAACACACACACATAGTACACACACAATGCACAAAGACACAATGCACACACACGAACACACACAAACACACAGTGCACACACACACACGCAGTGCGCACACACACACAGTGTACACACAGTGCACGCAAACAGTGCACACACACACACTGTGCACACACACACCGTATACACACACACAGTGCACACACAGTACACACACAAACAGTGCACACACACGAACACACACAAACACACAGTGCACACACACACACAGTGCACACACACAAACACACACAGAGTGCATACACACACAGTGCACACAGTGCACACACACACACAGATCACACACACACACAATGCACACACAGTGCACACACACAAACACACAGTGCACAAACAGAGCACACACACACACTCAGTGCACACACTGTACACACACACACTCACAGTACACACACAGAGCACGCACACACAATACACACACGAACATACACAAACACACAGTGCACACACACACAATGCACACACACAGTGTACACACTGTGCACACACACAGTGCACACACACAGAGTGCACATAACGTGCACACACAGTGCACACACACACTGTGCACACACACACTGTATACACACACACAGTGCACACACAAACAGTGCACACACACGAACACAAACACATTGCACACAGACACACAGTGCACACACACAAAGTGCACACACACAAACACACACAGAGTGCATACACACATACACAGTGCACACACACACACAGTGCACACACAGTGGACATGCACACACAGTGCACTCAAAAACACACAGCTGACACAGTGCACACACACACACACACAGTGCAAACACAGTGCACACACACACACTGCACACACAGTGCACTCACACACAAACAGTACACATGCACACAGAGCACACACACAGAGCACACACACAGTGCACACGCACACACACACACTGCACACACACAGTGCACCCACACAAAGTGCACACAGTGCACGAACACACAAGACTAGAGTGCACACACACAGTGCACGCACACACACACAGTGCACACGCAAAGAGTGCACACAGGGCACACACACGCAGAACACACACACACACAGTGCACACACAGTGCACACACACAAAATGCGCACACAGTGCACACACACACACACAAAATGCGCACACACACAGTGCACACAGTGAACACACACACAGTGCACACACACACATATTGCACACACACACACACACACAGTGTACACATACAGAACACGCACGCACACAGTGTGCATGCACACACACACACTGCACACACATGAACACACACAAACACACAGTGCACACACAAACGCACACACAGTATACACTCACACAGTGTACACACAGTGCACACACAAACAGTGTGCACACACGAACACACACAAACACACAGTTCACATGCGCACACAGTGGACACACACACAGTGCGCATGCACGGACTGTGCACACTTACAAACACACAGTGTACACACAGTGCACAAACACGCAAAGTGCACATACACACTGCACAACAGTGCACACACACACACACAGTGCACACGCACACGCACATAGTGCAAACACACACATTGCACACACACACACACAGTCCATACACGCAAAGAGTATGAACTCACAGTGCACACAAACATACACACTGCGCAAACAAAGCACACTCACACGCACACAGTGCACACACACACATTACACACTCACACACAGTACATGCACACAGAACACACACAAACACACAGTGCACACACACACAGTGCACACACACACACATTGCACACAGTGCACACACACATTGCACACAGTGCACACAGTGCACACACGCATTGCACACACAGTGCACACACACACACACACACACACAGTGCACACACACAGTGCACACACACACACATAGTGCACACACCGTGCTCAAACACACACCTTGCACATACAGTGAAAACACACACACACACACAGTGTACACTGTGAACACACACAGTACACACACACACATTTTACACACTCACACATTTTGCACACACACAGTGTACACACAGTGCGCACACAAACAGTGTACACACACGAACGCACACAAAGACACAGTGCACACAAAGACACAGTGGACACACACACAGTGCACACACACACACACATTGCACGCACAGTGCACACACAGAAAGTGCACAAACACACAAATTGCACTTATACACAGTGCACATCAGTGCACACACACACAGAACACGCACACAAACACAGTGCACATATACACAGTGCAAAACACTGCACATACAAACACACAGTGCACACACACACACACAGTGCACACACTGTGACCACGCACACTGCACACACAGTGCACACACACACACACAATACACAATCACACACACAGAGTGCAGAGAGACTAACTGCAAACACTGTGCACACGCACACTGCAAACACTGTGCACACACACACATGGTACACAGACATACACACACACACACACGGTGCACACAGTGCGCACACGCAGTGCACACACAGTGCACACACAGTGTACACATACACAGAACACACACACACGGTGCACACACAAACTGCACACACAGAGCACGCACACACACACAGTGCACACACACACAGAGCACACACAATGCACACAAACACACACACTGCGCACAATGTGACCACACACACTACACACTCTGTGCACGCACACACACACACACAGCAAAAACACACACACAGAGTGCAAAAGACACACTGCACACACTGTGCACAAGCACACTGCAAACACTGTGCGCACACACAGACACACACACTGCACACAGTGCGCACACGCAGTGCAGACACAATGCACACACACACAGTGCACACACACACACTGCACACACACAGAGATTGCGAACACACAGTGCACACACACACACACACACACACTGCGCAAACAATGCACACTTACACAGGCACACACACGATCACACACACACACACAGTGCACACACAAACACACACACACAGGGCACACAGTGCCCACAAGCAGTGCAGACACAGTGCACACACACACAGAACACACACACACAGTGTCCACACACAGACAGTGCACACAGTGCACACAGTGCACACGCACACAGTGCGCACACACACATTGCACACATACACACACACAGTGCACACGCACACAGTGCACGCACACACAGTGCACACGTACACACAGAACACACAGTGGACACACACACACAGTGAACACACTGTGACCACTCAAACTGCACACACTGTGCAAACACACACACACACACAACACACAAACAAACACACACCGTGCACAGAGGCACACTGTACACACTGTGCACACGCACACTGTAAACACTGTACACACACACACACACAGTGCACACACAGTGCACACACAGAAAGTGCACAAACACACAAAGTGCACATATACACAGTGCACAACAGTGCACAAACACACAATACACAAACACAAACAGTGCACAGAAACACACTACACACACTGTGCACACGCACACTGCAAACACTGTGCACACACACACACACACACAGTCCACACAGAGCACAAACAGTGCAGAAACAGTGCACACACACAGAGTGCACACAGAGTGCACACAGTGCACACACACACACACAGTGGACAAACTGTGCACAAACACACACCGTGCACATAAAGTGCACACACACAGTGCACACTGTGAACACACACACAGTGCACACACACACATATTGCACATACACACACACACAGTGCACACACACACACACAGTGCACACACACACATATTGCACATACACACACACACAGTGCACACACACACAGTGCACACACACACACAATGCACACACACGAACACACACACACAATGCACACACAAACACACACACAGTATACACACACACAGTGTACACACAGTGCACACACATACAGTATACACACACGAACACACACAAATAAACAATGCACACACTGGACACACACACAGTGCACATGCACACACACTGCACACACAGAAAATGCAAAAAGACACAAAGTGCTCATAAACACTGTGCACAACAGTGCACACACACACAGGACACACGCACACACACACACACAGAACACACACACAGCGCACACAAACACACAGTGCACAAACACACAGTGCACACAAACACACACACTGCGCACAATGTGACCACACACACTGCACAATCTGTGCACGCACACACACACTTACAATGCACAAACACACACACAGAGTGCACAAAGACACACTGCACACACTGTGCACACGCACACTGCAAACACTGTGCACACACACACACACACACTGCACACAGTGCGCACACGCAGTGCAGACACAATGCACACACACAAAGTCCACACACACACACACACACACACAGTCCACACACACACAGTGCACACACACACACACACAGTGCACATACACACACACACAGTGCACGCAAACACAGTGCACACGTATACACAGAGCACACAGTGCACACGCACGGACAGTGCACAAACACACACAGTGCACATATACACAGTGCACAACAGTGCACACACACAGTGCAGACACAGTGCACACACACGCAGTGCACACAGTGCACTCACACAGTGCACACAGTGCGAACACGCCGTGCAGACACAGTGCACACACACACAGAACACACGCACACAGTCCATACACACACAGTGCACACACAGTGCACACACACATTGCACACAGTGCACACACACACATTGCACGCACACACACACACTGCACACACATTGCACACACACACAGTGCACACACTGCACACACACACAGTGCACACACTGCACACACATACACAGTACACACACACACAAACAGTACAAACACAGTGCACACACAACGCACAGTACACAAACATACAGGGCCCACACACTGCACAAACACACACAGTGAACACAGAGTGCAAACACACATATGTAGTGCACACCCAGAGCACACACACGCACACACAGTGCTCACAGCGCATACACACACACTGCACACACACACAGTTCACACACACACACTCCACAAACCCACATTGCACACACAGTGCGCACACACACAGTGCTCACACACATACAAGTTGCACACGCACACAGTGCACACACACACATACACACTGTGCACACACAGTGCACACACAAGACAGTGAACACACACACACACACAAAACACAGTGCAGACACACACACTGCACACACACACAGTGCTCACGCACACACAGTGCACACATACACACCCAGTGAACGCACAGTGCCCCCACACACACAGACAACACACACACAGTACACACACAGAGCACACACACTCACAGTGCACACACAGTGCACACACAATGCACAGACTAACACACAGTGCACACACACAAAGTGCTCACACACAATGCACCCACACAGTGCACGCACACACACACACACTCACACACACCATGCACACACACACACACAGTGCACACTCACACACACTGAACAAACACACAGTGCACACAGACGCACACACACACACAGTGAACACACACAGGCACACTGAACACACAGTGCACACACAGTGCACACACTCACACAGAACACGCATGCACACAGTGCACACACACACACTGCACACACACACACACACACACAGTACACACACACTGCACACACACACACAGTGCGCACAGAGTGCACACACATACACAGTCCACACACACACGCAGTGCACACACACACAGTGCACATGCACACACAGTGCACTCACAAACACACAGCTGACACAGTGCACACACACACACACAGTGCACACACAGTGCACACACACACAGTACACACACACAGTGCACACACACACACACACAGTGCACATACACACACACACAGTGCACGCAAACACAGTGCACACGTATACACAGAGCACACAGTGCACACGCACGGACAGTGCACAAACACACACAGTGCACATATACACAGTGCACAACAGTGCACACACACAGTGCAGACACAGTGCACACACACGCAGTGCACACAGTACACTCACACAGTGCACACAGTGCGAACACGCCGTGCAGACACAGTGCACACACACACAGAACACACGCACACAGTCCATACACACACAGTGCACACACAGTGCACACACACATTGCACACAGTGCACACACACACATTGCACGCACACACACACACTGCACACACATTGCACACACACACAGTGCTCACACACATACAAGTTGCACACGCACACAGTGCACACACACACATACACACTGTGCACACACAGTGCACACACAAGACAGTGAACACACACACACACACAAAACACAGTGCAGACACACACACTGCACACACACACAGTGCTCACGCACACACAGTGCACACATACACACCCAGTGAACGCACAGTGCCCCCACACACACAGACAACACACACACAGTACACACACAGAGCACACACACTCACAGTGCACACACAGTGCACACACAATGCACAGACTAACACACAGTGCACACACACACAGTGCTCACACACAATGCACCCACACAGTGCACGCACACACACACACACTCACACACACCATGCACACACACACACACAGTGCACACTCACACACACTGAACAAACACACAGTGCACACAGACGCACACACACACACAGTGAACACACACAGGCACACTGAACACACAGTGCACACACAGTGCACACACTCACACAGAACACGCATGCACACAGTGCACACACACACACTGCACACACACACACACACACACAGTACACACACACTGCACACACACACACAGTGCGCACAGAGTGCACACACATACACAGTCCACACACACACGCAGTGCACACACACACAGTGCACATGCACACACAGTGCACTCACAAACACACAGCTGACACAGTGCACACACACACACACAGTGCACACACAGTGCACACACACACAGTACACACATACACGCAGTGCACACACACACAGTGCACATGCACACACACAGTGCATATGCACACGCAGTGCACTCACAAACACACAGCTGAAACAGAGCACACACACACAGTGCACATGCACACACACACACAATGCACACACACGAACACACACACACAATGCACACACAAACACACACACAGTATACACACACACAGTGTACACACAGTGCACACACATACAGTATACACACACGAACACACACAAACAATGCACACAGTGGACACACACACAGTGCACATGCACACACACTGCACACACAGAAAATGCAAAAAGACACAAAGTGCTCATAAACACTGTGCACAACAGTGCACACACACACAGGACACACGCACACACACACACACAGAACACACACACAGCGCACACAAACACACAGTGCACAAACACACAGTGCACACAAACACACACACTGCGCACAATGTGACCACACACACTGCACAATCTGTGCACGCACACACACACTTACAATGCACAAACACACACACAGAGTGCACAAAGACACACTGCACACACTGTGCACACGCACACTGCAAACACTGTGCACACACACACACACACACTGCACACAGTGCGCACACGCAGTGCAGACACAATGCACACACACAAAGTCCACACACACACACACACACACACAGTCCACACACACAGAGTGCACACACACACACACAGTGCACATACACACACACACAGTGCACATACACACACACACAGTGCACGCAAACACAGTGCACACGTATACACAGAGCACACAGTGCACACGCACGGACAGTGCACAAACACACACAGTGCACATATACACAGTGCACAACAGTGCACACACACAGTGCAGACACAGTGCACACACACGCAGTGCACACAGTGCACTCACACAGTGCACACAGTGCGAACACGCCGTGCAGACACAGTGCACACACACACAGAACACACGCACACAGTCCATACAAACACAGTGCACACACAGTGCACACACACATTGCACACAGTGCACACACACACATTGCACGCACACACACACACTGCACACACATTGCACACACACACAGTGCACACACTGCACACACACACAGTGCACACACTGCACACACATACACAGTACACACACACACAAACAGTGCAAACACAGTGCACACACAACGCACAGTACACAAACATACAGGGCCCACACACTGCACAAACACACACAGTGAACACAGAGTGCAAACACACATATGTAGTGCACACCCAGAGCACACACACGCACACACAGTGCTCACAGCGCATACACACACACTGCACACACACACAGTTCACACACACACACTCCACAAACCCACATTGCACACACAGTGCGCACACACACAGTGCTCACACACATACAAGTTGCACACGCACACAGTGCACACACACACATACACACTGTGCACACACAGTGCACACACAAGACAGTGAACACACACACACACAAAACACAGTGCAGACACACACACTGCACACACACACAGTGCTCACGCACACACAGTGCACACATACACACCCAGTGAACGCACAGTGCCCCCACACACACAGACAACACACACACAGTACACACACAGAGCACACACACTCACAGTGCACACACAGTGCACACACAATGCACAGACTAACACACAGTGCACACACACACAGTGCTCACACACAATGCACCCACACAGTGCACGCACACACACACACACTCACACACACCATGCACACACACACACACAGTGCACACTCACACACACTGAACAAACACACAGTGCACACAGACGCACACACACACACAGTGAACACACACAGGCACACTGAACACACAGTGCACACACAGTGCACACACTCACACAGAACACGCATGCACACAGTGCACACACAGTCCACACACACACGCAGTGCACACACACACAGTGCACACACACTGCACACACACACACAGTGCGCACAGAGTGCACACACATACACAGTCCACACACACACGCAGTGCACACACACACAGTGCACATGCACACACAGTGCACTCACAAACACACAGCTGACACAGTGCACACACACACACAGAGTGCACACACAGTGCACACACACAGTACACACATACACGCAGTGCACACACACACAGTGCACATGCACACACACAGTGCACACACACACGCAGTGCACTCACAAACACACAGCTGAAACAGAGCACACACACACAGTGCACATGCACACACACACACAGTGCACACACAAAGAACACACACACAGTGCACGCACACTGCACACGCACAGACAGTACACACACACACAGTGCACACACAGTGCACACACACACACATTGCACACACACACAGTGCACACACAGTGCACACACACAAAGAGCACATACACACACAGAGTGAGCACGCATGGACAGTTCACACAAACACACCCAGTGCCACACACTGCACACACACACACACATTGCACACACAAAGAACACACACACAGTGCACACACACACATACAGTTCACACACAGTGCACACACACATTCACGCAAAGTGCACACACAGTGCACACACACACAGTGCACACACACACAGTACACACACACACAGTGCACACACACACTGTGCACACAGTGCACACACAGAGAGTGCACAGACACTCATAGTGCACACACACACAGTGCACACGTACACACTGCACACTCACAATGTGCACACTATGTGCACACACAGACAGAACACGCATGGACACAGTGCACACACACACACAGTGCACACACAAACTGCACACACACGAATACACACAAACACACAGTGCACACACACCAAATATGCACACACACACATTGCACACTATGTGCACACACAAATAGTGCACACACACGAACACACACAAACACACAGTGCACACTCACAAACAGTGCACACACAGTGTACACACACACAGTGCACACCGAGACAGTGCACACGCACGGACAGTAAACACACAGTGCACACACACACAGAACATGCATGCACACAGTGCACACTCACAGACAATGCACACACACACGGTGCACACGCAAACACAGTGCACACACACACATTGTACACAGTGCACACACAGAAAGAGCACAGACACTCACAGTGCACACACACACACTGCACACACATTGCACAAACACACACAGTGCACACTCTCTGCACACACACACAGTGCACACAGTGCACACGCATCCACAGTACACACACACACAAACATTACACTCACAGTGCACACACACAAACAGTGCAAACACACACTGTACACACACACACAGTGCACACACACTGCACGCACACACAGTGAACACAGTACGCACACAAAGACATAGTGCACACACAGTGCACACACACACACAGTGCACACAGTGCTCATACACACACTGCATACACACACACTGCACACAGTGCGCACACAGTGCACACACACACAATGCTCACACACATACAAGGTGCATACGCACACAGTTCACACACTGACAGTGAACACACACGAACACACACAAACACACAGTGCAGACACACACACTGCACACACACACAGTGCTCACGCACACACAGTGCACACATACACACCCAGTGCACGCACAGTGAACAATCACAGTGCACACACTCACACTGCTCACACAGTGCACACACACAGTGTTCTGTGTGTGTTCACTGTGTGTGTGCACTGTGTGCACTGTGTGTGTATGTGTGCACTGTGTGTGCTTGTGCGCACAGTGTGCACACAATGCACACACACACACAGTACATGCACACACACAGTGCACACACAGTGCACGCACAGACAGTGCACGGACACTCACAGTGCACACGCACGAACAGTGCGCACACGTACAGTGCACACACACACACTCCGCACACACACAATGCGCACACAGTGCCCACACACAGTGCTCACAGACTGTGCACACACACACACAGAGCACACACACACACACAGTGCACACGCACGGTCAGTAAATACACAGTGCACACACACACACACACACAGTACGCACACAGTGCACACAGGCACACAGTGGACACACACACAGTGCACACGCACACAGAGAACACACACACAGAGTGCACATATACACAGTGCACAACACTGCACACACTCTGCACACACACACACTGCACACACTCTGCACACACACCCACACACACAATGCACAAACACACACACTGAGTGCACAGAAACACTGCACACACTGTGCACACGCACACTGCAAACACTGTGCGCACACACACACACACACAGTGCACACACATGCAGTGCACACACACAGTGCACACACACACTCCACAAACCCACAATGCATACACAGTGCACACACACACAGTGCTCACACACACACAGTGCACACATAGTGCACAGACAATTACAGTGCACACACACTCACAGTGCATACGCACTGCACACACACAGTGCACATGCAAACACAGTACGTATGCACACACAGTGCACACACAATGCACACACACACACGGTGCACACAGAGTGCACACACATACACATTCCACACACACACAGACAGTGCACACACAGTGCACACACACAGTACACACACACACAAACACACTGCACACGCACACAGTGCACATGAACACACAGTGCACACACAGTGCACACACACACAGTGCACACGCACCGACAGTGAATACACACACAGTGCACACACACACACAGTGCAAACACACGGTACACACACAGTGCACAAACACACACATAGTGCACACACAGTGCACACACACAAACACAGTGCACACACAGTTCACACACACTGTGCACACACAAACACACACACATACACTGTTCACACACACAGTGCACACACACACACAGTGCAAACACACGGTACACACACAGTGCACAAACACACACAGTGCACACACAGTGCACACACACACACAGTGCACACACAGTGTACACAGACACAGTACACAAACACGCAGTGCACACACAGTACACACACACACATTGCACACACACTCAGTGCACACACAGAAACACAGTGCACACACACACAGTGCACACTCAGACTCAGTGCACACACAGTGCACACACAGTGCACACACACAGTTCACACACACACAGTAAACACACACACACAGTGCACACACAGTGCACACACAAACACACAGTGCACACACAGTGCACACACACAAACACAGTGCACACACAGTTCACACACACTGTGCACACACAAACACACACACATACACTGTTCACACACACAGTGCACACACACACACAGTGCAAACACACGGTACACACACAGTGCACAAACACACACAGTGCACACACAGTGCACACACACACACAGTGCACACACAAAGAACACACACACACAGTGCACACACAGTGCACACAGACAGTACACAAACACGCAGTGCACACACAGTACACACACACACATTGCACACACACTCAGTGCACACACAGAAACACAGTGCACACACACACAGTGCACACTCAGACTCAGTGCACACACAGTGCACACACAGTGCACACACACAGTGCACACACACACAGTGCACACACAGTGCACACACACATTACACACACACACACACAGTGCACACACACACACACACGGTTACACACACAGTGCACACACAGTGCACACAAACGCAGTGAACACACACACTGCACACACACACACAGTGCACAAACACACAGTGCACAGACACAGTGCAAACACCCACAGTGCACACACACATTTACAGTGCACACACACACACACACAGTGCGCAAACACACAGTGTACAGGCACAGAGTGCACACACACGAACACACAAAAAAAACACAGTGCACATATGGTTCACACACACAGTGCACGCACACACACAGTGCATACACAGTGCACACGCACAAACACACACAAACACACGGTGCACACACACACAGTGCACATGCACACACAGTGCAGACACAGTGAACACACACACACAGTGCACATAAACAGTGCACATACACACAGTAACACACACACGGTGCACACACACACAGTAACAGAGCACACACAGTGCTCACACAGACATACACACACACACAGCGCACACACTAACAGTGCACACACACACAGTCCACACAAACACACAGTGCACACACAGTGCACACAGAGTGCACACAGACGAACACACACAAACACACAGTGCACACACACACACACACACAGTGCACACACACACACTGCGCACACACACACACACACACTGTTCATACAGTACACACACACACATTGTGCACACACACAGTGCACACACCGCGCAAACACACACAGTGCACACAAACACGCACACACTGCGCACACACACTGTGCACAAACACACACACACACATTCCACACACAGTGCGCACACACACATACACTGTGCACACACACAAACACACACACTCTGCACACACACATAGTGCACACACACACCGTTCACACACACACAGTGCACACACACACACAGTGCACACACACACACACACAGTCACACACGTCAGGTGGTGCTGTGCATCCCACCCGCGCTCATTTTTCACACTAGCTCGTGCACACGGAATGGTGTCAGTCATGGTGCACGAGGAATAGTGCAAGGCGTTGTGCATGAGTGATGGTGCATGGCGTGGAGCATACGGAGTTGTTGCAAACTAGGTTTGCAGCATTTGTCCAAGGTTAACCCAGAGTGACGTGGGGAAGCATACACACGCTCAATATGAGTGAAGCTTCAGTTTATTGTTGGTTACACATCTGATTATATAGACAGTTTGTTGCTAAGATTAGGTTTGCGGCACACAATCTCAAGCCACGGGATTGGTTAAAGGAAGCTTACATAAAGCTATAGTGATTAATGACTGGATAGATTACATATTGTTTTATAGAGTTACCATTCTTCGTGGTTCCCATAGCATACAGTTCTTCAGATAATGTCTAGTACTATTGAAATCAGATCCGGTCGTTCTGGCTTCGGTTACTAAGTATGGTGTCCCGTAAAACTTTGCATGCAGCACTTTGCACGCAACATTACTCCACATCTGAAGACCATTGTTCTTACCCACTAGGTTTGTTACATCCCTGACATTTCCCCTGTTTTTCTTTTAAAATAATATAGTCATGTCCTCCTTGTTCTATCAGCCAATTTTGGAATATATCGGCTGAGGTGGCCAGGTTTACTTTAGGCGTAGTAAGCCGCATAGTACAGCTTACTACTAAGCGAGCTACAATTATAATCAAAATAATAATTAACACCCATTTTATTCCTTCCTTCAGCAAATCATAGAGCCAGGATGAAAGGCCTGGAAAAATTGATCGAAACCACTCATCAATTGGGTTATGGTCTTTCGTCACCTGATTTGTGTGGTTAAGCAACCAGTGGATCTGATTTTGAATAGACTGACTATTATCTGACAGGTTAAAACAACACATACCCTCAAAATCTTTACACCCATGCCCCTGTGCTAACAGCAAGAAATCAATGGCAGCGCGATTTTGCAGAACAGCGTGTCTAAGACTATTCATATCTTCTAACATTTCTTCAAGAATCAACAATGTAATATTACTTTGTTTAACAGTCCAACAAGCTAGTCTCTCGATTTGGGTTAATGCTTGGGCTGCCGCTACACCTGGAACCAGGAAAGAAGCGAAGACATTTGCTGTTGTTGTCCATAACTTTATCTCGT
Source organism: Callipepla californica brunnescens (assembly GCA_023055505.1). Taxonomy (NCBI): domain Eukaryota; kingdom Metazoa; phylum Chordata; class Aves; order Galliformes; family Odontophoridae; genus Callipepla; species Callipepla californica. Next base: position 218,692 of record JALIRH010000146.1, read on the forward strand.
CCGAGCATTCGGTTGTCAGTGCTGAGGCGGCTCTCCGATGTCGGCGACTAGTGCTATTGATTAGTGCCTTAGATATATTCAGCCATTCCTGGTGGCGAGGAGCAAACAAGGTTAACTTTCCTAGATAACATGGTCCCCCTACTATGTTTTTTGGAAGGCCCGCCCAGGCCCTATCACCACATATGAGGAAAATACCTGGTGGTAAAGCTTTAGCTGACCAATTATTTAGTAGAATCTCCTGTTTCTTAACTCCCGCTTCAATTGTCCAGCGTAAACCATAAGCATTTCCTTTCGAGAAACTGCCTCCACAGTAAGTGGACCAATCAAAAGCAGCATGATTTTTTGGAAAGACACTTGTCCAACGCTGACCTAAGTAAGGACTATGAATTGGTAACAGTTTTGGATTATTGTGCGCAAATTTCTCTAAGGTAGTGCCTGGTCCAAACAACAAACAAGTGGTCTTAGATCCATTCACATTATCAACCATACGGGATCCCAGTAAATCCAATTCTTGGGGGTCCCATGGCATGGAATTATTGAGGCCACGAATTAAACATGCACTTTGGGTTGCAGGCTCTGAATAATTACAGGCAGATACATTTTTGACGTGTGCCTTAAATTCCCGAGACTCATACCCAGGCCAGCCAATCAAACAGGTACGAAAGGGCTCTCCTGCCGACTGTAAGCTAAGACAAAAATCTGGATTATGCGTAAGGTTTGCCCATGTTACCCAAACATTTGAGCTAGATGCCAATAGCGGTGGATGCCTGGTCGTTGCCACTGGGAGGATTAGCAGGAATGTCATGATGTTCCACAACAGCTCGTGTCCACTTCGTAGGGACCCATAGTGGACCGAAGGCTGAAGATGACCTGCCTGTAATCGCTCCTGCACCAGCTGCGTAGCTTGATTCAGGCTTTCACGGTTCAACGGCCACTGCTCGATCCAAACAGGAGTGTCTGTCATCCACTTCAGGCGGATCGGGAAAGCCCATGCAGTAGCCGTTACTAAAAGGGTGAAAGTTCTCCGAAAATGACCGTTTCTCCCACACCTAAAACAGCGTTGAGAGCGCGGGGTCGATGAGGCTGCCTTGTTCTCTGTTTGCTGTAACAACGGTCCAAAGGCAGCAAACACCCGATCCTGAGCTCCGACCAGTTTCTCACCTATGTCCTGAACAACAGAGCTTAACATCGCTTGCGTGGGGGTAGGCACTCGGCTCATACGTTCTAACATTTCCTCAACAGTAGCATTTAAAGGGAGCGTGGCAAGAATTGCTTTTGTTGCCTGATTACTATTTTCTAATAGACACTGACGTAACAAGGACTGTTTCATCCAGTCAGGTACATCTGCATTTGACAGCGCTTCAGTTATCTTATCAACAAAATTAGCAAAAGATTCTTCTCGACCTTGTCTAATTGACAAATAAGATGGAGTAGGTTTCGAAGATCGAACCATATTATATGCATCTCGCGCTAGATTCATACTTTCCATACAAACTTCAGGCCCCATCTGAACCTGCATTTCTGGTCGAGAAAACATATTACTACCCATAAATTGATCAGCAGTCACTTGGTACAATGGGTCATGCATATCCCGGGGAACACTAGCACTTAATTCACATAAACGACGCCAATGAGATTGCCACATCATTTGTTCTGACGGTTTCATAATCATTCGCATAATAGTCTTTATATCCTCTGGAACAAGCACACTGCTAGACCACAAGTAAGTTAATAATTGGCGAGCCGGTTCACTATGCAACCCATGTTCTGACACTGTAGAACGTAATTGAAATAACATTTTCCAACCAAGTGGAACATGAACCCCCTGAGCTCCACCGTTTGCTGTGGGCTCAAACCGAATGGGAAAAGCTTGGCCGATTATCTCAGCCACATCAGAATGACCCTGCTCCACAGCATGCCAAGCGATTTCTGCCCAACAGGGCCGAGGCAATATACTCATAGCAACTTTGCCTTTAACTGTCCCATTATTAACATTGTCCGAAGACGATAGCGGGGGCGGAGGCGGTGGGAGATCCCCATTTCCCTCCTCTGGGGGGAAAAGGTCAGGTTCTGTCTCCGGGTCCTCAGGCGCCGGTGCAGTAGGCAGCACCGCTGATACCCGTACAGGGACAGGAATTCCTAGGGACGGCTGAGGGGGATCCTCAATTCGAAAAGTTGCAGCAGAAGCCCCGCCATGCAGCTGAGCAACTGCTTGCCCTGCTACCTCCTGCTCAATCTTATGCCGCTTTATACAATTAATAATTTCCCGCCAGGGCTTCATCAGCTTTTTTGCCTCCTTTCTATCATCAATAACATGATCCCACAGCACGTCACCTAAGGTACGCCACTGATCGATATTGAATAATGTCCCTGCATGCAAGAAAACCCCCACCGTCCGACCATAATCCAAAATATTTGGCACTGCTTTAAGGGTGCCAGCACTAATTCCCCGCTTTTCCAAAAAGCATGATAAAAGGTTTTGGGCTACCTCTCTCTCCATCCGTTCTGTCCGTCAAGAACAAAGGCACTCTGTGGAGGAGAAATTGCGTCGGCCGAACGCAAAGCCCCTGGATCCCGTCCGGTCCCGCTGCGCGATGAACCGAAGCTACGCAGCTCTCCTACGCAGTTTTCCTGCTTTTCAGTTACCGGTCTCGGTCGACCGAAACTGCGCAGCTTCTCCGCTGCAAAGCAGCAGAGGCTCTTAGTCCAAACACCACGTACTCGGGTCCCTGTTCGGGCACCAGATGTTGCAAACTAGGTTTGCAGCATTTGTCCAAGGTTAACCCAGAGTGACGTGGGGAAGCATACACACGCTCAATATGAGTGAAGCTTCAGTTTATTGTTGGTTACACATCTGATTATATAGACATTTTGTTGCTAAGATTAGGTTTGCGGCACACAATCTCAAGCCACGGGATTGGTTAAAGGAAGCTTACATAAAGCTATAGTGATTAATGACTGGATAGATTACATATTGTTTTATAGAGTTACCATTCTTCGTGGTTCCCATAGCATACAGTTCTTCAGATAATGTCTAGTACTATTGAAATCAGACCCGGTCGTTCTGGCTTCGGTTACTAAGTATGGTGTCCCGTAAAACTTTGCATGCAGCACTTTGCACGCAACATTACTCCACATCTGAAGACCATTGTTCTTACCCACTAGGTTTGTTACATCCCTGACAGGTTGGTGTTGGTCAGGTCGGCATGGCACGGAGCATCCCGTGCAGTTGTTTGGTGTGGCACGGTGCGTGGCCGTGCTCTGCCTGCACAGCTGCGTTGGGCACACGGTGCATTTCTTCTCCCGGATAACTGATGACAGGACGAGAGGGAACGGCCACAAGCCGCGCCGGGGAAGGTTGAGATTGGATTTGAGGAAAAATGTTTGCTCTGAAAGAGTGCTCAGGCACTGGAATGGCCTGACCTCATGTACCTATGAATCTATGGGTGTCCATGGGTCCCAGTGTGTCCCTGTGGGTCCCTATGGGTCTCTGTGGGTCCCAATGTCTCTCTGTGGGTCTCTGAAGGAGTGCTGGGGCACTGGAATGGCCTGACCTAATGTATCTATGAATCTATGGGGTCTCTCTGCAGGTCCCTATGGGTCTCTATGGGTCCCAGTGTCTCCCTATGGGTCTCCGAAGGAGTGCTCAGGCCCTGGAATGGCCTGCCTAGGGAGGGAGTTGAGGCACTGTCCCCAGCGCTGCTCAAGAAGCGTTCAGATGAGGTGCTGAGGGATTGGATTCAGTAGCTCAGTGGGTAGGGATGGTGGGAGGAGGAGGGTTGGACGAGATGAGCTTGGAGGTCCTTTCCAACCTCATGGATCTGTGAATCTATGAATTTATCTGCAGCAGTGTTTGCAGTGCGGCTTCAAAACGCGTTTTGAGCTGAAGCTTTTGCTGAACTTCTTGCTGAGCACGGAGCGGAACAGTGCGGGTGAAGTGGGCTCTGGGGTGCTGCCACGGGGGGTGGGCTCTGGGGGTGCTTCCTCAGATTGAGAAGAGGGCCAAAATCATTTCCGTTTCTTTTCAGCAAAATCCTAAAAACCTGAAGAGCCTCGACCTGTTCAACTGTGAGATCACGAACCTGGAGGACTACAGGGACAGCATCTTCGACCTGCTGCAGCAGATCACGTACCTGGACGGGTTCAACCAGGAGGATAATGAGGCGCCGGACTCAGAAGATGACGATGATGAGGGTGAGCGCACTGAGTGAACCGTGCGTGCAGTGCCATGCGGGTGCAATCATGGCGCGTTCTGAGTGCGGCGGCATCGCACTCTGCTCCCATTGTTGGGGCCTTCATTATGGGATTTGATCGGTGTCAAAAAGGAGCGGCCAGCAGGGATGGGGATGGGATCGGGGAGGGGAAAAGCTTCACCTCCCAGTTTATCTAATATGGCTTTAATCTGCATCCAGTGCTAAAGTATCAAGAGGTCTCTGCTCCAAGTTGAATAAAGTTAGTTCCTTCAGCCTCTTCTTTTACAGCATGCTCCAGCCTTCTTGCCATCCTAATGTCCATTCTCTGAACTTATTCCAGGGTGTCAGCATCCTCCTTCTGTTGGGAAACGCAAAGGATGCACTACTCCAGCTGTAATCTCACAGGTTCCAAAGGGAGGGGAAGAATCAATTCCCCTATTCTTCCTACTCCCTTCCTAACACTGCACAGAACGTGGCTCACATTCACTGCTTGAAGAGCATCCTATATTCTTCAGTTCAATGGTCCTTGACAAACTGTTGTGGTTTTGTGGTTTTGATGCAGATATTCCACATCAGAACATCATGCAGGCAGTTAAGGAGTTAATGCTGTGTTGGGGAGCAGCAGAGGGGTGAAACTCCGGACCAGACAACAGTTGTGCTTACCTTGCATTTTTACTAAGGTAAGCTCTCAGATTTGGTTTGGAAACTTTCTCTCTCCCAATTGTTCGATTTTGTTAGATTTAGGAAAGATACTGTTCCTCCTCAAATCGTTGCCGTTGTTTTTTTTCTTCTATTGACCCATCTGTCATCTGCGTACCCTTCCCCGTCTCCCCCTCACCCTCCCCCCTCAGAGAGAGAGCATCATCACCGTGGATCCAGTGAGGTCCGTAGGTAGTCCGCTGATCTCAGGAACTTGTCTGGTAGGACAAGGGGGAATAGTGCGGCAGGGGAGGTTTAGGTTAGAGACGAGGAGGAAGTTTTTCACAAAGAGGGCAGTGATGCAGTGGAACAGGTCCCCCAGGGAGGTGGTGGATGCCCCATCCCTGGAGGCATTCAAGGCCAGGCTGGATGTGCTCTGGGCAGGTCGCTCTAGAGGTTGGCAGCCCTGCACATGGCGGGGGGGTTGAAACTCGATGATCATTGTGGTCCTTTTCAACCCAGGCCTCGCTGTGGTTCTATGATTCTAAATGCACCGCCATTAAGCAGACGCGGCGTCATCGCGATCATTGCGGAAGGTGCTGTGTCATCACGACAGATCAACACCTCCGGACAGACGGCTCCGGGGACACCAATGGGTGACAGGGGGGCACAGAGATAGGGGGCTGATGGATGTGGGGGCATTTCTCGGCCAGATAGATATGGGGCAGTAATGGGGTCACGTATGGGGTCAAGTGTGTGGCAGGCATGAGGGCAGACAGATATGGGGCAGATAGGTATGGAGGCAGATATAGGGTCAGGAAAATGGGCAGATGGATGTGGGGGCAGAAATGGGGCACAGATAGAGGGTTGGAGGGGACCTACAGGATCGTGGAATCACAGAGTGGTTGGGTAGGAAGGGTCCCCGTGGTTCATAAAAGCACGGAATCGCAGCACTGTTGGTTTGGGAGGGACCCCAGAGACCGTAGAGCGATGGGATGGCAGCACGGTGGGCTTGGAGGGGACGGAGCTCAGTGTCACAGTGCTGGGGACGCGCAGCAGCGTTCCTAAGCGCAGATCGGTGTCAGTGTGATCTGGGGACACGCTGCACTGTCCCCGTGCACGGATCGGTGTCACGGTGTGTCAATGGGTTACGGGCCGGTTCAGCCCGGTTCTATGACTAACGGTCCTGGGAAAAGGGTAGAAGGGAGAGGGCAGGGAGATGGGCCTAAAAACAAAAGAGCGACCACGATCGGAGGAGGAGAACTCACTTCCTAAATAAGACACCGGAATGTCAAAGAATACGGTAGAACACCATGTAATTGGAAACGAAGCTAATGAATCAAATAAGAAGAGAGAGAGTGTGGGAGCACACTATAGTTGGTGGACTCCTTAAGGAAGGAACCTTAAAGCCCACCCAGCTCCAACCTGGTTTTCCGTGGAACTGAGGCATCCGCGCAGCCCGAGCCCTAGCACACAGGTCACACACGGATACAGAAAGAAGAGCAGAGCTCTTCCACGGAGCAGAAGCTGGAGAAGTGTCCAGAGTTTCCCACTATTAGGAATAGCCTTTGGTGAAACTCGCGTCCAAGGAGCGTTCCAGAACCTTCTGTGTGCCTCCACGTCGGCTTTGTGCCGCATCACAGTGGCATCTAGAGGACTTCTCTGAGCCTCGACGAGATCGAATCTGACCAGTCCAGCAGGGCATCCACCAGGGCACACTGGGAATCCCACGGCCAGGGTGGGGGAAAGGCATTGTGACATCACAGGGCAGGGCGGGACATCAGTCTTGAAGGCACGCGGGCAGCTTCCCCCAGCACAGACGCTTGGGGCAGCCGCTCCATCCGGGTGCTCACTGCTGGAGCTCTGCTCTGGGTGACAGTCGCTTGCGTGTTGAGATTCGTGGCAAGAGAACAGGATGGAGATCGACCTGACTCTCTTAGCTCTCATCATCATGGGCATGTTTTTACATTCTCACGAGGCCCATGACTCTGTCGAGCTGAACCTGGTGGTGGGAATCACAATCCTCATCAAGATCGTTCTGTGGTACGTCTTTTTCATCCTGCTGCGCGATGGTTGCGTCTACCTCTGCAGAAGAGTAAGGCAACGACGGAGAAAGGTGAGCGACTGAAATGCATCGCGCAGGGAGCGTAGTGCAGGGTAGGGTGGGGAGCAGGCAACCACAAAGGCCTTGTCCGTGAGGTGATGCAAGGCAAGCAGACTCCCAGAGCTCCATTAGCTCTCCCCAGGGAGGGACTTGCCCGGCCGCGGGGCTGATGCCCAGCGGGAGAGCCCTGTGTGACATGGGGCCCGCCAGAGGTGGTGTGAGCCCCACGGGCTGCCCCAAACGGCCCTGTGAGGCAGGGAAAGCTGCGCGGGAATCGGAGCCCTGCAGGGGAACGCTCTGCCCAATGAGTCCGCATCCCTTTCACTGTGCCCGCACTCTGTGGCTGCCAGGGAACGCGACCAACGGCCTCAACTTCGGTGGGGAGAAAGCGCAGGGAAAACATCCGGGAGAAGAGCCAGGTGAAGGTGAGCACGGCCCAAGCCTACCCTCTAGGCATTTGTGCTAAGCCTGCGTGTCTCTCATCACATCGCCCCTCTGTGCCACTGGCAGGTCTGCTCCCTCCAGGAGGAGCTGCAAAAACTGAGGAGCCAAGCTCAACACTGGGAGATGTTGCACCGGGACAGCGAGCAAACGCTGGCTATCATGAAAGAGGAGCTGACTGTTTGCAAGGCGGAGCTGGCTTTCCACAAACAGGACAGGCAGCAGCTCCTCTCAGGGCATGAGCAGTGCGAACAGGCGGTGAGCACGGCCCCAGCCTTCCCACTAGGCACCTGTACTAAGCCTGCGTGTCTCTCATAACATCACCCCTCTGTGCCACTGGCAGGTCGGCTACCTCCAGGAGGAGCTGAAAAAGCTGAGCATCCAAGCTGAGAACTGGGAGCAGATGCAGCGTGACGCACTGCAATCTCAGATTCAACAAAAAGAAGAGCTGGCTTCCCTCAGACAAGACAAGAAGCTGCTCCTGCCACATCTGAAACAAAGCCGACAGGAGGTGAGCACGGTCCAGGCCTTCCCACTAGGCACCTGTGCTAAGCCTGCGTGTCTCTCATCACATCACCCCTCTGTGCCACTGCAGATCCGCTTCCTCCAGGAGGACCTGCAAATGATAAACAGGCAATCTCAGCACTGCCAGAAGTTGCACTGGGACACACAGAAACGTCAGGCTGCACAAAAAGAGAAGCTGGCAACCCACAGACAAGAGAGGCAGCAGGTCCTCTCAGCTCAGAAGCAGTGCCAACAGGAGGTGAGCATGGCCTGAGGCTTCCCACTAGGCACCTGTGCTATGCCTGCGTGTCTCTCATCACATCATCCCTCAGTGCCACTGGCAGGTCGACTCCCTCCAGGAGGAGCAGAAAAAGCTGAGCATCCGAGCTGAGAACTTGGACCAGTTGCAGTTTGAAGCACTGCAATCTCAGATTGCACAAGTAAAGGAGCTGGCTTCCCTCAAACAGGACAAGCAGCAACTCCTGTCAAGGCAGGAGCAGTGCCGACAGGAGGTGAGCATGGCCCAAGCCTTCCCACTCGGCACCTGTGCTATGCCTGCGTGTCTCTCATCACATCACCCCTCTGTGCCACTGTCAGGTCGGCTCCCTCCAGGAGGAGCTGAAAAAGCTGAGCATCCGAGATGAGAACTGGGAGCAGATGCAGCGTGACGCACAGGAATCTCACACTGCACAAAAAGAGAAGCTGGCTTCCCTCAGACAAGACAAGAAGCTGCTCCTGTCACATCTGAAACAGAGCCGACAAGAGGTCAGCACGGCCCAAGCCTTCCCACTAGGCACCTGTGCTAAGCCTGCGTGTCTCTCATCACATCACCCCTCTGCGTCACTGGCAGGTCAGCTCCCTCCAGGAGGAGCTGAAAAAGCTGAGCATCCGAGCTGAGAACTGGGAGCTGTTGCAGTTTGAAGCGCTGGAATCTCAGATTCAACAAAAAGAAGAGCTGGCTTCCCTCAGACAAGACAAGAAGCTGCTCCTGTCACATCTGAAACAAAGCCGACAGGAGGTGAGCACGGTCCAGGCCTTCCCACTAGGCACCTGTGCTAAGCCTGCGTGTCTCTCATCACATCACCCCTCTGTGCCACTGCAGATCCGCTTCCTCCAGGAGGACCTGCAAATGATAAACAGGCAATCTCAGCACTGCCAGAAGTTGCACTGGGACACACAGAAACGTCAGGCTGCACAAAAAGAGAAGCTGGCAACCCACAGACAAGAGAGGCAGCAGGTCCTCTCAGCTCAGAAGCAGTGCCAACAGGAGGTGAGCATGGCCTGAGGCTTCCCACTAGGCACCTGTGCTATGCCTGCGTGTCTCTCATCACATCATCCCTCAGTGCCACTGGCAGGTCGACTCCCTCCAGGAGGAGCAGAAAAAGCTGAGCATCCGAGCTGAGAACTTGGACCAGTTGCAGTTTGAAGCACTGCAGTCTCAGATTGCACAAGTAAAGGAGCTGGCTTCCCTCAAACAGGACAAGCAGCAACTCCTGTCAAGGCAGGAGCAGTGCCGACAGGAGGTGAGCATGGCCCAAGCCTTCCCACTCGGCACCTGTGCTATGCCTGCGTGTCTCTCATCACATCACCCCTCTGTGCCACTGTCAGGTCGGCTCCCTCCAGGAGGAGCTGAAAAAGCTGAGCATCCGAGATGAGAACTGGGAGCAGATGCAGCGTGACGCACAGGAATCTCACACTGCACAAAAAGAGAAGCTGGCTTCCCTCAGACAAGACAAGAAGCTGCTCCTGTCACATCTGAAACAGAGCCGACAAGAGGTCAGCACGGCCCAAGCCTTCCCACTAGGCACCTGTGCTAAGCCTGCGTGTCTCTCATCACATCACCCCTCTGCGTCACTGGCAGGTCAGCTCCCTCCAGGAGGAGCTGAAAAAGCTGAGCATCCGAGCTGAGAACTGGGAGCTGTTGCAGTTTGAAGCGCTGGAATCTCAGATTCAACAAAAAGAAGAGCTGGCTTCCCTCAGACAAGACAAGAAGCTGCTCCTGCCACATCTGAAACAAAGCCGACAGGAGGTGAGCACGGCCCAAGCCTTCCCACTAGACACCTGTGCTAAGCCTGCGTGTCTCTCATTACATCACCCCTCTGTGCCACTGCAGATCCGCTTCCTCCAGGAGGACCTGCAAATGATAAACAGGCAATCTCAGCACTGCCAGAAGTTGCACTGGGACACACAGAAACGTCAGGCTGCACAAAAAGAGAAGCTGGCAACCCACAGACAAGAGAGGCAGCAGGTCCTCTCAGCTCAGGAGCAGAGCCGACAGGAGGTGAGCATGGCTCGAGCCTTCCCACTAGGCACCTGTGCTAAGCCTGCGTGTATCTCATCACTTCACCCCTCTGTGCCACTGGCAGGTCGACTCCCTCCAGGAGGAGCTGAAAAAGCTGAGCATCCGAGCTGAGAACTGTGAGCAGGTGCAGTTTGAAGCACTGGAATCTCAGATTGCACAAGAAGAGTTGCTGGCTTTCCTCAAACAGGGCAGGCAGCAGGTCCTCTCAGCTCAGGAGCAGTGCCGACAGGAGGTGAGCACGGCCCAAGCCTTCCCACTCGGCACCTGTGCTAAGCCTGCGTGTCTCTCATCACATCACCCCTCTGTGCCACTCGCAGGAGGAACTGCAAAAGCTGAGCAGCCAAGCTCAGCGCTGGGAGATGTTGCACTGTGTCCGTGAGTAAACGCTGGCTATGATGAAAGAGGAGCTGGCTGTTTCCAAGTTGGAGCTGGTTTCCTTCGAGGGAGAACTCGGGAAGATCAGCGAGCAGCAGCAGGACGCGAACAGAATGAGAACCAACTACAGCCCAAGGGCAGAAGGAGCGCGACCTGAGCCCCAGGCACCGCTGGAGGAGGGATCTGTGCGGGGCTGACTCTGCCTGGAACTCACCTCCAGGATGAGAAGTGTCACAAAACACAGGGAAGCGTTAAAGACGTTTACAAATTTCCTTAAAATAATATCAAATTGAAAAATAAATAAATAAATAATATGTGTATATATATATATATATATATAAATAATAATAATTAAAAAAAAAAAAGAAAACAAAAAAAAATAAAAAAAAAAAGAAAAATATCTGGAGCCCCTCCCATTTCATTTCTCACCACTCACTCCTTTGGGCTCCTTCCCAATGCCCGATACCCACTGCACCTTTCAATTTTACCAGAAGATGCTGCGCGATAGGGGATATGATAAATCGACTCTTGGGCCCAACTCTTTACAAGAGAATTTTTGAAATGAGTCCCATTATCTGTCTCAATTCTCTCTGGAGTGCCATGTCAACACAGGACTTGTTTCTCGGGACCTAAGATGGTGTTTTGGGCGGTAGCATGCGGTACTGCATATGTTTCAAGCCACCCAGTGGTTGCCTCCACCATGGTGAGCGCGGCAAGGTGATACAAACAACCTGCCTCGCCTCTTTATCTTTTTGCCATCACCCTTCCCCGCAAAGAGGTTTCATCCTCTTGGCTTGTTTAATTATGGCACATGTGTCACAGTCATGGATAACCTGTGCAATAGCGTCCATAGTTAAGTCCACCCCTCGGTCTCTAGCCCACTTCTGTGTTGCGTCTCTTCCTTGATGGCCCGAGGTCTCATGGGCCCACCGAGCTAGATATAATTCACCCTTGTGTTGCCAATCCAAGTCTACTTGAACCACCTTAACTTTGGCAGCTCGATCTACCTGATGGTTATTTTATTGTTCTTTGGTTGCCCGGCTCCATGGAAAACGAACATCTACATGGCACACACAGTGTGCGCACACAGTACGCACACACACAGTGCTCACAAACATACAAAGTGCTCACGCACACAGTGCACACACACACATACACACACTGCACACAAACACAGTGTGTGCGCACGTGGTGTGTGTGTTTGCACTGTCTGTGCATTTGCACTGTGTGTGTGTGTGCAGTGTGTGCGTGTGCACTTTGTATGTGTGTGCGCTGTGTGTGTGTGCACTGTGTGTGCACTGTGTTTATGTGTGTGTGTGCACTGTGTGTGCACTATGTGTGTGTGTGTGTACTGTGTGTGTGTGCACTCCGTGTGCACTGTGTGTTTGTGTGTGCACTGTGTGTGCACTGTGTGTGCATACGTACTGTGTTTGCATGTGCACTGTGTGTGTGCAGTGCGTATGCACTGTGAGTGTGTGTGCACTGTAATTGTCTGTGCACTGTGTGTGTGCACTGTGTATTTGTGTGTGTTCGTGTGTGTTCACTGTCTGTGCACTTTGTGTGTGTGTGAGCACTGTGTGTGTGTGCACTGTGTGTGCACTCTGTGCGTTTGCACACACACTGCACACACACACTGTACACACACATGCAGTACACACACAGTGCACACACACATGCACTGCGCACACAGTGCACACACACACAGTACACACACAGACAGTGCACACACACACACACATTGCAGCTCACCGTACAACATCCATGTGCACCACGCCTTGCACCACTCCGTATGCTCCACGCCATGCACCATCACTCATGCACAACGCCTTGCACTATTCCTTGTGCACCATGACTGACACCATTCCGTGTGCACGAGCTAGTGTGAAAAATGAGCGCGGGTGGGATGCACAGCACCACCTGACGTGTGTGACTGTGTGTGTGTGTGTGTGTGCGCAGTGTGTGTGTGTGCACTGTGTGTGTGTGCACTGTGTGTTTGTGTGTGTTCGTCTGTGTGCACTCTGTGTGCACTGTGTGTGCACTGTGTGTTTGTGTGGACTGTGTGTGTGTGCACTGTTAGTGTGTGCGCTGTGTGTGTGTGTATGTCTGTGTGAGCACTGTGTGTGCTCTGTTACTGTGTGTGTGTGCACCGTGTGTGTGTTACTGTGTGTATGTGCACTGTTTATGTGCACTGTGTGTGTGTGTTCACTGTGTCTGCACTGTGTGTGCATGTGCACTGTGTGTGTGCACTGTGTGTGTGCACTGTGTGTGTGCACCGTGTGTTTGTGTGTGTTTGTGCGTGTGCACTGTGTATGCACTGTGTGTGTGCGTGCACTGTGTGTGTGAACCGTATGTGCACTGTGTTTTTTTTGTGTGTTCGTATGTGTGCACTCTGTGCCTGTACACTGTGTGTTTGCGCACTGTGTGTGTGTGTGTGTGCACTGTGGGTGTTTGCACTGTGTCTGTGCACTGTGTGTTTGTGCACTGTGTGTGTGTTCACTGCGTTTGTGTGCACTGTGTGTGCACTGTGTGTGTGAACCGTGTGTGTGTGTGTGTGCACTGTGTGTGTGTAATGTGTGTGTGCACTGTGTGTGCACTGTGTGTGTGTGTTTACTGTGTGTGTGAACTGTGTGTGTGCACTGTGTGTGCACTGTGTGTGCACTGAGTCTGAGTGTGCACTGTGTGTGTGTGTTTACTGTGTGTGTGTGAACCGTGTGTGTGTGTGTGTAATGTGTGTGTGCACTGTGTGTGCACTGTGTGTGTGTGTTTACTGTGTGTGTGCACTGTGTGTGCACTGTGTGTGCACTGAGTCTGAGTGTGCACTGTGTGTGTGTGCACTGTGTTTCTGTGTGTGCACTGAGTGTGTGTGCAATGTGTGTGTGTGTACTGTGTGTGCACTGCGTGTTTGTGTACTGTGTCTGTGTGCACTGTGTGTGTGTGTTCTTTGTGTGTGCACTGTGTGTGTGTGTGCACTGTGTGTGCACTGTGTGTTTGTGCACTGTGTGTGTGTGTGTGCACAGTGTGTGTGAACAGTGTATGTGTGTGTGTTTGTGTGTGCACAGTGTGTGTGAACTGTGTGTGCACTGTGTTTGTGTGTGTGCACTGTGTGTGCACTATGTGTGTGTGTGTGTACTGTGTGTGTGTGTGCACTCCGTGTGCACTGTGTGTTTGTGTGTGCACTGCGTGTATGTGCTCTTTGTGTGTGTGCACTCTGTGTGCACTGTGCGTGTGTACTGTGTGTGTGTGTGCACTGTGTGTGCACTGTGTGTGTATGCACTGTCCGTGCATGTGAACTGCGTGTGTGAGCACTGTGTGTGCACTGTGTGTGCACTGTGTGTGTCCTGTGTGTGTCCTGTGTGTGTGTGTGCACTGTGTATGTTTGTGTGAGTGCACTGTGTGTGTGTCTGCACACACTGTGTTTGTGTGCACTGTCTGCACTGTGTGTGTATTCACTGTCGGTGCGTGTGCACTGTGTGTGTGTGCACTGTGTGTGCACTGTGTGTTCATGTGCACTGTGTGCGTGTGCAGTGTGTGTGTGTGTACTGTGTGTGTGCACTGTGTGTGCACTGTCTGTGTGTGTGTGGAATGTGTATGTGTGTGCACCGTGTGTGTGTGTGCATTGTGTGTGCACTGTGTGTGTCCTGTGTGTGTGTGTGCACTGTGTATGTTTGTGTGAGTGCACTGTGTGTGTGTCTGCGCACACTGTGTTTGTGTGCACTGTCTGTGTGTGTGCACTGTGTGAGTGTGCACTGTGTGCACTGTGTGTGTATTCACTGTCGGTGCGTGTGCACTGTGTGTGTGTGCACTGTGTGTGCACTGTGTGTTCATGTGCACTGTGTGCGTGTGCAGTGTGTTTGTGTGTGTGTGTGTACTGTGTGTGTGCACTGTGTGTGCACTGTCTGTGTGTGTGTGGAATGTGTATGTGTGTGCACTCTGTGTGCACCGTGTGTGTGCACTGTGTGTGCATACGTACTGTGTTTGCATGTGCACTGTGTGTGTGCAGTGCGTATGCACTGTGTGTGTGTGTGCACTGTGTGTGTGCACTGTGTATTTGTGTGTGTTCGTGTGTGTTCACTGTCTGTGTGTGCACTGTCTGTGCACTCTGTGTGTGTGTGAGCACTGTGTGTGTGTGCACTGTGTGTGCACACATACACACAGTGCACACAGTGCACACACAGTGAACACGCAGAAAGTGCAAACACACGAACACACACACACACACAGTGCACACGCACACAGAGCACGCACACACAGTGCACACGTACACACAGAGCACACAGTGCACACACACACAGTGGACACACACACAGTGCACATGAACGGACAGTGCACAAACACACACAGTGCACACACACACACGCAGTGCACACACACAGTGCACACACACAGTGCACACACACAGAACACTGTGTGTGTGTGTGCACAGTGTTTGCAGTGTGCGTGTGCACAGTGTGTGCAGTGTGTCTCTGTGCACTCTGTGTGTGTGTTTGTGCATTGTGTGTGTGGGTGTGTGCGCAGTGTGTGCAGTGTGCGTGGTCACAGTAAGTGCACTGTGTGTGTGTGTGTGCACTGTGTGTGTGTGCAGTGTTGTGCACTGTGTATATGTGCACTGTGTTTGTGTGTGTGTTCTGTGTGTTTGTGTGCACTGTGTGTGCACTGTGTGTCTGTGTGTGCACTGTCCATGCGTGTGCACTGTGTGTGTGTCCACTGTGTGCGTGTGTGCACTGCGTGTGTACTGTGTGTGTGTGCACTGTGTGTTTACTGACCGTGCGTGTGCACTGTGTGTGTGTGTGTGCTCTGTGTGTGTGTGTGCACAGTACATGTGAGCACTGTGTGTGGGCACTGTGTGCGCACTGTGTGTGTGTCGAGTGTGTGTGTGTGCACTGTCCGTGCGCGTGCACTGCGTGTGTTTGTGTGAGTGCACTGTGTGTGTGTCTGCGCACACTGTGTTTGTGTGCACTGTCTGTGTGTGTGCACTGTGTGAGTGTGCACTGTGTGCACTGTGTGTGTATTCACTGTCGGTGCGTGTGCACTGTGTGTGTGTGCACTGTGTGTGCACTGTGTGTTCATGTGCACTGTGTGCGTGTGCAGTGTGTTTGTGTGTGTGTGTGTACTGTGTGTGTGCACTGTGTGTGCACTGTCTGTGTGTGTGTGGAATGTGTATGTGTGTGCACTCTGTGTGCACCGTGTGTGTGTGTGCATTGTGTGTGCACTGTGTGTGCATACGTACTGTGTTTGCATGTGCACTGTGTGTGTGCAGTGCGTATGCACTGTGAGTGTGTGTGCACTGTAATTGTCTGTGCACTATGTGTGCATTGTGTGTGTGTGTGCACTGTGTGTGTGCACTGTGTATTTGTGTGTGTTCGTGTGTGTTCACTGTCTGTGTGTGCACTGTCTGTGCACTTTGTGTGTGTGTGAGCACTGTGTGTGTGTGCACTGTGTGTGCACACATACACACAGTGCACACACTCACACTGTGGACACACACACAGTGCACACGTACACACAGTGCACACACAGTGAACACGCAGAAAGTGCAAACACACGAACACACACAAACACACAGTGCACACGCACACAGAGCACGCACACACAGTGCACACGTACACACAGAGCACACAGTGCACACACACACAGTGTATATGTGCACTGTGTTTGTGTGTGTGTTCTGTGTGTTTGTGTGCACTGTGTGTGCACTGTGTGTCTGTGTGTGCTCTGTCCATGCGTGTGCACTGTGTGTGTGTCCACTGTGTGCGTGTGTGCACTGCGTGTGTACTGTGTGTGTGTGCACTGTGTGTTTACTGACCGTGCGTGTGCACTGTGTGTGTGTGTGTGCTCTGTGTGTGTGTGTGCACAGTACATGTGAGCACTGTGTGTGGGCACTGTGTGCGCACTGTGTGTGTGTGGAGTGTGTGTGTGTGCACTGTCCGTGCGTGTGCAGTGTGTGTCTGCACTGTGAGTGTCTGTGCACTGTCTGTGTGTGCACTGTGTGTGCACTGTGTGTGCACTGCGTGTGTGCGTGTACTGTGTGTGTGTACACTGTGTGTGTGTGTGCATTGTGTGCTCACTGTGCGTGTTTGTGTGTCCACTGTGTGTGCACTCTGTGTGTGTGTGTGTGTGTGGACAGTGTGTGTGTGTGTACTCTGTGTGCACTGTGTGTGTGTGTGTGCTGTGTGTGTGCACTGGGTGTCTGTGTGTGCACTGTCCGTGCATGTGCACTGTGTGTGTGTGTACAGTGTGTGTTTGCACTGTTTGTGTGTGTGCACTGTGAGTGTAATGTTTGTGTGTGTGTGTACTGTGGATGCGTGTGCACTGTGTGCACTGTGTGTGTGTGCAGAGAGTGTGCACTGTGTGTGTTTGTGCAATGTGTGTGCAGTGTGTGTGTGTGCACTGTGAGTGTCTGTGCTCTTTCTGTGTGTGCACTGTGTACAATGTGTGTGTGTGCACTGTGTTTGCGTGTGCACCGTGTGTGTGTGCATTGTCTGTGAGTGTGCACTGTGTGCATGCATGTTCTGTGTGTGTGTGCACTGTGTGTTTACTGTCCGTGCGTGTGCACTGTCTCGGTGTGCACTGTGTGTGTGTACACTGTGTGTGCACTGTTTGTGAGTGTGCACTGTGTGTTTGTGTGTGTTCGTGTGTGTGCACTATTTGTGTGTGCACATAGTGTGCAATGTGTGTGTGTGCATATTTGGTGTGTGCACTGTGTGTTTGTGTGTATTCGTGTGTGTGCAGTTTGTGTGTGCACTGTGTGTGTGTGTGCACTGTGTCCATGCGTGTTCTGTCTGTGTGTGCACATAGTGTGCACATTGTGAGTGTGCAGTGTGTACGTGTGCACTGTGTGTGTGTGCACTATGAGTGTCTGTGCACTCTCTGTGTGTGCACTGTGTGCACAGTGTGTGTGTGCACTGTGTGTGTGTGTACTGTGTGTGTGTGCACTGTGTGCGTGTGCACTGTGTGTGCACTTTGCGTGAGTGTGTGTGTGCACTGTGTGCGAACTGTATGTGTGTGTGCGCAATGTGTGTGTGTACACTGTGTGTGCAATGTGTGTGTGTGTGTGCAGCGTGAGGCACTGGGTGTGTTTGTGTGAACTGTCCATGCGTGCTCACTCTGTGTGCGTATGTGCTCTTTGTGTGTGTGCACTGTGTGTGCTCTTTGTGTGTGTGCAATATGTGTGTGTGTGCACTGTGTGTGCACTGTGTGTGTGTTCTTTGTGTGTGCACTGTGTGTGTGTGTGCATGTGCACTGTGTGTGTGTGCTCTGTTTCAGCTGTGTGTTTGTGAGTGCACTGCGTGTGCATATGCACTGTGTGTGTGCATGTGCACTGTGTGTGTGTGCACTGCGTGTATGTGTGTACTGTGTGTGTGTGCACTGTGTGTGCACTGTGTGTGTATGTGTGTGCACTGTGTCAGCTGTGTGTTTGTGAGTGCACTGCGTGTGCATGTGCACTGTGTGTGCACTGTGTGTGCACTGTGTGTTCAGTGTGCCTGTGTGTGTTCACTGTGTGTGTGTGTGCGTCTGTGTGCACTGTGTGTGCACTTTGCGTGAGTGTGTGTGTGCACTGTGTGTGAACTGTATGTGTGTGTGCGCAATGTGTGTGTGTACACTGTGTGTGCAATGTGTGTGTGTGTGTGTGCAGTGTGTGGCACTGGGTGTGTTTGTGTGAACTGTCCATGCGTGCTCACTCTGTGTGTGTATGTGCTCTTTGTGTGTGTGCACTGTGTGTGCACTGTGTGTGTGTGCAATGTGTGTGTGTGTGCACTGTGTGTGCACTGTGTGTGTGTGTACTGTCTGTGCGTGTGCAGTGTGTGTGCACTGTGTGTGTTCTTTGTGTGTGCACTGTGTGTGTGTGTGCATGTGCACTGTGTGTGTGTGCTGTTTCAGCTGTGTGTTTGTGAGTGCACTGCGTGTGCATATGCACTGTGTGTGTGCATGTGCACTGCGTGTATGTGTGTACTCTGTGTGTGTGTGTGTGCACTGTGTGCGTGCGTGTTCTGTGTGAGTGTGTGCACTGTGTGTGCACTGTGTGTTCAGTGTGCCTGTGTGTGTTCACTGTGTGTGTGTGTGCGTCTGTGTGCACTGTGTGTTTGTTCAGTGTGTGTGAGTGTGCACTGTGTGTGTGTGTGCATGGTGTGTGTGAGTGTGTGTGTGTGTGCGTGCACTGTGTGGGTGCATTGTGTGTGAGCACTGTGTGTGTGAGCACTGTGTGTTAGTCTGTGCATTGTGTGTGCACTGTGTGTGCACTGTGAGTGTGTGTGCTCTGTGTGTGTACTGTGTGTGTGTTGTCTGTGTGTGTGGGGGCACTGTGCGTTCACTGGGTGTGTATGTGTGCACTGTGTGTGCGTGAGCACTGTGTGTGTGTGCAGTGTGTGTGTCTGCACTGTGTTTTGTGTGTGTGTGTGTGTGTTCACTGTCTTGTGTGTGCACTGTGTGTGCACAGTGTGTATGTGTGTGTGTGCACTGTGTGCGTGTGCAACTTGTATGTGTGTGAGCACTGTGTGTGTGCGCACTGTGTGTGCAATGTGGGTTTGTGGAGTGTGTGTGTGTGAACTGTGTGTGTGTGCAGTGTGTGTGTATGCGCTGTGAGCACTGTGTGTGCGTGTGTGTGCTCTGGGTGTGCACTACATATGTGTGTTTGCACTCTGTGTTCACTGCGTGTGTTTGTGCAGTGTGTGGGCCCTGTATGTTTGTGTACTGTGCGTTGTGTGTGCACTGTGTTTGTACTGTTTGTGTGTGTGTGCAGAGTGTGCACTGTGTGTGTGTGCAATGTGTGTGCAGTGTGTGTGTGTGCGTGCAATGTGTGTGTGTGCACTGTGTGCAATGTGTGTGTGCACTGTGTGTGCACTGTGTGTGTATGGACTGTGTGCGTGTGTTCTGTGTGTGTGTGCACTGTGTCTGCACGGCGTGTTCGCACTGTGTGCACTGTGTTCATGTGCACTGTGTGCGTGTGCAGTGTGTGTGTGTGTGTGCGTACTGTGTGTGTGCACTGTGTGTGCACTGTCTGTGTGTGTGTGGAATGTGTATGTGTGTGCACTCTGTGTGCACCGTGTGTGTGTGTGCATTGTGTGTGCACTGTGCGTGCATACGTACTGTGTTTGCATGTGCACTGTGTGTGTGCAGTGCGTATGCACTGTGAGTGTGTGTGCACTGTAATTGTCTGTGCACTGTGTGTGCGTGTGCACTGTGTGTGTGCACTGTGTATTTGTGTGTGTTCGTTTGTGTTCACTGTCTGTGTGTGCACTGTCTGTGCACTTTGTGTGTGTGTGAGCACTGTGTGTGTGTGTGCACTCTGTGAGTTTGCACACACACTGCACACACACACTGTACACACACATGCAGTACACACACAGTGCACACACACATGCACTGCGCACACAGTGCACACACACACAGTACACACACAGACAGTGCACACACACACACACATTGCAGCTCACCGTACAACATCCATGTGCACCACGCCTTGCACCACTCCGTGTCAGGGATGTAACAAACCTAGTGGGTAAGAACAATGGTCTTCAGATGTGGAGTAATGTTGCGTGCAAAGTGCTGCATGCAAAGTTTTACGGGACACCATACTTAGTAACCGAAGCCAGAACGACCGGGTCTGATTTCAATAGTACTAGACATTATCTGAAGAACTGTATGCTATGGGAACCACAAAGAATGGTAACTCTATAAAACAATATGTAATCTATCCAGTCATTAATCACTATAGCTTTATGTAAGCTTCCTTTAACCAATCCCGTGGCTTGAGATTGTGTGCCGCAAACCTAATCTTAGCAACAAACTGTCTATATAATCAGATGTGTAACCAACAATAAACTGAAGCTTCACTCATATTGAGCGTGTGTATGCTTCCCCACGTCACTCTGGGTTAACCTTGGACAAATGCTGCAAACCTAGTTTGCAACACCAACCCACACGGCCACACACCGTGCCAAACCAAACTGCACGGCCACGCCCCGTGCCACGCTGACCCACACGGCCACGCGCTGTGCAGCACCGACCCACACATGATGCTCCATGCCATGCTAACCCGCACGGCCACGAACTGTGCCACACTGACCCCCATGGCCATGCTCTGTGCAACGCTGATCCTTACGGCGATGCTCCGTGCCACACCAACCCACACCGTGCCACGCTGACCCGCGCACGATGCTCCGTGCCACGCCTGCCCCCACTGCCACGCCCTGTGCAACACCTACCCCCATGGGATGCTCCGTGTCACACCAAACTGCATGAGACACTCCACGCCACGCCAACCCGCACGGCCACACCCCGTGCCACACCAACCCACACATGATGCTCCATGCCACGCTGACCCGCATGGCCACACACTGCGCAACACTGACCCACACCGTGCCACGCCAACCCACACACAATGCTCCACGCCACACCGACCCCCACAGCCACGCCCCGTGCCACACCGATCCCCACGGCCACGCTCCATGTCACACCAAATGGCACGGCCACGCCCCATGCCACACTGACCCACACCGTGCCACGCTGACTCACACACAATGCTCCATGCCAGGCCAACCCCCACGGCCACGCCTCGTGCCACACCGAGCCCCACAGCCACGCCCTGTGCCACACTGAGCCCCACATGACACCGTGGCACAGCGCACTGTGACGTGTCAGCTTTCAGACCCCACGCACACGCAGGACACGTGGGCTGTGCACCTGGCGAGCTTCACGATGCAGAGAGCGTTTCTCAGTGTTCTCACTGCCCGGCTCTGCCCCATGAGCACCTGGACAAAGCAGAGAACCTTCACAAGGAGCTGAAATCCGCAGTGCGTGTGGCACTTCGGGCACTGCTCCAGGCACAGGAACCCCACGCAGCGCAGTGGGACCGGGGATGAGCGGCTGTGACCAAAAAGGAACGGGACCTGGGGGGTGGTCCACGCTCGGCTGAACTGCTCACAGTGCACCCAGGTGGACAAGAGGGACGAGTCTGTGCCCCATAGCATCCATAGAAGAGCTCATAGAGCCCCATGGAGAGCAACAGGAGGACAGGTCAACCCATAGGGACCAAAGAGCCCCATGAAGCCTCATAGTGACCCCATAGAGACCCACAGGAGAGCAGGGCAACCTTTGGGCCCCATAGCGTCCACAGAAGAGCTCACAGTGCTCCACAGAGAGCAAAAGAAGAACAGGTCAACCCATAGGGACCAAAGAGAGCCCCAGGGAGCCCCATAGTGACCCCATAAAGACCCCATTGAGACCCCCAGGAGAGCAAGTCAACCTTCAGGCCACATAGCATCCACAGAAGAGGTCATAGAGCCCCATAGAGTGCAACAGGAGGACAGGTCAACCCATAGGGTCCCATTGGGACCAGGGCAAGCCCTAGAGCACCCCACTGAGCCCCACAGTGACCCCACAGTGCCCCACAGGAGAGCAGGACAACCTTTGGGCCCCATAGCGTCCACAGAAGAGCTCACAGGGCCCCATAGAGAGCAGTGGGAGGACAGGTCAACCCACAGGCACATCAAATAGCCGCAGCTTCCTCCTACACTTAACTCTCCCATTGCTCAGGTCCGCTCCTAATTAACCGCCTCAGACACACGCTAATTACTGCACCAGCTCAGCGGCAGCTTGCATTTTGTCTCATCAGCTGCACCTCCGCAGAAGGTGCGGGGGGACGAGCACTACGACAGCGGGCCACTCCTCCACCACAGCCAAACCAGGAGCTGCACGGCTCCCGCTCACCCCACGTCCCACACGGAGGGCATCGCACCGCGCTGCTCCTCCAGGAGCTGCCCCCAAAAAGCACAACACCGACCTCACCACATCGGGAGCACGGCGAACCTACAGCTGCGAGGGAAAGGAGCGCACGGCGTGAGCTGTGAACGCTTCGTCCCGGCGCCTGGCAGCGGCTGAGAGGGAACGAAGGGAGATAAAACACACCGCACTGCATCTCCACTCCAGACCTCTGACACTGCAGTGGTTCAAACCCAACGCTGTTCCATCCCTTGCACTTTAAAGGACGCCTCTGTGCACCACCTCAGCACGCCCCGTGGGGTCGGACTCACCAGAGCTTCCACAGTGCCGAGATCTTTGATTTTGTTGCCACTCAGATTCAGGTACGTGAGATTGGGACACCTCTCTGCCAGGACCTCCAGGCCTCCAGAAATGACGTTGTCGCTCAGCTCCAGCTGCAGAGGGGGACGAGCGAAGGGATGAAGGGCCGCATCCTTCCCCCCACACCCGGGAGCTCCGCTCCTCCCTTCCCAGCTCAACCCGTCCCGCGGCGCTGCCGGGGTGAACTCCCAGCTCACAGAACGTGCTCCTGAACTTCAGGAGTTGTGTTCAGCTGAGAGCAGCGCAGGCTCGGCCACCTCTGCCTGTGCAGCGGGTAACGGCAGGGACACAGCGCAGCCACCTCAGATGGGAACAAAGAGCCCCAATGGAGCCCCATAGGGACCCCACAGAGACCCACAGGAGAGCAGGGCAACCCTCGGGCCCCATAACATCCACAGAAGAGATCACAGAGCCCCACATGGAGTAAAAGGAGGACAGGTCAACCCATAGGGACCAAAGAGCCCCATGGAGCCCCATAGAGAGCAAAAGGTGGACAGGTCAACCCACAGAACCCAATGGGGCCCCATAGAGACCCCATAGTGACCCACAGGAGAGCAGGACAACCTTTGGGCCCCATAGCATCCAGAGAAGAGTTCAGAGCCCCACAGAGAGAAATGAGAGGACAGGTCAACCCATAGAGGCCAAAGAGCCCCATGGAGCCCCATAGTAACCCACAGGAGAGCAGGCCAGCCTTACGACTGTGAAGAGGAACGGGACCTGGGGGGGTGGTCCACGCTCAGCTGAACCTGAGCTCATAGT
This sequence comes from Callipepla californica brunnescens, assembly GCA_023055505.1. Taxonomy (NCBI): domain Eukaryota; kingdom Metazoa; phylum Chordata; class Aves; order Galliformes; family Odontophoridae; genus Callipepla; species Callipepla californica. The sequence continues at coordinate 242,087 of JALIRH010000146.1, forward strand.
GTGCCCAGGTGGACAAGAGGGCGGAGTCTGGGCCCCATAACATCCACAGAAGAGCACAAAGAGCCCCATAGAGAGCAACAGGAGGACAGGTCAACCCATAGGGACCAAAGACAGCCCCATAGAGACCCACAGGAGAGCAGGTCAACCTTTGGGCCCCATAGCATTCATAGTTCATAGAGCCCCACGCAAAAGGAGGACAGGTCAACCCATAGGGACCAAAGAGCCCCATGGAGCCCCATAGAGACCCACAGGAGAGCTTACAGAGCCCCATAGAGAGAATAGAAGGACAGGCCAACCCATAGGGACCAGAGATCCCTAGAAAGCCCCATAGTGACCCCACGGAGCCCCTTAGTGACTCCACAGAGCCCCACAGGAAAGCAGGACAACCCTCGGACCAGGACCCCCAGGTCTTTCTCTCTGTGCAGAGCCCCTGCCCAGCACTCACCCCCATCCTGTACTGCTGCACGCAGCTGTTCCTCCCCGGATCCCCGCAGGTTAACCCCGCAGGGCAGGTGGGACACGTACCTTGCGGAGCTTGCTCAGCGTGGGCAGCTTGGCCAGCGATGTCAGCTGCACATTGGCCATGCTGAGGAACTCAAGCTCCTTAAAGGAATCGTTCAGCCCTTCGATCTCCCCGGTGCTGGACTTGCAGTTATCGAGCACCAACTCCGTCACCTTCAAACAGAGCACAGAGGGATGAGCAGCGCCGAACCCACGACTCCCCACAGCACAGCAGGGTCTGCACTTCTGCTGGTGGTCTCTGAGTCACTGAGCCCACTCCTGTGGCCTCAGCCACCCCCACCCGCCTCACTGAGAGGCACACAGAACTATCGCACGACAACTATCTTCCCTCGGGCTCCCTCTGTGTGGCACCCAAGCTGTGGCTTTGGTGCGGACCCTTTCTGGGCTCCCCATGGCACAGCACTGCTGGAAGCGAATGGGACCACCCCATAGGGAGCAGGAGGTGAAGGCCCTGTGCCAAAGGGGGGTACCCACCCCATCCCACCCCACCCGGCACACCCTACACGTCAGCAGGGACAAAACCCAGCGGTGCTTTTCCCTACAGAAGTCACTTCTAAACCCCAACCCTTCCCTACAAAACTCACCTCTAGATCTCAACTGTCCCCTACAAAACTCCCTCCTAAACCCCGACCGTCCCCTACAAAACTCACCTCTAAGCCCCGACTGCCGCACTGTGCACCCGGGAGCCCACAAAGCCACCCCACTCTTCCCCACATCCAAAGCCCTGAGCAGTGCGTCCCGCGGGTTAACGAAGCCCAATTAAGCGGCACCAAGCAGCTAATTAATTTGCAGATCGCTTCATCCTCTGTGGAACACATCCCTCATTAGCAAGGGTGGTAACAGGGCCATGGCTCTGTCCTAACGCATCCATGGGGCTGCAGCATCGCGCACAGCCTCAGCACAGGGCTGTGCCCCACGCCCACGGGGGTCCTGCACCCCACACATCCAAAGCAGAGCATCCCCACCGCGATAACCCCCATGGCTGTGGGGCCGCACAGCACCGCACCGCAGCTCCCCACACTCTGCCCCACTCCGTGTGCTGCGATACCAAACGTGGGCTGCAATCCCACACTGAGTCCGGACCGACCCCACAGAACCGCAGGGGTCGGAAGGGACCTCCAGAGAGCAGCGAGTCCAACCCCTATGCCAAATCAGCTCCCTACACCAGGTCACACAGGTCTCCAAAACGGCCCCAAAACCCCAAGAAACGACCCCAAAATAACCCCAAAATCCCTCAAAATGACCCCAAAATCCTTTATTTCAATTCCACGTGCCCCATATAGCAGCAATGCCTCCCAAAATGACACCAAAATCCTTTTTTCCAATTCTAAGAGCCCCAAAAGTCAGCACTGGCCCCCCAGATGGCCCCAAAATCTCCCATGACTCCAAAATCCTCCAAAATGACCCCAAAACCACATGAAATGACCCCAAAACGACCCCAAAACCCTTTACTCCAATTCCATGTGCCCCATATGGCAGCACTGGCCCCCAAAAACCACAATGTGACCCCAAAATCCTCCAAAAATGACTCCAAAATGGCCCCAAATGACCCTGAAACCTCCCCAGAATGACCCCAAAACCCCACACAGTGACCCCACAGAACCCCAGAATCATAGGGGTTGGAAGGGACCTCCAGAGATCCTTGAGTCCAACCCCACTGCGAAAGCAGTTCCCTACACCAGGTCGCACACGTCTCCAAAACGGACCCAAAATCCCACAGAGTGACCCCAAAGTCCCTTACTCCAATTCCATGTGTCCCAAACACCAGCAATGCCCCAAAATGACCCTAAAATGACCACAAAATCCCAAGAAATTACTCCAAAATGGCTCCAAAATCCCCCATAATGGCCCCAAAATCCTTTACTCCAATTCCACGTGCCCCGTATGGCAGCAATGCCCTCCCATATGACCCTAAAATGACCCCAGAACCACCCAAAACGATCCCAAAATCCCACACAATGACCCCAAAGTCCACAGCACTGCAGTTTCCATACGGTGCCCCTTGTCAGAGGATCCCCTCCCTCGACCTGCTGGCCACGCAGGACACGGGGCTCATCCTGGGGTGACTTTGGGGGCACCCTGGGGTGACATTGGGGGCACTCTGTGGGATTCTGGGGTCATTTCTGAGTAATTCGGTGGGATTTCGGGGTCATTTTAGGGGGTATTGCTGCCACATGGGGCCCATGGAATTGGAATAAAGGATTTTAGGGTCATTGCATGGGATTTTGGGGGGCACTACTGCCATATGAGGCACATGGAATTGTAATAAAGGATTTTAGGGTCATTTTGGGTCATTTTGAGGTAATTTTGGGGGCCAGTACTGCCACGTGGGGAACATGGAATAGGAATAAAGGATTTTGGGGTCATTTTGGAGTAATTTTGTGGGACTCTGGGGTGACTTCGGGGTCATTTTGTGAGATTTAGGGGTCACTTTGAGTGGATTCTGGGGTCATTTGGGGGGATTTCGGGGTCATTCTGGAGTCATTTTGTGGGTCTTTGGGGTCATCGGGTGTGGATTTTGGGGTCATTTTGTGGTCACTTTGTGGGGCATTACTGTCATATGGAGCCCATGGAATTGGAATAAAGGATTTTGGGGTCATTTTCAGGTGACTTTGGGGTCAATTTGAGTGGATTTTGTGGGATTTTGGGGTCACTTTGTGGGGGTATTGCTGGCATATGGGGCCCATGGAAATGGAATAAGGGATTTTGAGGTCATTTTGGAGTAATTCTGCGGAACTTTGGGGTCATTCTGTGGGATTTTGGGGTCATTTTAGGGGGCATTGCTGCCATATGGAGCCCAAGGAATTGTAATACAGGATTTTAGGGTCATTGTGTGGGATTCTGGGGTCATTTTGGATTAATTTTGGGGTCATTTTGGGTGGCATTACTGCCATATGAGGCCCATGGAATTGTAATAAAGGATTTTAGGGCCATTTTGGGTCACTCTGAGGTAATTTTGGAGGCCCCTACTTCAATATGGGGCACATGGAATTGGAATAAAGGATTTTGGGGTCATTCTGTGCGATTTTGGGGTCATTTGGGAATAATTTCATGGGTCTTTGGGGTCATTTTGCAGGGTACTGCTGCTATATGGGGCCCATGGAATTGGAATAAAGGATTTTGGGGTCATTTTGGGGGCCAGTGCTGCCATGTGGGGAACATGGAATTAGAATAAAGGATTTTGGGGTCATTTTGGAGTAATTGTGTGGGACTTTGGGGTCATTTGGGGGGATTTCGGGGTCATTCTGGAGTCATTTCTTGGGTCTTTGGGGCCATTTTGGAGTAATTTTGGGGTCATTTGGGGGTCACTTTTTGGGGCACTGCTGTCATACGGGGCCCACGGAATCGGAATAAAGGATTTTGGGTCACTTTGGGGTGAGCTGCTGGCCCCGCTGTGTTTAACGCACCCATTCCACTGCGGAGCAATAGGGCCAGGGGGAGGGGGAAGGGGGGTGGGCGCTGCCGTGGGGGCAGCAGGTTCAGCTCCACGGGGCCGTCCGTGCCGAGCACGACGCGTGGGTGCCCCATCCCGGGGCCGAGGAGGGGTCCGTGGGCAACGTGAGCGGGTGGGGGCGTGCAGCCCACGGCACGGAGCGGAACCGGGCCGGGGGCGGGATCGGGGCTTTGGGGCGCGCTACGGCTGCGCGGTTCAGCGATGTCTGCGGTTCCCTCCGTCCCGAGCGGAGATCCCGAGACCGCTCCGCGCCGGGCGCTCCGGGGCCGCTTTACGCCATCGCCGCGGCGCTCAGCGGAGATCCCGCGCGGAGCGGAAGCGGCGCGGGCGGAGGAGACGGCGCCGCGCGGGGCGGACCCCCCCGGGACCGCGTTCGGCGGAACGGGGAACACCAACGACAGGAGGGGATCGAGGAGGGCGGCCGCGGAGCGGCCCCCGCGGGGAACCGGGCCGAAATAAAACGGAAAGCGAAAGGAAACGGCCGAGCGGAGCCCCGCGGGGCCGCGCCGCGCTCCCGGTCTGCCGCCCAACCCCCACGGCGCGCCCGAGCCGACGCCGCTCCGCACCGCGCGGGGCGGACTCACCTCCTCGGGGGCCTGGTTCCGCAGCTCCAGGTTGATGCGCTTTTTCATCTCCATCGCCACCTCCTCCTCCTCCTCGCCCCGCGGCTCCGCGCTGCCGAAGGAGGGAAGGGCGGCCGAGGGCACGCAGCCGCCGCCGCCGCCGCCGCCGCCGCCGCCGCCGGGAGGGAGGGAGGGAGGGAGCGGGGTGTTGGGAGCAGCCGGGCCCGCTCCGTGTGCGGGGTGTCCGGGCTGATCCGGGCCCGCTCCGCGTGGGGGGTGTCCGGGCTGTCCGAGGTATCCGGGCTCTCCGGTCTACCCGGGCCGTCCGGGCCTGCTCCGCGCGCAGCTGTCCGAGCTCCCCGGTCTGTCCGGGCCCGCTGCGCGCTCGGCCGTGCGGGTGATCGGGTGATGGAGTGAAGGGGCTCCGCGGGGTTCCCGGGGCCGCTGCGGGCGCAGCTGCGGCGCCGTCAGGGTCCGCACGCACACTGCGCCTCCATGACGCGGCGCGTGGCGCCCCCTTCGCCGCCGCGACCCCGCCCCCCCTCCGAGGGCGGGACTTCCGCCGCGCCGCCGCGCTTCTCGTTGGCCGCGTGCGGCTCGGCGCGATTGGTCCGAGACGCTGCCCGTCACGGCGGCGCGGGACTTTAAACTGAGGGAGATGGAGGGGCGGCGCGGAATGGCGCGCGCGCGGGGGGCGGGGTCGGGTTGGCGGGAACTGCACGCGGGGGGTGGGGCTACGAATACATGCCCGCGCGGGCACGGGTAGGGGCACGGATAGGGGCGCGGGTACGGGTGGGGCACGGATAAGGGTATGGGGAAGGGCGGTTGGGCGGGTCGGTAAGTGGGGAGACGAGCGGGCAGCCAGGCAGGACGGCAGGGAGGGGAGCAGAGAGATAACGGGGGGAGAAAGCGGGGGGCAAGCAGGCGGGGGGGCTGCAAAGCCAATAAACGTTGGATGGAGGAATCTGACGGGTTTGGGATGCAGCTGGGAGTGTGGTAACTCTGGGATGCTAACTGGAGATAATGGAACAGCTAGATGGCAACGAGGAAGCGAATGTGACCCTCGGACTGATAGCACTACAACACGGTCCAGAGATAAAGATAGTTTAGGCATAGTGGGAATGGGAACAGAATTAATGGAAACCAGGCAAAAGCCATGTAGGCTCCCCTTTGGGTACTGGTGGCTGTGTGGAGATGGATATGCCCATAAAATGCTCCCACTGAGTTCGACCGGGACGTGCACGGCGGGACGTCCGATGCCTCACACTGGTACACGTACTCGTGCAGAACCCCCACGAGGGGTCTTAAGAACCGTGTGGATACGAACAAAAAGTAAAAACCCCACTAATTGAAAGGCCTTCAGGATTTCATAGTTTTGTTCGGTGGCTAATTCCAGCCCTAGGAGTAAGTGTATTAGAAAAGGCCGTAGTGAATGTGTCAGCCACTATGGAAAGAACTGAGAACGTAACATCAGATACCATCCAAGGTTTGCAAACAGAGATTTCTTCTTTGAGTAAAGTAGTTCTGCAGAACAGAACGGCTCCAGACCTAACTGCAAAGGGGGGAGTCTGTACAGTAATTAATCAAAGCTGCTGTGCTCACGTGGACCAAGATCAACGTAGAAACTGACACACAGGCGATTCAGAAACGGGTTGAAGTGCTGCACCAAGTCTCATTAGATGGTACCTCATTTGGATTTACACACTTATGGAATCAGCTCACTAGCTGGCTCCCTGATTAAGCCTGGCTAAAGCAACCGTCTGTAGCAATAGTGGTGCTGTTTATTCCCATAGTGATGACTTGTACAGGTGTGTGGTGCTTTCTCTGGTGCTGTCGAAGGAGCCTGCATGGTTACACCACCTGGAAAAGAAATTGCATCAACCGCCAAGCAGAACCTGGGAAGTGTTTCAGGAAGGAGATAATGGACAATAGTACGTCATAGGCAAAAGAATTTGCCTGTTATATTGAGAAGGGGGATTGAATCATGAGAACAGCTTATCCATGGTAACAACAACTCGTTACATAAATCAAGCGGCCGCATCATTGTGTGACAGGTAGAGCTGCTGTTTGCAGCTCCGTACAAGGGTGAGGGACAACACAGCACAAGAAGCTGTGGTTGCTGACAGCACAATGATGGTCCTGAGAAGCTGCTGCCTGCAACTCAGTGAAGGGGGTCTGTGAAGATAAGAAGGCAAAACAACGTACAGTGATCCCCTCAACATGTGGAAATCTGTTGTGGCCACTGCACATGTCGCTCACTTGGGAACTTCTGTCTGTATGTGTGGGATGTGATGAGTACGCATGTGCTGTACCTTTAAATACGTACTCATTTCTGTCTTTGGGTGCACGTATGGTGGAGAGATCCCCATGCACCCAGCGCTGTAATCAAGGGAAAGCCTGCTGGACATAGTGCACTGCTGTGCAAAGTTACTGTGTCGCGTTCCTCGGCATCGGGGCAAGCGGGGAGCAAGTGGGGATACACAGAGAGCAGCGGAGGAGGGGGGGGGCATCTGGGAAGTGGACAGTGGGAGGGCATCCAGGGATCCAGGGTGGCGGGAAGTGGGCAGGGAGTACAGCAGGAACTGCAGCACTAAGACAGTGCAGACACACAGTGCGCACACACACACACACACACACGCACAGACACACAGTGCACACAGACACACACACACACACAAGTGCACACACAGTGCACACACACAGTACACACACACAGTGCACACACACACACAGAACACGCACGCACACCGTGCACACACATGAACAGTGCGCAAACACAAGTATGCACACACACACAGTGCACACACAGTGCACGCACACACAGTGCACACACACACAGTGCACAAATACGAACACACACAAACACACAGTTCACACACACACAGTGCACTCACACACAGTGCTGACACAGTGCACACACACACACAGTGCACACACACAGTGCACACACACACTGCACTCACACACAGTGCACAGAGTGCGCACACACACACAGTCGACACACACAGTGCACACACACACAGTACACTCACACACACACACAGTGCACACAGTACACACACACACAGTACACTCACACACACAGTGCGCACACAGAGTGCACACACACACTGTGCACACACACACACAGTGCAAACACACACAGTGCACACACACACACAGAACACACACATAGTGCACACACACAGAGCGTACACACGAACACACACGAACACAGAGTACACACAGTGCACATACACAGTGCACATACACAGTGCACACACACACTCACACTGCACACACAATGCACACACAAAAAGTGCACGCACACAAAGACACACAGTGCACACACAGTGCACACACACACACAGTGCACAAACACAGTGCACAGACAGTGCACACACACTGTGCACACACACACACACACACTGCACACACACTGCACACACACAGAGAACATGCACGCACACTGTGCACACACACAAACAGTGCACACAAAAACAGTATGCACACACACACAGTGCACGCACACACACAGTGCACACACACATAGTGCACTCACACACAGTGCTGACACAGTGCACACACACGCACACTGTGCACACACGCACACCGCACTCACACACATAGTGCTCACACAGTGTACACACACACAGTGCACACACACGGACAGTGCACACACACACACACAGTGCACAAATACACAGTGCACAACAGTGCACACACACACACAGAACACACACACACAGTGCGCACACACACTGCACACACTGTACACACGCACACACAGTGCACAGAGACACACTGCACACACTGTGCACACGCACAGTGCAGACACAGAGCACACACACACACACACACCGACAAAGTGCACACACACACAGTGCACACACAGTGCACAAACACACACACAGTGCACACACACTGCACACACACACAGTACACACACACAGTACACACACACACACACAGTGCACACACACTCAATGCACATACACGAACACACAAACACACGAACACACACAAACACACAGTGCACACACTCACACAGTGCACACACACACACACAGTGCACACACAGTGCACACACACACTGTACACACACACACAGTGCACACACACTCAATGCACACACACGAACACACAAACACACGAACACACACAAACACACAGTGCACACACACCGTGCACACACACACACACACAGTGCACACACAGTGCACACACAAACAGTGCACACACACAAACACACACACACACGGTGCACACACACACAGTGCACACACACAGTGCACTCACAGTGCACACACACACAGTGCACTCCCCCCCCCACACACACAGTGCACACACACAAAGTGAACACACACGAATACACACAGACACATAGTGTCGTGAAAGACAGAAACTGTTTTTCCCTTCTTTTGTCTCAAAGCTTGCTTCCTAAGGCCTTTTCTGGTGACAAGACTCTGACTGATAACTGCCGGTTACCCAGATGGGTGCTATGGTGCCTCATTGTCTCTGCTTATGGTTGTAAAGATAAGCAGAAATAGGGGCAAATAGTCTTTTCCGGGGGGCACGGCTTGGAGAAGCTGACCACCACAAAAAGACAGTGCTCCTGCATGGCAAGGAAGGCAACATCCGCTGCTGGCTTATCTGTTGAGCCAGACATGTCACACAAGCAAATAGAAAAAAATACCTGAGAAATGGGGATAAAAGGCCTTCACTGAACCAAGGATTTTTGAGAGAAGAAGAGAGGAAGAGAAGAGAAGAATTCCTGGAGAAGAACTCCCAAAGAGAAAATCTTTGAGGAGAACTCCCGAAGATGGACCCTGAGACCTGCTTGCTGCCATCTCCCATCCCCCGCGGTGACCAGACGAGTTCCTGAGACTATGAACCTCGCTGGACCCACGGTGATGATTATATCTCTCTTGCTTTCTATCAAGACTCCTTGCTTTTTTTTATCCCTTTTCTATCGCTCACCTTCCCTTCCCCATATCCCTAAGCAACTAGTAATTGTAATAAACTGGTTGGGCTAACATTTGACCCGTTGTGTCTTAATCTCGCCATCGGGTATACACACAATATAAGAACCTCGTCTCCCTCCTTTATATTGGAGCGTGACAAGTGCACACACACAAATAGAACACACACACAGTGCACACACAGACACAGTGCACACACACACAATGCACACACAAAGTGCACACACTGTGCACACACAAACAGTGCACACACACACAGTGCATACAAACGAACACACAGTGCGCACACAGTTCACACAGAGTGCACACACACAGAGTACACACACACACAGTGCACCCACACGAACACACGCAAACACACAGTGCACACAGACACACAGTGCACATACACACACAGACACACACCGTGCACACACACACAGACACACACACACACATTGCACACACACACACATTGCACACACACACATTGCACATGCACACACAGTGCACTCACAAACACATGGCTGACACAGTGCACACACACACACACACAGTACACATGCACACAGAGCACACACAGAGCACACACACAGTGCACACGCACACACACACACTGCACACACACAGTGCACAAGCACACACATTGCACACACAGTGCACAGACACTGACAGTGCACACACAGTGCACACACAAACAGTGCACACACACACAGTGTACACACAGGGCACACACACAAAGTGCACACACACAAAATGCGCACACAGTGCACACACACACACAGTGCACACGCACACAGTAAACACACACAAACATTGCACACACACACTGCACACACACGCAGTACACACGCACACACAGTGCACACACACTCCCAGTGCACACACAGTGCACACGCACGGATAGTGCACACACACGCACACAGTGCACACACACACATAGTGCACGCACACACAGTGCGCACACACAGTGCACACACACACACAGTACACACACAAACACAGTGCACACAACATGCACACACACACTGCACACACACACTGCACACACACAGTGCACACAGTGCACACACAGGGCAGTGCACACACAGGGCAGTGCACACACACAGAGTGTACACACAGTGCACACACACACAATGCACATGCACACACAGTGCACATGCACACACAGTGCACTCACAAACACACAGCTGACACAGTGCACACACACAAACACACAGTACACACGCACACACAAACACACAGTGCACACACACACACGCAGTGTGCACACACACACAGTGCACAAACAGTGCACACACAAACACACAGTGCACACACACACACGCAGTGCGCACACACACACAGTGTACACACAGTGCACGCAAACAGTGCACACACACACACTGTGCACACACACACTGTATACACACACACAGTGCACACACAGTACACACACAAACAGTGCACACACACGAACACACACAAACACACAGTGCACACACACACACAGTGCACACACACAAACACACACAGAGTGCATACACACACAGTGCACACAGTGCACACACACACACAGATCACACACACACAATGCACACACAGTGCACACACACAAACACACAGTGCACAAACAGAGCACACACACACACTCAGTGCACACACTGTACACACACACACTCACAGTACACACACAATGCACACACACACAATGCACACACACGAACACACAAAAACACACAGTGCACACACACACGCAATGCGCACACACACACAGTGTACACACAGTGCACGCAAACAGTGCACACACACACACTGTGCACACACACACTGTATACACACACACAGTGCACACACAAACAGTGCACACACACGAACACAAACAAACACAGTGCACACAGACACACAGTGCACACACACAAAGTGCACACACACTGTATACACACACACAGTGCACACACAGTACACACACAAACAGTGCACACACACGAACACACACAAACACACAGTGCACACACACACACAGTGCACACACACAAACACACACAGAGTGCATACACACACAGTGCACACAGTGCACACACACACACAGATCACACACACACACAATGCACACACAGTGCACACACACAAACACACAGTGCACAAACAGAGCACACACACACACTCAGTGCACACACTGTACACACACACACTCACAGTACACACACAGAGCACGCACACACAATACACACACGAACATACACAAACACACAGTGCACACACACACAATGCACACACACAGTGTACACACTGTGCACACACACAGTGCACACACACAGAGTGCACACAACGTGCACACACAGTGCACACACACACTGTGCACACACACACTGTATACACACACACAGTGCACACACAAACAGTGCACACACACGAACACAAACACACTGCACACAGACACACAGTGCACACACACAAAGTGCACACACACAAACACACACAGAGTGCATACACACATACACAGTGCACACACACACACAGTGCACACACAGTGGACATGCACACACAGTGCACTCAAAAACACACAGCTGACACAGTGCACACACACACACACACAGTGCAAACACAGTGCACACACACACACTGCACACACAGTGCACTCACACACAAACAGTACACATGCACACAGAGCACACACACAGAGCACACACACAGTGCACACGCACGCACACACACTGCACACACACAGTGCACCCACACAAAGTGCACACAGTGCACGAACACACAAGACTAGAGTGCACACACACAGTGCACGCACACACACACAGTGCACACGCAAAGAGTGCACACAGGGCACACACACGCAGAACACACACACACACAGTGCACACACAGTGCACACACACAAAATGCGCACACAGCGCACACACACACACACAAAATGCGCACACACACAGTGCACACAGTGAACACACACACAGTGCACACACACACACACACAGTGTACACATACAGAACACGCACACACACAGTGTGCATGCACACACACATACTGCACACACATCAACACACACAAACACACAGTGCACACACAAACGCACACACAGTATACACTCACACAGTGTACACACAGTGCACACACAAACAGTGTGCACACACGAACACACACAAACACACAGTTCACATGCGCACACAGTGGACACACACACAGTGCGCATGCACGGACTGTGCACACTTACAAACACACAGTGTACACACAGTGCACAAACACGCAAAGTGCACATACACACTGCACAACAGTGCACACACACACACACAGTGCACACGCACACGCACATAGTGCAAACACACACATTGCACACACACACACACAGTCCATACACGCAAAGAGTATGAACTCACAGTGCACACAAACACACACACTGCGCAAACAATGCACACTCACACGCACACAGTGCACACACACACATTACACACTCACACACAGTACATGCACACAGAACACACACAAACACACAGTGCACACACACACAGTGCACACACACACACACATTGCACACAGTGCACACACACATTGCACACAGTGCACACAGTGCACACACGCATTGCACACACAGTGCACACACACACACACACACACACACAGTGCACACACACAGTGCACACACACACACATAGTGCACACACCGTGCTCAAACACACACCTTGCACATACAGTGAAAACACACACACACACACAGTGTACACTGTGAACACACACAGTACACACACACACATTTTACACACTCACACATTTTGCACACACACAGTGTACACACAGTGCGCACACAAACAGTGTACACACACGAACGCACACAAAGACACAGTGCACACAAAGACACAGTGGACACACACACAGTGCACACACACACACACATTGCACGCACAGTGCACACACAGAAAGTGCACAAACACACAAATTGCACTTATACACAGTGCACATCAGTGCACACACACACAGAACACGCACACAAACACAGTGCACATATACACAGTGCAAAACACTGCACATACAAACACACAGTGCACACACACACACAGTGCACACACTGTGACCACGCACACTGCACACACAGTGCACACACACACACACAATACACAATCACACACACAGAGTGCAGAGAGACTAACTGCAAACACTGTGCACACGCACACTGCAAACACTGTGCACACACACACATGGTGCACAGACATACACACACACACACACACGGTGCACACAGTGCGCACACGCAGTGCACACACAGTGCACACACAGTGCACACATACACAGAACACACACACACGGTGCACACACAAACTGCACACACAGAGCATGCACACACACACAGTGCACACACACACAGAGCACACACAATGCACACAAACACACACACTGCGCACAATGTGACCACACACACTACACACTCTGTGCACGCACACACACACACACAGCAAAAACACACACACAGAGTGCAAAAGACACACTGCACACACTGTGCACAAGCACACTGCAAACACTGTGCGCACACACAGACACACACACTGCACACAGTGCGCACACGCAGTGCAGACACAGTGCACACACACACAGTGCACACACACACACTGCACACACACAGAGATTGCGAACACACAGTGCACACACACACACACACACACTGCGCAAACAATGCACACTTACACAGGCACACACACGATCACACACACACACACAGTGCACACACAAACACACACACACAGGGCACACAGTGCACACAAGCAGTGCAGACACAGTGCACACACACACAGAACACACACACACAGTGTCCACACACAGACAGTGCACACAGTGCACACAGTGCACACGCACACAGTGCGCACACATACATTGCACACATACACACACACAGTGCACACGCACACAGTGCACGCACACACAGTGCACACGTACACACAGAACACACAGTGGACACACACACACAGTGAACACACTGTGACCACTCAAACTGCACACACTGTGCAAACACACACACACACACAACACACAAACAAACACACACCGTGCACAGAGGCACACTGTACACACTGTGCACACGCACACTGTAAACACTGTACACACACACACACACAGTGCACACACAGTGCACACACACACACACAGTGCACACAGTGCACACACAGAAAGTGCACAAACACACAAAGTGCACATATACACAGTGCACAACAGTGCACAAACACACAATACACAAACACAAACAGTGCACAGAAACACACTACACACACTGTGCACACGCACACTGCAAACACTGTGCACACACACACACACAGTCCACACAGAGCACAAACAGTGCAGAAACAGTGCACACACACAGAGTGCACACAGAGTGCACACAGTGCACACACACACACACAGTGGACAAACTGTGCACAAACACACACCATGCACATAAAGTGCACACACACAGTGCACACTGTGAACACACACACAGTGCACACACACACATATTGCACATACACACACACACAGTGCACACTGTGAACACACACACAGTGCACACACACACATATTGCACATACACACACACACAGTGCACACACACACACACACAGTGCACACACACACACAATGCACACACACGAACACACACACACAATGCACACACAAACACACACACAGTATACACACACACAGTGTACACACAGTGCACACACATACAGTATACACACACGAACACACACAAATAAACAATGCACACAGTGGACACACACACAGTGCACATGCACACACACTGCACACACAGAAAATGCAAAAAGACACAAAGTGCTCATAAACACTGTGCACAACAGTGCACACACACACAGGACACACGCACACACACACACACAGAACACACACACAGCGCACACAAACACACAGTGCACAAACACACAGTGCACACAAACACACACACTGCGCACAATGTGACCACACACACTGCACAATCTGTGCACGCACACACACACTTACAATGCACAAACACACACACAGAGTGCACAAAGACACACTGCACACACTGTGCACACGCACACTGCAAACACTGTGCACACACACACACACACACAGTGCACACACATGCAGTGCACACACACAGTGCACACACACACTCCACAAACCCACAATGCATACACAGTGCACACACACACAGTGCTCACACACATACAAGTTGCACACGCACACAGTGCACACACACATACACACAGTGCACACACAGTGCACACACAGTGCACACACAGACAGTGAACACACACATGCACAAACACACAGTGCAGTCACATACACTGTACACACACACAGTGCTCACGCACACACCGTGCACACACAGTGCACAGACACTCATAGTGCACATACACACAGTGCTCACGCACGCATAGTGCACACACACACCGAGAACACACACACAGTACACACACAGTGCACATGCACACACACACACAGTGCACACACAAAGAACACACACACAGTGCACACACAAAGAACACGCACAGACAGTACACACACACACAGTGCACACACAGTGCACACACACACACATTGCACACACACACAGTGCACACACAGTGCACACACACAAAGAGCACATACACACACAGAGTGAGCACGCATGGACAGTTCACACAAACACACCCAGTGCCACACACTGCACACACACACACACATTGCACACACAAAGAACACACACACAGTGCACACACACTGCACACGCACAGACAGTACACACACACACAGTGCACACACACACTGTGCACACAGTGCACACACAGAGAGTGCACAGACACTCATAGTGCACACACACACAGTGCACACGTACACACTGCACACTCACAATGTGCACACTATGTGCACACACAGACAGAACACGCATGGACACAGTGCACACACACACACAGTGCACACACAAACTGCACACACACGAATACACACAAACACACAGTGCACACACACCAAATATGCACACACACACATTGCACACTATGTGCACACACAAATAGTGCACACACATGAACACACACAAACACACAGTGCACACTCACAAACAGTGCACACACAGTGTACACACACACAGTGCACACCGAGACAGTGCACACGCACGGACAGTAAACACACAGTGCACACACACACAGAACATGCATGCACACAGTGCACACTCACAGACAATGCACACACACACACTCACAGTGCACACAGTGCACATGCACACACACACACAGTGCACACACAAAGAACACACACACAGTGCACACACAAAGAACACGCACAGACAGTACACACACACACAGTGCACACACAAAGAACACGCACAGACAGTACACACACACACAGTGCACACACAGTGCACACACACACACATTGCACACACACACAGTGCACACACAGTGCACACACACAAAGAGCACATACACACACAGAGTGAGCACGCATGGACAGTTCACACAAACACACCCAGTGCCACACACTGCACACACACACACACATTGCACACACAAAGAACACACACACAGTGCACACACACTGCACACGCACAGACAGTACACACACACACAGTGCACACACACACTGTGCACACAGTGCACACACAGAGAGTGCACAGACACTCATAGTACACACACACACAGTGCACACGTACACACTGCACACTCACAATGTGCACACTATGTGCACACACAGACAGAACACGCATGGACACAGTGCACACACACACACAGTGCACACACAAACTGCACACACACGAATACACACAAACACACAGTGCACACACACCAAATATGCACACACACACATTGCACACTATGTGCACACACAAATAGTGCACACACACGAACACACACAAACACACAGTGCACACTCACAAACAGTGCACACACAGTGTACACACACACAGTGCACACCGAGACAGTGCACACGCACGGACAGTAAACACACAGTGCACACACACACAGAACATGCATGCACACAGTGCACACTCACAGACAATGCACACACACACGGTGCACACGCAAACACAGTGCACACACACACATTGTACACAGTGCACACACAGAAAGAGCACAGACACTCACAGTGCACACACACACACTGCACACACATTGCACAAACACACACAGTGCACACTCTCTGCACACACACACAGTGCACACAGTGCACACGCATCCACAGTACACACACACACAAACATTACACTCACAGTGCACACACACAAACAGTGCAAACACACACTGTACACACACACACAGTGCACACACACTGCACGCACACACAGTGAACACAGTACGCACACAAAGACATAGTGCACACACAGTGCACACACACACACAGTGCACACAGTGCTCATACACACACTGCATACACACACACTGCACACAGTGCGCACACAGTGCACACACACACAATGCTCACACACATACAAGGTGCATACGCACACAGTTCACACACTGACAGTGAACACACACGAACACACACAAACACACAGTGCAGACACACACACTGCACACACACACAGTGCTCACGCACACACAGTGCACACATACACACCCAGTGCACGCACAGTGAACAATCACAGTGCACACACTCACACTGCTCACACAGTGCACACACACAGTGTTCTGTGTGTGTTCACTGTGTGTGTGCACTGTGTGCACTGTGTGTGTATGTGTGCACTGTGTGTGCTTGTGCGCACAGTGTGCACACAATGCACACACACACACAGTACATGCACACACACAGTGCACACACAGTGCACGCACAGACAGTGCACGGACACTCACAGTGCACACGCACGGACAGTGCGCACACGTACAGTGCACACACACACACTCCGCACACACACAATGCGCACACAGTGCCCACACACAGTGCTCACAGACTGTGCACACACACACACAGAGCACACACACACACACAGTGCACACGCACGGTCAGTAAATACACAGTGCACACACACACACACACACAGTACGCACACAGTGCACACAGGCACACAGTGGACACACACACAGTGCACACGCACACAGAGAACACACACACAGAGTGCACATATACACAGTGCACAACACTGCACACACAGTGCACACACACACACTGCACACACTCTGCACACACACCCACACACACAATGCACAAACACACACACTGAGTGCACAGAGAAACACTGCACACACTGTGCACACGCACACTGCAAACACTGTGCACACACACACACACACACAGTGCACACACATGCAGTGCACACACACAGTGCACACACACACTCCACAAACCCACAATGCATACACAGTGCACACACACACAGTGCTCACACACATACAAGTTGCACACGCACACAGTGCACACACACATACACACAGTGCACACACAGTGCACACACAGTGCACACACAGACAGTGAACACACACATGCACAAACACACAGTGCAGTCACATACACTGTACACACACACAGTGCTCACGCACACACCGTGCACACACAGTGCACAGACACTCATAGTGCACATACACACAGTGCTCACGCACGCATAGTGCACACACACACCGAGAACACACACACAGTACACACACAGTGCACATGCACACACACACACAGTGCACACACAAAGAACACACACACAGTGCACACACAAAGAACACGCACAGACAGTACACACACACACAGTGCACACACAGTGCACACACACACACATTGCACACACACACAGTGCACACACAGTGCACACACACAAAGAGCACATACACACACAGAGTGAGCACGCATGGACAGTTCACACAAACACACCCAGTGCCACACACTGCACACACACACACACATTGCACACACAAAGAACACACACACAGTGCACACACACTGCACACGCACAGACAGTACACACACACACAGTGCACACACACACTGTGCACACAGTGCACACACAGAGAGTGCACAGACACTCATAGTGCACACACACACAGTGCACACGTACACACTGCACACTCACAATGTGCACACTATGTGCACACACAGACAGAACACGCATGGACACAGTGCACACACACACACAGTGCACACACAAACTGCACACACACGAATACACACAAACACACAGTGCACACACACCAAATATGCACACACACACATTGCACACTATGTGCACACACAAATAGTGCACACACATGAACACACACAAACACACAGTGCACACTCACAAACAGTGCACACACAGTGTACACACACACAGTGCACACCGAGACAGTGCACACGCACGGACAGTAAACACACAGTGCACACACACACAGAACATGCATGCACACAGTGCACACTCACAGACAATGCACACACACACACTCACAGTGCACACAGTGCACATGCACACACACACACAGTGCACACACAAAGAACACACACACAGTGCACACACAAAGAACACGCACAGACAGTACACACACACACAGTGCACACACAAAGAACACGCACAGACAGTACACACACACACAGTGCACACACAGTGCACACACACACACATTGCACACACACACAGTGCACACACAGTGCACACACACAAAGAGCACATACACACACAGAGTGAGCACGCATGGACAGTTCACACAAACACACCCAGTGCCACACACTGCACACACACACACACATTGCACACACAAAGAACACACACACAGTGCACACACACTGCACACGCACAGACAGTACACACACACACAGTGCACACACACACTGTGCACACAGTGCACACACAGAGAGTGCACAGACACTCATAGTACACACACACACAGTGCACACGTACACAC
Organism: Callipepla californica brunnescens; assembly: GCA_023055505.1. Lineage (NCBI taxonomy): Eukaryota > Metazoa > Chordata > Aves > Galliformes > Odontophoridae > Callipepla > Callipepla californica. The sequence goes on from JALIRH010000146.1 coordinate 262,336, forward strand.
TGCACACTCACAATGTGCACACTATGTGCACACACAGACAGAACACGCATGGACACAGTGCACACACACACACAGTGCACACACAAACTGCACACACACGAATACACACAAACACACAGTGCACACACACCAAATATGCACACACACACATTGCACACTATGTGCACACACAAATAGTGCACACACACGAACACACACAAACACACAGTGCACACTCACAAACAGTGCACACACAGTGTACACACACACAGTGCACACCGAGACAGTGCACACGCACGGACAGTAAACACACAGTGCACACACACACAGAACATGCATGCACACAGTGCACACTCACAGACAATGCACACACACATGGTGCACACGCAAACACAGTGCACACACACACATTGTACACAGTGCACACACAGAAAGAGCACAGACACTCACAGTGCACACACACACACTGCACACACATTGCACAAACACACACAGTGCACACTCTCTGCACACACACACAGTGCACACAGTGCACACGCATCCACAGTACACACACACACAAACATTACACTCACAGTGCACACACACAAACAGTGCAAACACACACTGTACACACACACACAGTGCACACACACTGCACGCACACACAGTGAACACAGTACGCACACAAAGACATAGTGCACACACAGTGCACACACACACACAGTGCACACAGTGCTCATACACACACTGCATACACACACACTGCACACAGTGCGCACACAGTGCACACACACACAATGCTCACACACATACAAGGTGCATACGCACACAGTTCACACACTGACAGTGAACACACACGAACACACACAAACACACAGTGCAGACACACACACTGCACACACACACAGTGCTCACGCACACACAGTGCACACATACACACCCAGTGCACGCACAGTGAACAATCACAGTGCACACACTCACACTGCTCACACAGTGCACACACACAGTGTTCTGTGTGTGTTCACTGTGTGTGTGCACTGTGTGCACTGTGTGTGTATGTGTGCACTGTGTGTGCTTGTGCGCACAGTGTGCACACAATGCACACACACACACAGTACATGCACACACACAGTGCACACACAGTGCACGCACAGACAGTGCACGGACACTCACAGTGCACACGCACGGACAGTGCGCACACGTACAGTGCACACACACACACTCCGCACACACACAATGCGCACACAGTGCCCACACACAGTGCTCACAGACTGTGCACACACACACACAGAGCACACACACACACACAGTGCACACGCACGGTCAGTAAATACACAGTGCACACACACACACACACACAGTACGCACACAGTGCACACAGGCACACAGTGGACACACACACAGTGCACACGCACACAGAGAACACACACACAGAGTGCACATATACACAGTGCACAACACTGCACACACTCTGCACACACACACACTGCACACACTCTGCACACACACCCACACACACAATGCACAAACACACACACTGAGTGCACAGAGAAACACTGCACACACTGTGCACACGCACACTGCAAACACTGTGCACACACACACACACACACAGTGCACACACATGCAGTGCACACACACAGTGCACACACACACTCCACAAACCCACAATGCATACACAGTGCACACACACACAGTGCTCACACACATACAAGTTGCACACGCACACAGTGCACACACACATACACACAGTGCACACACAGTGCACACACAGTGCACACACAGACAGTGAACACACACATGCACAAACACACAGTGCAGTCACATACACTGTACACACACACAGTGCTCACGCACACACCGTGCACACACAGTGCACAGACACTCATAGTGCACATACACACAGTGCTCACGCACGCATAGTGCACACACACACCGAGAACACACACACAGTACACACACAGTGCACATGCACACACACACACAGTGCACACACAAAGAACACACACACAGTGCACACACAAAGAACACGCACAGACAGTACACACACACACAGTGCACACACAGTGCACACACACACACATTGCACACACACACAGTGCACACACAGTGCACACACACAAAGAGCACATACACACACAGAGTGAGCACGCATGGACAGTTCACACAAACACACCCAGTGCCACACACTGCACACACACACACACATTGCACACACAAAGAACACACACACAGTGCACACACACTGCACACGCACAGACAGTACACACACACACAGTGCACACACACACTGTGCACACAGTGCACACACAGAGAGTGCACAGACACTCATAGTGCACACACACACAGTGCACACGTACACACTGCACACTCACAATGTGCACACTATGTGCACACACAGACAGAACACGCATGGACACAGTGCACACACACACACAGTGCACACACAAACTGCACACACACGAATACACACAAACACACAGTGCACACACACAAAATATGCACACACACACATTGCACACTATGTGCACACACAAATAGTGCACACAGACGAACACACACAAACACACAGTGCACACTCACAAACAGTGCACACACAGTGTACACACACACAGTGCACACCGAGACAGTGCACACGCACGGACAGTAAACACACAGTGCACACACACACAGAACATGCATGCACACAGTGCACACTCACAGACAATGCACACACACATGGTGCACACGCAAACACAGTGCACACACACACATTGTACACAGTGCACACACAGAAAGAGCACAGACACTCACAGTGCACACACACACACTGCACACACATTGCACAAACACACACAGTGCACACTCTCTGCACACACACACAGTGCACACAGTGCACACGCATCCACAGTACACACACACACAAACATTACACTCACAGTGCACACACACAAACAGTGCAAACACACACTGTACACACACACACAGTGCACACACACTGCACGCACACACAGTGAACACAGTACGCACACAAAGACATAGTGCACACACAGTGCACACACACACACAGTGCACACAGTGCTCATACACACACTGCATACACACACACTGCACACAGTGCGCACACAGTGCACACACACACAATGCTCACACACATACAAGGTGCATACGCACACAGTTCACACACTGACAGTGAACACACACGAACACACACAAACACACAGTGCAGACACACACACTGCACACACACACAGTGCTCACGCACACACAGTGCACACATACACACCCAGTGCACGCACAGTGAACAATCACAGTGCACACACTCACACTGCTCACACAGTGCACACACACAGTGTTCTGTGTGTGTTCACTGTGTGTGTGCACTGTGTGCACTGTGTGTGTATGTGTGCACTGTGTGTGCTTGTGCGCACAGTGTGCACACAATGCACACACACACACAGTACATGCACACACACAGTGCACACACAGTGCACGCACAGACAGTGCACGGACACTCACAGTGCACACGCACGGACAGTGCGCACACGTACAGTGCACACACACACACTCCGCACACACACAATGCGCACACAGTGCCCACACACAGTGCTCACAGACTGTGCACACACACACACAGAGCACACACACACACACAGTGCACACGCACGGTCAGTAAATACACAGTGCACACACACACACACACACAGTACGCACACAGTGCACACAGGCACACAGTGGACACACACACAGTGCACACGCACACAGAGAACACACACACAGAGTGCACATATACACAGTGCACAACACTGCACACACTCTGCACACACACACACTGCACACACTCTGCACACACACCCACACACACAATGCACAAACACACACACTGAGTGCACAGAGAAACACTGCACACACTGTGCACACGCACACTGCAAACACTGTGCACACACACACACACACACAGTGCACACACATGCAGTGCACACACACAGTGCACACACACACTCCACAAACCCACAATGCATACACAGTGCACACACACACAGTGCTCACACACATACAAGTTGCACACGCACACAGTGCACACACACATACACACAGTGCACACACAGTGCACACACAGTGCACACACAGACAGTGAACACACACATGCACAAACACACAGTGCAGTCACATACACTGTACACACACACAGTGCTCACGCACACACCGTGCACACACAGTGCACAGACACTCATAGTGCACATACACACAGTGCTCACGCACGCATAGTGCACACACACACCGAGAACACACACACAGTACACACACAGTGCACATGCACACACACACACAGTGCACACACAAAGAACACACACACAGTGCACACACAAAGAACACGCACAGACAGTACACACACACACAGTGCACACACAGTGCACACACACACACATTGCACACACACACAGTGCACACACAGTGCACACACACAAAGAGCACATACACACACAGAGTGAGCACGCATGGACAGTTCACACAAACACACCCAGTGCCACACACTGCACACACACACACACATTGCACACACAAAGAACACACACACAGTGCACACACACTGCACACGCACAGACAGTACACACACACACAGTGCACACACACACTGTGCACACAGTGCACACACAGAGAGTGCACAGACACTCATAGTGCACACACACACAGTGCACACGTACACACTGCACACTCACAATGTGCACACTATGTGCACACACAGACAGAACACGCATGGACACAGTGCACACACACACACAGTGCACACACAAACTGCACACACACGAATACACACAAACACACAGTGCACACACACCAAATATGCACACACACACATTGCACACTATGTGCACACACAAATAGTGCACACACATGAACACACACAAACACACAGTGCACACTCACAAACAGTGCACACACAGTGTACACACACACAGTGCACACCGAGACAGTGCACACGCACGGACAGTAAACACACAGTGCACACACACACAGAACATGCATGCACACAGTGCACACTCACAGACAATGCACACACACATGGTGCACACGCAAACACAGTGCACACACACACATTGTACACAGTGCACACACAGAAAGAGCACAGACACTCACAGTGCACACACACACACTGCACACACATTGCACAAACACACACAGTGCACACAGTGCACACGCATCCACAGTACACACACACACAAACATTACACTCACAGTGCACACACACAAACAGTGCAAACACACACTGTACACACACACACAGTGCACACACACTGCACGCACACACAGTGAACACAGTACGCACACAAAGACATAGTGCACACACAGTGCACACACACACACAGTGCACACAGTGCTCATACACACACTGCATACACACACACTGCACACAGTGCGCACACAGTGCACACACACACAATGCTCACACACATACAAGGTGCATACGCACACAGTTCACACACTGACAGTGAACACACACGAACACACACAAACACACAGTGCAGACACACACACTGCACACACACACAGTGCTCACGCACACACAGTGCACACATACACACCCAGTGCACGCACAGTGAACAATCACAGTGCACACACTCACACTGCTCACACAGTGCACACACACAGTGTTCTGTGTGTGTTCACTGTGTGTGTGCACTGTGTGCACTGTGTGTGTATGTGTGCACTGTGTGTGCTTGTGCGCACAGTGTGCACACAATGCACACACACACACAGTACATGCACACACACAGTGCACACACAGTGCACGCACAGACAGTGCACGGACACTCACAGTGCACACGCACGGACAGTGCGCACACGTACAGTGCACACACACACACTCCGCACACACACAATGCGCACACAGTGCCCACACACAGTGCTCACAGACTGTGCACACACACACACAGAGCACACACACACACACAGTGCACACGCACGGTCAGTAAATACACAGTGCACACACACACACACACACAGTACGCACACAGTGCACACAGGCACACAGTGGACACACACACAGTGCACACGCACACAGAGAACACACACACAGAGTGCACATATACACAGTGCACAACACTGCACACACAGTGCACACACACACACTGCACACACTCTGCACACACACCCACACACACAATGCACAAACACACACACTGAGTGCACAGAGAAACACTGCACACACTGTGCACACGCACACTGCAAACACTGTGCACACACACACACACACACAGTGCACACACATGCAGTGCACACACACAGTGCACACACACACTCCACAAACCCACAATGCATACACAGTGCACACACACACAGTGCTCACACACATACAAGTTGCACACGCACACAGTGCACACACACATACACACAGTGCACACACAGTGCACACACAGTGCACACACAGACAGTGAACACACACATGCACAAACACACAGTGCAGTCACATACACTGTACACACACACAGTGCTCACGCACACACCGTGCACACACAGTGCACAGACACTCATAGTGCACATACACACAGTGCTCACGCACGCATAGTGCACACACACACCGAGAACACACACACAGTACACACACAGAGCACACACACACACACACACACAGTGCACACACAAAGCACAGACTAATACAGAGTGCACACACACAGTGCTCACGCACACACCATGCACACACAGTGCACAGACACTCACAGTGCACACACACACAGTGCTCACGCACACACAGTGCACACACACACAGTTCTCACGCACACACAGTGCACACATACACACCCAGTGCACGCACAGTGCACACACACACAGAGAACACACACACAGTACACACACAGAGCACACACACACACACAGTGCACACACAGTGCACACACACACACACACACACTCACACACACAGTGCACACACACACACACACACACAGTGCACACACACACACACTGAACAAGCACACAGTGCACACAGACACACACACACACACACAGTGAACACACACAGACACACTGAACACACACACAGTGCACACACAGTGCACATACTCACACAGAACACGCGCGCACACAGAGCACACACACACACTGCACACACACACACACACACACAGTGTGCACACACTGCACACACACACACACAGAACACGCACGCACACATTGCAGACACACACAGTGCACACACACACACTGCACACACACGAATACACACAAACACACAGTGCACACACAAACACGCACTGCACACAAACACACTTTGCACACACACACATTGCACACTATGTGCACACACACGAACACTCACACACACACAGTGCACACACACACACACAGTGCACACACACACACACGCAGTGCACATGCACGGACAGTGCACACACAGACACCCAGTGCACACACACAGCACACACACACACACAGTGCACACAGAGTACACACACACACACTGTCCACACACACACACACACACACACACACAGTGCACACACAGTGGACACACAAACACGCACAGTGAGCACACAATGCACACACACACACAGTGTACACACACACAGTACACGCACACACGCAGTGCACATACAGTGCACACACAGACAGTGCACAGACACTCACAGTGCAGACACACACTGCACACGCACGGACAGTGCACACACACACACTCCACACACACACAGTGCGCACACAGTGCCCACACACAGTGCTCACATGTACTGTGCACACACACACACAGAGCACACACACACACACAGTGCACACGCACGGTCAGTAAACACACAGTGCACACACACACAGTACACACGCAGTGCACACACGCACACAGTGGACACACACACAGTGCACACGCATGGACAGAGCACACACAGACACACAGTGCACACACAGTGCACACAAACACACAGAACACACACACAAACACAGTGCACATATACACTGTGTGTGTGTGCACTGTGTGCTCTGTGTGTACGTGTGCACTGTGTGTGCGTGCTCTGTGTGCGTGTGCACTGTGTGTTTGTGTGTGTTCGTGTGTTTGCACTTTCTGCGTGTTCACTGTGTGTGCACTGTGTGTACGTGTGCACTGTGTGTGTGTCCACAGTGTGAGTGTGTGCACTGTGTGCACTGTGTGTATGTGTGCACACACAGTGCACACACACACAGTGCTCACACACACACAAAGTGCACAGACAGTGCACACACAGACAGTGAACACACACGAACACACACAAATACACAGTGCACACACACAGTGCACACACACACACAATGCACACATAGTGCACAGACAATTACAGTGCACACACACTCACAGTGCATACGCACTGCACACACACAGTGCACATGCAAACACAGTACGTATGCACACACAGTGCACACACAATGCACACACACACACGGTGCACACAGAGTGCACACACATACACATTCCACACACACACAGACAGTGCACACACAGTGCACACACACAGTACACACACACACAAACACACTGCACACGCACACAGTGCACATGAACACACAGTGCACACACAGTGCACACACACACAGTGCACACGCACCGACAGTGAATACACACACAGTGCACACAGTGCACACTCACACAGTGCACACACACAGACAGTGCACACAAACACAGTGTGCGCAGACACACACACAGTGCACTCACACAAACATACACAGTGCACACACACACACAGGACACACACAGTGCACACACAGTGCACACACACGCAGTTCACATGCACGGACAGTGCATACACACACAGTGCACACACAGTGCACACACACACACAGTACACACGCACAGTGCACACAGAGTGCACACACACAAAGAGCACATACACGCAGTGCACACACAAACACACAGTGCTCACACACAGTGCACACACACTGCACATACACACAGTACACACACATGCAGTGCACACACAGAGCACACACACACATTCACACAGTGCACACGCACACACAAACAATTCACACACACAATGCACATGCAAACACAGTACGTATGCACACACAGTGCACACACAATGCACACACACACATGGTACACACAGAGTGCACACACATACACATTCCACACACACACAGACAGTGCACACACAGTGCACACACACAGTACACACACACTGCACACGCACACAGTGCACATGAACACACAGTGCACACACAGTGCACACACACACACACACACTCACACACACAGTGCACACACACACACACACACACAGTGCACACACACACACACTGAACAAGCACACAGTGCACACAGACACACACACACACACACAGTGAACACACACAGACACAGTGAACACACACACAGTGCACACACAGTGCACATACTCACACAGAACACGCACGCACACAGAGCACACACACACACTGCACACACACACACACACAGTGTGCACACACTGCACACACACACACACAGAACACGCACGCACACATTGCAGACACACACAGTGCACACACACACACTGCACACACACGAATACACACAAACACACAGTGCACACACAAACACGCACTGCACACAAACACACTTTGCACACACACACATTGCACACTATGTGCACACACACGAACACTCACACACACACAGTGCACACACACACACACAGTGCACACACACACACACGCAGCGCACATGCACGGACAGTGCACACACAGACACCCAGTGCACACACACAGCACACACACACACACAGTGCACACAGAGTACACACACACACACTGTCCACACACACACACACACACACACAGTGCACACACAGTGGACACACAAACACGCACAGTGAGCACACAATGCACACACACACACAGTGTACACACACACAGTACACGCACACACGCAGTGCACATACAGTGCACACTCAGACAGTGCACAGACACTCACAGTGCAGACACACACTGCACACGCACGGACAGTGCACACACACACACTCCACACACACACAGTGCGCACACAGTGCCCACACACAGTGCTCACATGTACTGTGCACACACACACACAGAGCACACACACACACACAGTGCACACGCACGGTCAGTAAACACACAGTGCACACACACACAGTACACACGCAGTGCACACACGCACACAGTGGACACACACACAGTGCACACGCATGGACAGAGCACACACAGACACACAGTGCACACACAGTGCACACACAGTGCACACAAACACACAGAACACACACACAAACACAGTGCACATATACACAGTGCACAACACTGCACACACACACAATGCACACACACACACACAGTGCACATACTGTGACCACGCACACTGCACACACTGCGCACACACCCACACACACAATGCACAAACACACACACAGAGTGCACAGAGACACACTGCACACACTGTGCACACGCACACTGCAAACACTCTGCACACACACACACACACACACACAGTGTTCTGTGTGTGTGCACTGTGTGTGTGCACTGTGTGCACTGCGTGTGTGTGTGTTCAATGTGTGTGTTTGTGCACTGTCCGTGCGTGTGCACTGTGTGTGTGTCCACTGTGTGTGTGTGCACTGTGTGCTCTGTGTGTACGTGTGCACTGTGTGTGCGTGCTCTGTGTGCGTGTGCACTGTGTGTTTGTGTGTGTTCGTGTGTTTGCACTTTCTGTGTGTTCACTGCGTGTGCACTGTGTGTACGTGTGCACTGTGTGTGTGTCCACAGTGTGAGTGTGTGCACTGTGTGCACTGTGTGTATGTGTGCACACACAGTGCACACACACACAGTGCTCACACACACACAAAGTGCACAGACAGTGCACACACAGACAGTGAACACATAGTGCACAGACAATTACAGCGCACACACACTCACAGTGCATACGCACTGCACACACACAGAGCACATGCAAACACAGTACGTATGCACACACAGTGCACACACAATGCACACACACACACGGTGCACACAGAGTGCACACACATACACATTCCACACACACACAGACAGTGCACACACAGTGCACACACACAGTACACACACACACAAACACACTGCACACGCACACAGTGCACATGAACACACAGTGCACACACAGTGCACACACACACAGTGCACACGCACCGACAGTGAATACACACACAGTGCACACAGTGCACACTCACACAGTGCACACACACAGACAGTGCACACAAACACAGTGTGCGCAGACACACACACAGTGCACTCACACAAACATACACAGTGCACACACACACACAGGACACACACAGTGCACACACAATGCACACACACACACGGTGCACACAGAGTGCACACACATACACATTCCACACACACACAGACAGTGCACACACAGTGCACACACACAGTACACACACACACAAACACACTGCACACGCACACAGTGCACATGCAAACACAGTACGTATGCACACACAGTGCACACACAATGCACACACACACACGGTGCACACAGAGTGCACACACATACACATTCCACACACACACAGACAGTGCACACACAGTGCACACACACAGTACACACACACACAAACACACTGCACACGCACACAGTGCACATGAACACACAGTGCACACACAGTGCACACACACACAGTGCACACGCACCGACAGTGAATACACACACAGTGCACACAGTGCACACTCACACAGTGCACACACACAGACAGTGCACACAAACACAGTGTGCGCAGACACACACACAGTGCACTCACACAAACATACACAGTGCACACACACACACAGGACACACACAGTGCACACACAATGCACACACACACACGGTGCACACAGAGTGCACACACATACACATTCCACACACACACAGACAGTGCACACACAGTGCACACACACAGTACACACACACACAAACACACTGCACACGCACACAGTGCACATGAACACACAGTGCACACACAGTGCACACACACACAGTGCACACGCACCGACAGTGAATACACACACAGTGCACACAGTGCACACTCACACAGTGCACACACACAGACAGTGCACACAAACACAGTGTGCGCAGACACACACACAGTGCACTCACACAAACATACACAGTGCACACACACACACAGGACACACACAGTGCACACACAGTGCACACACAGTGCTCACACACGCAGTTCACATGCACGGACAGTGCATACACACACAGTGCACACACAGTGCACACACACACACAGTACACACGCACAGTGCACACAGAGTGCACACACACAAAGAGCACATACACGCAGTGCACACACAAACACACAGTGCTCACACAAAGTGCACACACACTGCACATACACACAGTACACACACATGCAGTGCACACACAGGGCACACACACACATTCACACAGTGCACACGCACACACAAACAATTCACACACACACAATGCACATGCAAACACAGTACGTATGCACACACAGTGCACACACAATGCACACACACACATGGTACACACAGAGTGCACACACATACACATTCCACACACACACAGACAGTGCACACACAGTGCACACACACAGTACACACACACACACACACACTGCACACGCACACAGTGCACATGAACACAGTGCACACACAGTGCACACACAAACACACAGTGCACACGGAGTGCACACACACACACAGTACACACACACACACATAGTGCACACACAGTGCACACACACAAACACAGTGCACACACAGTTCACACACACTGTGCACACACAAACACACACACATACACTGTTCACACACACAGTGCACACACACACACAGTGCAAACACACGGTACACACACAGTGCACAAACACACACAGTGCACACACAGTGCACACACACACACAGTGCACACACAAAGAACACACACACACAGTGCACACACAGTGCACACAGACACAGTACACAAACACGCAGTGCACACACAGTACACACACACACATTGCACACACACTCAGTGCACACACAGAAACACAGTGCACACACACACAGTGCACACTCTGACTCAGTGCACACACGGTGCACACACAGTGCACACACACAGTTCACACACACAAACACACACACACAGTGCACACACAGTGCACACAGACATTACACACACACGGTTCACACACACAGTGCACACACAGTGCACACAAACGCAGTGAACACACACACTGCACACACACACACAGTGCACAGACACAGTGCAAACACCCACAGTGCACACACACATTTACAGTGCACACACACACACACACACAGTGCGCAAACACACAGTGTACAGGCACAGAGTGCACACACACGAACACACAAAAAAAACAGTGCACATACGGTTCACACACACAGTGCACGCACACACACAGTGCATACACAGTGCACACGCACAAACACACACAAACACACGGTGCACACACACAGTGCACATGCACACACAGTGCAGACACAGTGAACACACACACACAGTGCACATAAACAGTGCACATACACACAGTAACACACACACGGTGCACACACACACAGTAACAGAGCACACACAGTGCTCACACAGACATACACACACACACAGCGCACACACTAACTGTGCACACACACACAGTCCACACAAACACACAGTGCACACACAGTGCACACAGAGTGCACACAGACGAACACACACAAACACACAGTGCACACACACACACACACACAGAGCACACACACACAGTGCAAACACACACACTGCGCACACACACACACACACTGTTCACATACAGTACACACACACACATTTTGCACACACACAGTGCACACAAACACGCACACACTGCGCACACACACTGTGCACAAACACACACACACACATTCCACACACAGTGCGCACACACACATACACTGTGCACACACACAAACACACACACTCTGCACACACACATAGTGCACACACACATCGTTCACACACACACAGTGCACACACACACACAGTCACACATGTCAGGTGGTGCTGTGCATCCCACCCGCGCTCATTTTTCACACTAGCTCGTGCACACGGAATGGTGTCAGTCATGGTGCACGAGGAATAGTGCAAGGCGTTGTGCATGAGTGATGGTGCATGGCGTGGAGCATACGGAGTGGTGCAAGGCGTGGTGCACATGGATGTTGTACGGTGAGCTGCAATGTGTGTGTGTGTGTGCACTGTCTGTGTGTGTACTGCATGTGTGTGTACAGTGTGTGTGTGCAGTGTGTGTGCAAACGCACAGAGTGCACACACAGTGCACACACACACAGTGCTCACACACACACAAAGTGCACAGACAGTGCACACACAGACAGTGAACATACACGAACACACACAAATACACAGGGCACACACACAGTGCACACGCACACACAGTGCACAGACAATTACAGTGCACACACACTCACAGTGCATACGCACTGCACACACACAGTGCACATGCAAACACAGTACGTATGCACACACAGTGCACACACAATGCACACACACACACGGTGCACACAGAGTGCACACACATACACATTCCACACACACACAGACAGTGCACACACAGTGCACACACACAGTACACACACACACACTGCACACGCACACAGTGCACATGAACACAGTGCACACACAGTGCACACACAAACACACAGTGCACACGGAGTGCACACACACACAGTACACACACACACATATAGTGCACACACAGTGCACACACACACACAAACACACACATACAAAGTGCACACGCACACACTGCACACACACACACAGTGCAAATGCACAGACAGTGCAAACACACACACCACGTGCGCACACACTGTGTTTGTGTGCAGTGTGTGTATGTGTGTGTGTGCACTGTGTGCGTGAGCACTTTGTATGTTTGTGAGCACTGTGTGTGTGTGTACTGTGTGCGCACACTGTGTGTGCCATGTAGATGTTCGTTTTCCTAGGAGCCGGGCAACCAAAGAACAATAAAATAACCATCAGGTAGATCGAGCTGCCAAAGTTAAGGTGGCTCAAGTAGACTTGGATTGGCAACACAAGGGTGAATTATATCTAGCTCGGTGGGCCCATGAGACCTCGGGCCATCAAGGAAGAGACGCAACACAGAAGTGGGCTAGAGACCGAGGGGTGGACTTAACTATGGACGCTATTGCACAGGTTATCCATGACTGTGACACATGTGCCATAATTAAACAAGCCAAGAGGATGAAACCTCTTTGCGGGGAAGGGTGATGGCAAAAAGATAAAGAGGCGAGGCAGGTTGTTTGTATCACCTTGCCGCGCTCACCATGGTGGAGGCAACCACTGGGTGGCTTGAAACATATGCAGTACCGCATGCTACCGCCCAAAACACCATCTTAGGTCCCGAGAAACAAGTCCTGTGTTGACATGGCACTCCAGAGAGAATTGAGACAGATAATGGGACTCATTTCAAAAATTCTCTTGTAAAGAGTTGGGCCCAAGAGTCGATTTATCATATCCCCTATCGCGCAGCATCTTCTGGTAAAATTGAAAGGTGCAGTGGGTATCGGGCATTGGGAAGGAGCCCAAAGGAGTGAGTGGTGAGAAATGAAATGGGAGGGGCTCCAGATATTTTTTTTTTTTATTTTTTTTTGTTTTCTTTTTTTTTTTTTTAATTATTATTATTTTTATATATATATATATACATATTATTTATTTATTTATTTTTCAATTTGATATTATTTTAAGGAAATTTGTAAACGTCTTTAACGCTTCCCTGTGTTTTGTGACACTTCTCATCCTGGAGGTGAGTTCCAGGCAGAGTCAGCCCCGCACAGATCCCTCCTCCAGCGGTGCCTGGGGCTCAGGTCGCGCTCCTTCTGCCCTTGGGCTGTAGTTGGTTCTCATTCTGTTCGCGTCCTGCTGCTGCTCGCTGATCTTCCCGAGTTCTCCCTCGAAGGAAACCAGCTCCAACTTGGAAACAGCCAGCTCCTCTTTCATCATAGCCAGCGTTTACTCACGGACACAGTGCAACATCTCCCAGCGCTGAGCTTGGCTGCTCAGCTTTTGCAGTTCCTCCTGCGAGTGGCACAGAGGGGTGATGTGATGAGAGACACGCAGGCTTAGCACAGGTGCCGAGTGGGAAGGCTTGGGCCGTGCTCACCTCCTGTCGGCACTGCTCCTGAGCTGAGAGGACCTGCTGCCTGCCCTGTTTGAGGAAAGCCAGCAACTCTTCTTGTGCAATCTGAGATTCCAGTGCTTCAAACTGCACCTGCTCACAGTTCTCAGCTCGGATGCTCAGCTTTTTCAGCTCCTCCTGGAGGGAGTCGACCTGCCAGTGGCACAGAGGGGTGAAGTGATGAGATACGCGCAGGCTTAGCACAGGTGCCTAGTGGGAAGGCTCGAGCCATGCTCACCTCCTGTCGGCTCTGCTCCTGAGCTGAGAGGACCTGCTGCCTCTCTTGTCTGTGGGTTGCCAGCTTCTCTTTTTGTGCAGCCTGACGTTTCTGTGTGTCCCAGTGCAACTTCTGGCAGTGCTGAGATTGCCTGTTTATCATTTGCAGGTCCTCCTGGAGGAAGCGGATCTGCAGTGGCACAGAGGGGTGATGTAATGAGAGACACGCAGACTTAGCACAGGTGTCTAGTGGGAAGGCTTGGGCCGTGCTCACCTCCTGTCGGCTTTGTTTCAGATGTGGCAGGAGCAGCTTCTTGTCTTGTCTGAGGGAAGCCAGCTCTTCTTTTTGTTGAATCTGAGATTCCAGCGCTTCAAACTGCAACAGCTCCCAGTTCTCAGCTCGGATGCTCAGCTTTTTCAGCTCCTCCTGGAGGGAGCCGACCTGCCAGTGATGCAGAGGGGTGATGTGATGAGAGACACGCAGGCTTAGCACAGGTGCCTAGTGGGAAGGCTTGGGCCGTGCTGACCTCTTGTCGGCTCTGTTTCAGATGTGACAGGAGCAGCTTCTTGTCTTGTCTGAGGGAAGCCAGCTTCTCTTTTTGTGCAGTGTGAGATTCCTGTGCGTCACGCTGCATCTGCTCCCAGTTCTCATCTCGGATGCTCAGCTTTTTCAGCTCCTCCTGGAGGGAGCCGACCTGACAGTGGCACAGAGGGGTGATGTGATGAGAGACACGCAGGCATAGCACAGGTGCCGAGTGGGAAGGCTTGGGCCATGCTCACCTCCTGTCGGCACTGCTCCTGCCTTGACAGGAGTTGCTGCTTGTCCTGTTTGAGGGAAGCCAGCTCCTTTACTTGTGCAATCTGAGACTGCAGTGCTTCAAACTGCAACTGGTCCAAGTTCTCAGCTCGGATGCTCAGCTTTTTCTGCTCCTCCTGGAGGGAGTCGACCTGCCAGTGGCACTGAGGGATGATGTGATGAGAGACACGCAGGCATAGCACAGGTGCCTAGTGGGAAGCCTCAGGCCATGCTCACCTCCTGTTGGCACTGCTTCTGAGCTGAGAGGACCTGCTGCCTCTCTTGTCTGTGGGTTGCCAGCTTCTCTTTTTGTGCAGCCTGACGTTTCTGTGTGTCCCAGTGCAACTTCTGGCAGTGCTGAGATTGCCTGTTTATCATTTGCAGGTCCTCCTGGAGGAAGCGGATCTGCAGTGGCACAGAGGGGTGATGTGATGAGAGACACGCAGGCTTAGCACAGGTGCCTAGTGGGAAGGCCTGGACCGTGCTCACCTCCTGTCGGCTTTGTTTCAGATGTGGCAGGAGCAGCTTCTTGTCTTGTCTGAGGGAAGCCAGCTCTTCTTTTTGTTGAATCTGAGATTCCAGCGCTTCAAACTGCAACAGCTCCCAGTTCTCAGCTCGGATGCTCAGCTTTTTCAGCTCCTCCTGGAGGGAGCTGACCTGCCAGTGACGCAGAGGGGTGATGTGATGAGAGACACGCAGGCTTAGCACAGGTGCCTAGTGGGAAGGCTTGGGCCGTGCTGACCTCTTGTCGGCTCTGTTTCAGATGTGACAGGAGCAGCTTCTTGTCTTGTCTGAGGGAAGCCAGCTTCTCTTTTTGTGCAGTGTGAGATTCCTGTGCGTCACGCTGCATCTGCTCCCAGTTCTCATCTCGGATGCTCAGCTTTTTCAGCTCCTCCTGGAGGGAGCCGACCTGACAGTGGCACAGAGGGGTGATGTGATGAGAGACACGCAGGCATAGCACAGGTGCCGAGTGGGAAGGCTTGGGCCATGCTCACCTCCTGTCGGCACTGCTCCTGCCTTGACAGGAGTTGCTGCTTGTCCTGTTTGAGGGAAGCCAGCTCCTTTACTTGTGCAATCTGAGATTGCAGTGCTTCAAACTGCAACTGGTCCAAGTTCTCAGCTCGGATGCTCAGCTTTTTCTGCTCCTCCTGGAGGGAGTCGACCTGCCAGTGGCACTGAGGGATGATGTGATGAGAGACACGCAGGCATAGCACAGGTGCCTAGTGGGAAGCCTCAGGCCATGCTCACCTCCTGTTGGCACTGCTTCT
The DNA here is from genome assembly GCA_023055505.1 of Callipepla californica brunnescens. NCBI lineage: Eukaryota > Metazoa > Chordata > Aves > Galliformes > Odontophoridae > Callipepla > Callipepla californica. Next base: position 280,665 of record JALIRH010000146.1, read on the forward strand.
GAGCTGAGAGGACCTGCTGCCTCTCTTGTCTGTGGGTTGCCAGCTTCTCTTTTTGTGCAGCCTGACGTTTCTGTGTGTCCCAGTGCAACTTCTGGCAGTGCTGAGATTGCCTGTTTATCATTTGCAGGTCCTCCTGGAGGAAGCGGATCTGCAGTGGCACAGAGGGGTGATGTGATGAGAGACACGCAGGCTTAGCACAGGTGCCTAGTGGGAAGGCCTGGACCGTGCTCACCTCCTGTCGGCTTTGTTTCAGATGTGGCAGGAGCAGCTTCTTGTCTTGTCTGAGGGAAGCCAGCTCTTCTTTTTGTTGAATCTGAGATTGCAGTGCGTCACGCTGCATCTGCTCCCAGTTCTCAGCTTGGATGCTCAGCTTTTTCAGCTCCTCCTGGAGGTAGCCGACCTGCCAGTGGCACAGAGGGGTGATGTTATGAGAGACACGCAGGCTTAGTACAGGTGCCTAGTGGGAAGGCTGGGGCCGTGCTCACCGCCTGTTCGCACTGCTCATGCCCTGAGAGGAGCTGCTGCCTGTCCTGTTTGTGGAAAGCCAGCTCCGCCTTGCAAACAGTCAGCTCCTCTTTCATGATAGCCAGCGTTTGCTCGCTGTCCCGGTGCAACATCTCCCAGTGTTGAGCTTGGCTCCTCAGTTTTTGCAGCTCCTCCTGGAGGGAGCAGACCTGCCAGTGGCACAGAGGGGCGATGTGATGAGAGACACGCAGGCTTAGCACAAATGCCTAGAGGGTAGGCTTGGGCCGTGCTCACCTTCACCTGGCTCTTCTCCCGGATGTTTTCCCTGCGCTTTCTCCCCACCGAAGTTGAGGCCGTTGGTCGCGTTCCCTGGCAGCCACAGAGTGCGGGCACAGTGAAAGGGATGCGGACTCATTGGGCAGAGCGTTCCCCTGCAGGGCTCCGATTCCCGCGCAGCTTTCCCTGCCTCACAGGGCCGTTTGGGGCAGCCCGTGGGGCTCACACCACCTCTGGCGGGCCCCGTGTCACACAGGGCTCTCCCGCTGGGCATCAGCCCCGCGGCCGGGCAAGTCCCTCCCTGGGGAGAGCTAATGGAGCTCTGGGAGTCTGCTTGCCTTGCATCACCTCACGGACAAGGCCTTTGTGGTTGCCTGCTCCCCACCCTACCCTGCACTACGCTCCCTGCGCGATGCATTTCAGTCGCTCACCTTTCTCCGTCGTTGCCTTACTCTTCTGCAGAGGTAGACGCAACCATCGCGCAGCAGGATGAAAAAGACGTACCACAGAACGATCTTGATGAGGATTGTGATTCCCACCACCAGGTTCAGCTCGACAGAGTCATGGGCCTCGTGAGAATGTAAAAACATGCCCATGATGATGAGAGCTAAGAGAGTCAGGTCGATCTCCATCCTGTTCTCTTGCCACGAATCTCAACACGCAAGCGACTGTCACCCAGAGCAGAGCTCCAGCAGTGAGCACCCGGATGGAGCGGCTGCCCCAAGCGTCTGTGCTGGGGGAAGCTGCCCGCGTGCCTTCAAGACTGATGTCACGCCCTGCCCTGTGATGTCACAATGCCTTTCCCCCACCCTGGCCGTGGGATTCCCAGTGTGCCCTGGTGGATGCCCTGCTGGACTGGTCAGATTCGATCTCGTCGAGGCTCAGAGAAGTCCTCTAGATGCCACTGTGATGCGGCACAAAGCCGACGTGGAGGCACACAGAAGGTTCTGGAACGCTCCTTGGACGCGAGTTTCACCAAAGGCTATTCCTAATAGTGGGAAACTCTGGACACTTCTCCAGCTTCTGCTCCGTGGAAGAGCTCTGCTCTTCTTTCTGTATCCGTGTGTGACCTGTGTGCTAGGGCTCGGGCTGCGCGGATGCCTCAGTTCCACGGAAAACCAGGTTGGAGCTGGGTGGGCTTTAAGGTTCCTTCCTTAAGGAGTCCACCAACTATAGTGTGCTCCCACACTCTCTCTCTTCTTATTTGATTCATTAGCTTCGTTTCCAATTACATGGTGTTCTACCGTATTCTTTGACATTCCGGTGTCTTATTTAGGAAGTGAGTTCTCCTCCTCCGATCGTGGTCGCTCTTTTGTTTTTAGGCCCATCTCCCTGCCCTCTCCCTTCTACCCTTTTCCCAGGACCGTTAGTCATAGAACCGGGCTGAACCGGCCCGTAACCCATTGACACACCGTGACACCGATCCGTGCACGGGGACAGTGCAGCGTGTCCCCAGATCACACTGACACCGATCTGCGCTTAGGAACGCTGCTGCGCGTCCCCAGCACTGTGACACTGAGCTCCGTCCCCTCCAAGCCCACCGTGCTGCCATCCCATCGCTCTACGGTCTCTGGGGTCCCTCCCAAACCAACAGTGCTGCGATTCCGTGCTTTTATGAACCACGGGGACCCTTCCTACCCAACCACTCTGTGATTCCACGATCCTGTAGGTCCCCTCCAACCCTCTATCTGTGCCCCATTTCTGCCCCCACATCCATCTGCCCATTTTCCTGACCCTATATCTGCCTCCATACCTATCTGCCCCATATCTGTCTGCCCTCATGCCTGCCACACACTTGACCCCATACGTGACCCCATTACTGCCCCATATCTATCTGGCCGAGAAATGCCCCCACATCCATCAGCCCCCTATCTCTGTGCCCCCCTGTCACCCATTGGTGTCCCCGGAGCCGTCTGTCCGGAGGTGTCGATCTGTCGTGATGACACAGCACCTTCCGCAATGATCGCGATGACGCCGCGTCTGCTTAATGGCGGTGCATTTAGAATCATAGAACCACAGCGAGGCCTGGGTTGAAAAGGACCACAATGATCATCGAGTTTCAACCCCCCCGCCATGTGCAGGGCTGCCAACCTCTAGAGCGACCTGCCCAGAGCACATCCAGCCTGGCCTTGAATGCCTCCAGGGATGGGGCATCCACCACCTCCCTGGGGGACCTGTTCCACTGCATCACTGCCCTCTTTGTGAAAAACTTCCTCCTCGTCTCTAACCTAAACCTCCCCTGCCGCACTATTCCCCCTTGTCCTACCAGACAAGTTCCTGAGATCAGCGGACTACCTACGGACCTCACTGGATCCACGGTGATGATGCTCTCTCTCTGAGGGGGGAGGGTGAGGGGGAGACGGGGAAGGGTACGCAGATGACAGATGGGTCAATAGAAGAAAAAAAACAACGGCAACGATTTGAGGAGGAACAGTATCTTTCCTAAATCTAACAAAATCGAACAATTGGGAGAGAGAAAGTTTCCAAACCAAATCTGAGAGCTTACCTTAGTAAAAATGCAAGGTAAGCACAACTGTTGTCTGGTCCGGAGTTTCACCCCTCTGCTGCTCCCCAACACAGCATTAACTCCTTAACTGCCTGCATGATGTTCTGATGTGGAATATCTGCATCAAAACCACAAAACCACAACAGTTTGTCAAGGACCATTGAACTGAAGAATATAGGATGCTCTTCAAGCAGTGAATGTGAGCCACGTTCTGTGCAGTGTTAGGAAGGGAGTAGGAAGAATAGGGGAATTGATTCTTCCCCTCCCTTTGGAACCTGTGAGATTACAGCTGGAGTAGTGCATCCTTTGCGTTTCCCAACAGAAGGAGGATGCTGACACCCTGGAATAAGTTCAGAGAATGGACATTAGGATGGCAAGAAGGCTGGAGCATGCTGTAAAAGAAGAGGCTGAAGGAACTAACTTTATTCAACTTGGAGCAGAGACCTCTTGATACTTTAGCACTGGATGCAGATTAAAGCCATATTAGATAAACTGGGAGGTGAAGCTTTTCCCCTCCCCGATCCCATCCCCATCCAACAGGAGGACAGGTCAACCCATAGGGACCAAAGAGCCCCATGAAGCCTCATAGTGACCCCATAGAGACCCACAGGAGAGCAGGGCAACCTTTGGGCCCCATAGCGTCCACAGAAGAGCTCACAGTGCTCCACAGAGAGCAAAAGAAGAACAGGTCAACCCATAGGGACCAAAGAGAGCCCCAGGGAGCCCCATAGTGACCCCATAAAGACCCCATTGAGACCCCCAGGAGAGCAAGTCAACCTTCAGGCCACATAGCATCCACAGAAGAGGTCATAGAGCCCCATAGAGTGCAACAGGAGGACAGGTCAACCCATAGGGTCCCATTGGGACCAGGGCAAGCCCTAGAGCACCCCACTGAGCCCCACAGTGACCCCACAGTGCCCCACAGGAGAGCAGGACAACCTTTGGGCCCCATAGCGTCCACAGAAGAGCTCACAGGGCCCCATAGAGAGCAGTGGGAGGACAGGTCAACCCACAGGCACATCAAATAGCCGCAGCTTCCTCCTACACTTAACTCTCCCATTGCTCAGGTCCGCTCCTAATTAACCGCCTCAGACACACGCTAATTACTGCACCAGCTCAGCGGCAGCTTGCATTTTGTCTCATCAGCTGCACCTCCGCAGAAGGTGCGGGGGGACGAGCACTACGACAGCGGGCCACTCCTCCACCACAGCCAAACCAGGAGCTGCACGGCTCCCGCTCACCCCACGTCCCACACGGAGGGCATCGCACCGCGCTGCTCCTCCAGGAGCTGCCCCCAAAAAGCACAACACCGACCTCACCACATCGGGAGCACGGCGAACCTACAGCTGCGAGGGAAAGGAGCGCACGGCGTGAGCTGTGAACGCTTCGTCCCGGCGCCTGGCAGCGGCTGAGAGGGAACGAAGGGAGATAAAACACACCGCACTGCATCTCCACTCCAGACCTCTGACACTGCAGTGGTTCAAACCCAACACTGTTCCATCCCTTGCACTTTAAAGGACGCCTCTGTGCACCACCTCAGCACGCCCCGTGGGGTCGGACTCACCAGAGCTTCCACAGTGCCGAGATCTTTGATTTTGTTGCCACTCAGATTCAGGTACGTGAGATTGGGACACCTCTCTGCCAGGACCTCCAGGCCTCCAGAAATGACGTTGTCGCTCAGCTCCAGCTGCAGAGGGGGACGAGCGAAGGGATGAAGGGCCGCATCCTTCCCCCCACACCCGGGAGCTCCGCTCCTCCCTTCCCAGCTCAACCCGTCCCGCGGCGCTGCCGGGGTGAACTCCCAGCTCACAGAACGTGCTCCTGAACTTCAGGAGTTGTGTTCAGCTGAGAGCAGCGCAGGCTCGGCCACCTCTGCCTGTGCAGCGGGTAACGGCAGGGACACAGCGCAGCCACCTCAGATGGGAACAAAGAGCCCCAATGGAGCCCCATAGGGACCCCACAGAGACCCACAGGAGAGCAGGGCAACCCTCGGGCCCCATAACATCCACAGAAGAGATCACAGAGCCCCACATGGAGTAAAAGGAGGACAGGTCAACCCATAGGGACCAAAGAGCCCCATGGAGCCCCATAGAGAGCAAAAGGTGGACAGGTCAACCCACAGAACCCAATGGGGCCCCATAGAGACCCCATAGTGACCCACAGGAGAGCAGGACAACCTTTGGGCCCCATAGCATCCAGAGAAGAGTTCAGAGCCCCACAGAGAGAAATGAGAGGACAGGTCAACCCATAGAGGCCAAAGAGCCCCATGGAGCCCCATAGTAACCCACAGGAGAGCAGGCCAGCCTTACGACTGTGAAGAGGAACGGGACCTGGGGGGGTGGTCCACGCTCAGCTGAACCTGAGCTCATAGTGTGCCCAGGTGGACAAGAGGGCGGAGTCTGGGCCCCATAACATCCACAGAAGAGCACAAAGAGCCCCATAGAGAGCAACAGGAGGACAGGTCAACCCATAGGGACCAAAGACAGCCCCATAGAGACCCACAGGAGAGCAGGTCAACCTTTGGGCCCCATAGCATTCATAGTTCATAGAGCCCCACGCAAAAGGAGGACAGGTCAACCCATAGGGACCAAAGAGCCCCATGGAGCCCCATAGAGACCCACAGGAGAGCTTACAGAGCCCCATAGAGAGAATAGAAGGACAGGTCAACCCATAGGGACCAGAGATCCCTAGAAAGCCCCATAGTGACCCCACGGAGCCCCTTAGTGACTCCACAGAGCCCCACAGGAAAGCAGGACAACCCTCGGACCAGGACCCCCAGGTCTTTCTCTCTGTGCAGAGCCCCTGCCCAGCACTCACCCCCATCCTGTACTGCTGCACGCAGCTGTTCCTCCCCGGATCCCCGCAGGTTAACCCCGCAGGGCAGGTGGGACACGTACCTTGCGGAGCTTGCTCAGCGTGGGCAGCTTGGCCAGCGATGTCAGCTGCACATTGGCCATGCTGAGGAACTCAAGCTCCTTAAAGGAATCGTTCAGCCCTTCGATCTCCCCGGTGCTGGACTTGCAGTTATCGAGCACCAACTCCGTCACCTTCAAACAGAGCACAGAGGGATGAGCAGCGCCGAACCCACGACTCCCCACAGCACAGCAGGGTCTGCACTTCTGCTGGTGGTCTCTGAGTCACTGAGCCCACTCCTGTGGCCTCAGCCACCCCCACCCGCCTCACTGAGAGGCACACAGAACTATCGCACGACAACTATCTTCCCTCGGGCTCCCTCTGTGTGGCACCCAAGCTGTGGCTTTGGTGCGGACCCTTTCTGGGCTCCCCATGGCACAGCACTGCTGGAAGCGAATGGGACCACCCCATAGGGAGCAGGAGGTGAAGGCCCTGTGCCAAAGGGGGGTACCCACCCCATCCCACCCCACCCGGCACACCCTACACGTCAGCAGGGACAAAACCCAGCGGTGCTTTTCCCTACAGAAGTCACTTCTAAACCCCAACCCTTCCCTACAAAACTCACCTCTAGATCTCAACTGTCCCCTACAAAACTCCCTCCTAAACCCCGACCGTCCCCTACAAAACTCACCTCTAAGCCCCGACTGCCGCACTGTGCACCCGGGAGCCCACAAAGCCACCCCACTCTTCCCCACATCCAAAGCCCTGAGCAGTGCGTCCCGCGGGTTAACGAAGCCCAATTAAGCGGCACCAAGCAGCTAATTAATTTGCAGATCGCTTCATCCTCTGTGGAACACATCCCTCATTAGCAAGGGTGGTAACAGGGCCATGGCTCTGTCCTAACGCATCCATGGGGCTGCAGCATCGCGCACAGCCTCAGCACAGGGCTGTGCCCCACGCCCACGGGGGTCCTGCACCCCACACATCCAAAGCAGAGCATCCCCACCGCGATAACCCCCATGGCTGTGGGGCCGCACAGCACCGCACCGCAGCTCCCCACACTCTGCCCCACTCCGTGTGCTGCGATACCAAACGTGGGCTGCAATCCCACACTGAGTCCGGACCGACCCCACAGAACCGCAGGGGTCGGAAGGGACCTCCAGAGAGCAGCGAGTCCAACCCCTATGCCAAATCAGCTCCCTACACCAGGTCACACAGGTCTCCAAAACGGCCCCAAAACCCCAAGAAACGACCCCAAAATAACCCCAAAATCCCTCAAAATGACCCCAAAATCCTTTATTTCAATTCCACGTGCCCCATATAGCAGCAATGCCTCCCAAAATGACACCAAAATCCTTTTTTCCAATTCTAAGAGCCCCAAAAGTCAGCACTGGCCCCCCAGATGGCCCCAAAATCTCCCATGACTCCAAAATCCTCCAAAATGACCCCAAAACCACATGAAATGACCCCAAAACGACCCCAAAACCCTTTACTCCAATTCCATGTGCCCCATATGGCAGCACTGGCCCCCAAAAACCACAATGTGACCCCAAAATCCTCCAAAAATGACTCCAAAATGGCCCCAAATGACCCTGAAACCTCCCCAGAATGACCCCAAAACCCCACACAGTGACCCCACAGAACCCCAGAATCATAGGGGTTGGAAGGGACCTCCAGAGATCCTTGAGTCCAACCCCACTGCGAAAGCAGTTCCCTACACCAGGTCGCACACGTCTCCAAAACGGACCCAAAATCCCACAGAGTGACCCCAAAGTCCCTTACTCCAATTCCATGTGTCCCAAACACCAGCAATGCCCCAAAATGACCCTAAAATGACCACAAAATCCCAAGAAATTACTCCAAAATGGCTCCAAAATCCCCCATAATGGCCCCAAAATCCTTTACTCCAATTCCACGTGCCCCGTATGGCAGCAATGCCCTCCCATATGACCCTAAAATGACCCCAGAACCACCCAAAACGATCCCAAAATCCCACACAATGACCCCAAAGTCCACAGCACTGCAGTTTCCATACGGTGCCCCTTGTCAGAGGATCCCCTCCCTCGACCTGCTGGCCACGCAGGACACGGGGCTCATCCTGGGGTGACTTTGGGGGCACTCTGTGGGATTCTGGGGTCATTTCTGAGTAATTCGGTGGGATTTCGGGGTCATTTTAGGGGGTATTGCTGCCACATGGGGCCCATGGAATTGGAATAAAGGATTTTAGGGTCATTGCATGGGATTTTGGGGGGCACTACTGCCATATGAGGCACATGGAATTGTAATAAAGGATTTTAGGGTCATTTTGGGTCATTTTGAGGTAATTTTGGGGGCCAGTACTGCCACGTGGGGAACATGGAATAGGAATAAAGGATTTTGGGGTCATTTTGGAGTAATTTTGTGGGACTCTGGGGTGACTTCGGGGTCATTTTGTGAGATTTAGGGGTCACTTTGAGTGGATTCTGGGGTCATTTGGGGGGATTTCGGGGTCATTCTGGAGTCATTTTGTGGGTCTTTGGGGTCATCGGGTGTGGATTTTGGGGTCATTTTGTGGTCACTTTGTGGGGCATTACTGTCATATGGAGCCCATGGAATTGGAATAAAGGATTTTGGGGTCATTTTCAGGTGACTTTGGGGTCAATTTGAGTGGATTTTGTGGGATTTTGGGGTCACTTTGTGGGGGTATTGCTGGCATATGGGGCCCATGGAAATGGAATAAGGGATTTTGAGGTCATTTTGGAGTAATTCTGCGGAACTTTGGGGTCATTCTGTGGGATTTTGGGGTCATTTTAGGGGGCATTGCTGCCATATGGAGCCCAAGGAATTGTAATACAGGATTTTAGGGTCATTGTGTGGGATTCTGGGGTCATTTTGGATTAATTTTGGGGTCATTTTGGGTGGCATTACTGCCATATGAGGCCCATGGAATTGTAATAAAGGATTTTAGGGCCATTTTGGGTCACTCTGAGGTAATTTTGGAGGCCCCTACTTCAATATGGGGCACATGGAATTGGAATAAAGGATTTTGGGGTCATTCTGTGCGATTTTGGGGTCATTTGGGAATAATTTCATGGGTCTTTGGGGTCATTTTGCAGGGTACTGCTGCTATATGGGGCCCATGGAATTGGAATAAAGGATTTTGGGGTCATTTTGGGGGCCAGTGCTGCCATGTGGGGAACATGGAATTAGAATAAAGGATTTTGGGGTCATTTTGGAGTAATTGTGTGGGACTTTGGGGTCATTTGGGGGGATTTCGGGGTCATTCTGGAGTCATTTCTTGGGTCTTTGGGGCCATTTTGGAGTAATTTTGGGGTCATTTGGGGGTCACTTTTTGGGGCACTGCTGTCATACGGGGCCCACGGAATCGGAATAAAGGATTTTGGGTCACTTTGGGGTGAGCTGCTGGCCCCGCTGTGTTTAACGCACCCATTCCACTGCGGAGCAATAGGGCCAGGGGGAGGGGGAAGGGGGGTGGGCGCTGCCGTGGGGGCAGCAGGTTCAGCTCCACGGGGCCGTCCGTGCCGAGCACGACGCGTGGGTGCCCCATCCCGGGGCCGAGGAGGGGTCCGTGGGCAACGTGAGCGGGTGGGGGCGTGCAGCCCACGGCACGGAGCGGAACCGGGCCGGGGGCGGGATCGGGGCTTTGGGGCGCGCTACGGCTGCGCGGTTCAGCGATGTCTGCGGTTCCCTCCGTCCCGAGCGGAGATCCCGAGACCGCTCCGCGCCGGGCGCTCCGGGGCCGCTTTACGCCATCGCCGCGGCGCTCAGCGGAGATCCCGCGCGGAGCGGAAGCGGCGCGGGCGGAGGAGACGGCGCCGCGCGGGGCGGACCCCCCCGGGACCGCGTTCGGCGGAACGGGGAACACCAACGACAGGAGGGGATCGAGGAGGGCGGCCGCGGAGCGGCCCCCGCGGGGAACCGGGCCGAAATAAAACGGAAAGCGAAAGGAAACGGCCGAGCGGAGCCCCGCGGGGCCGCGCCGCGCTCCCGGTCTGCCGCCCAACCCCCACGGCGCGCCCGAGCCGACGCCGCTCCGCACCGCGCGGGGCGGACTCACCTCCTCGGGGGCCTGGTTCCGCAGCTCCAGGTTGATGCGCTTTTTCATCTCCATCGCCACCTCCTCCTCCTCCTCGCCCCGCGGCTCCGCGCTGCCGAAGGAGGGAAGGGCGGCCGAGGGCACGCAGCCGCCGCCGCCGGGAGGGAGGGAGGGAGGGAGCGGGGTGTTGGGAGCAGCCGGGCCCGCTCCGTGTGCGGGGTGTCCGGGCTGATCCGGGCCCGCTCCGCGTGGGGGGTGTCCGGGCTGTCCGAGGTATCCGGGCTCTCCGGTCTACCCGGGCCGTCCGGGCCTGCTCCGCGCGCAGCTGTCCGAGCTCCCCGGTCTGTCCGGGCCCGCTGCGCGCTCGGCCGTGCGGGTGATCGGGTGATGGAGTGAAGGGGCTCCGCGGGGTTCCCGGGGCCGCTGCGGGCGCAGCTGCGGCGCCGTCAGGGTCCGCACGCACACTGCGCCTCCATGACGCGGCGCGTGGCGCCCCCTTCGCCGCCGCGACCCCGCCCCCCCTCCGAGGGCGGGACTTCCGCCGCGCCGCCGCGCTTCTCGTTGGCCGCGTGCGGCTCGGCGCGATTGGTCCGAGACGCTGCCCGTCACGGCGGCGCGGGACTTTAAACTGAGGGAGATGGAGGGGCGGCGCGGAATGGCGCGCGCGCGGGGGGCGGGGTCGGGTTGGCGGGAACTGCACGCGGGGGGTGGGGCTACGAATACATGCCCGCGCGGGCACGGGTAGGGGCACGGATAGGGGCGCGGGTACGGGTGGGGCACGGATAAGGGTATGGGGAAGGGCGGTTGGGCGGGTCGGTAAGTGGGGAGACGAGCGGGCAGCCAGGCAGGACGGCAGGGAGGGGAGCAGAGAGATAACGGGGGGAGAAAGCGGGGGGCAAGCAGGCGGGGGGGCTGCAAAGCCAATAAACGTTGGATGGAGGAATCTGACGGGTTTGGGATGCAGCTGGGAGTGTGGTAACTCTGGGATGCTAACTGGAGATAATGGAACAGCTAGATGGCAACGAGGAAGCGAATGTGACCCTCGGACTGGTAGCACTACAACACGGTCCAGAGATAAAGATAGTTTAGGCATAGTGGGAATGGGAACAGAATTAATGGAAACCAGGCAAAAGCCATGTAGGCTCCCCTTTGGGTACTGGTGGCTGTGTGGAGATGGATATGCCCATAAAATGCTCCCACTGAGTTCGACCGGGACGTGCACGGCGGGACGTCCGATGCCTCACACTGGTACACGTACTCGTGCAGAACCCCCACGAGGGGTCTTAAGAACCGTGTGGATACGAACAAAAAGTAAAAACCCCACTAATTGAAAGGCCTTCAGGATTTCATAGTTTTGTTCGGTGGCTAATTCCAGCCCTAGGAGTAAGTGTATTAGAAAAGGCCGTAGTGAATGTGTCAGCCACTATGGAAAGAACTGAGAACGTAACATCAGATACCATCCAAGGTTTGCAAACAGAGATTTCTTCTTTGAGTAAAGTAGTTCTGCAGAACAGAACGGCTCCAGACCTAACTGCAAAGGGGGGAGTCTGTACAGTAATTAATCAAAGCTGCTGTGCTCACGTGGACCAAGATCAACGTAGAAACTGACACACAGGCGATTCAGAAACGGGTTGAAGTGCTGCACCAAGTCTCATTAGATGGTACCTCATTTGGATTTACACACTTATGGAATCAGCTCACTAGCTGGCTCCCTGATTAAGCCTGGCTAAAGCAACCGTCTGTAGCAATAGTGGTGCTGTTTATTCCCATAGTGATGACTTGTACAGGTGTGTGGTGCTTTCTCTGGTGCTGTCGAAGGAGCCTGCATGGTTACACCACCTGGAAAAGAAATTGCATCAACCGCCAAGCAGAACCTGGGAAGTTTTTCAGGAAGGAGATAATGGACAATAGTACGTCATAGGCAAAAGAATTTGCCTGTTATATTGAGAAGGGGGATTGAATCATGAGAACAGCTTATCCATGGTAACAACAACTCGTTACATAAATCAAGCGGCCGCATCATTGTGTGACAGGTAGAGCTGCTGTTTGCAGCTCCGTACAAGGGTGAGGGACAACACAGCACAAGAAGCTGTGGTTGCTGACAACACAATGATGGTCCTGAGAAGCTGCTGCCTGCAACTCAGTGAAGGGGGTCTGTGAAGATAAGAAGGCAAAACAACGTACAGTGATCCCCTCAACATGTGGAAATCTGTTGTGGCCACTGCACGTGTCGCTCACTTGGGAACTTCTGTCTGTATGTGTGGGATGTGATGAGTACGCATGTGCTGTACCTTTAAATACGTACTCATTTCTGTCTTTGGGTGCACGTATGGTGGAGAGATCCCCATGCACCCAGCGCTGTAATCAAGGGAAAGCCTGCTGGACATAGTGCACTGCTGTGCAAAGTTACTGTGTTGCGTTCCTCGGCATCGGGGCAAGCGGGGAGCAAGTGGGGATACACAGAGAGCAGCGGAGGAGGGGGGGGGCATCTTGGAAGTGGACAGTGGGAGGGCATCCAGGGATCCAGGGTGGCGGGAAGTGGGCAGGGAGTACAGCAGGAACTGCAGCACTAAGACAGTGCAGACACACAGTGCGCACACACACAAACACACACACAAGTGCACACACAGTGCACACACACAGTACACACACACACACACACAGTGCACACACACACACAGAACACGCACGCACACCGTGCACACACATGAACAGTGCGCAAACACAAGTATGCACACACACACAGTGCACACACACACAGTGCACAAATACGAACACACACAAACACACAGTTCACACACACACAGTGCACTCACACACACAGTGCTGACACAGTGCACACACACACACACAGTGCACACACAGTGCACGCACACACAGTGCACACACACACAGTGCACAAATACGAACACACACAAACACACAGTTCACACACACACAGTGCACTCACACACACAGTGCTGACACAGTGCACACACACACACACAGTGCACACACAGTGCACGCACACACAGTGCACACACACACAGTGCACAAATACGAACACACACAAACACACAGTTCACACACACACAGTGCACTCACACACAGTGCTGACACAGTGCACACACACACACAGTGCACACACACACTGCACTCACACACAGTGCACACAGAGTGCACACACACACACAGTCGACACACACAGTGCACACACACACAGTACACTCACACACACACACAGTGCACACAGTACACACACACACAGTACACTCACACACACACAGTGCGCACACACAGTGCACACACACACTGTGCACACACACACACAGTGCAAACACACGCAGTGCACACACACACACAGAACACACACATAGTGCACACACACAGAGCGTACACACGAACACACACGAACACAGAGTACACACAGTGCACATACACAGTGCACACACACACTCACAGTGCACACACAATGCACACACAAAAAGTGCACGCACACAGACACACAGTGCACACACAGTGCACACACACACACAGTGCACAAACACAGTGCACAGACAGTGCACACACACTGTGCACACACACACACACACTGCACACACAATGCACACACACACACAGAACATGCACGCACACTGTGCACACACACAAACAGTGCACACAAAAACAGTATGCACACACACACAGTGCACACACACATAGTGCACTCACACACAGTGCTGACACAGTGCACACACACGCACACTGTGCACACACGCACACCGCACTCACACACATAGTGCTCACACAGTGTACACACACACAGTGCACACACACGGACAGTGCACACACACACACACAGTGCACAAATACACAGTGCACAACAGTGCACACACACACACAGAACACACACACAGTGCGCACACACACTGCACACACTGTACACACACACACACACAGTGCACAGAGACACACTGCACACACTGTGCACACGCACAGTGCAGACACAGAGCACACACACACACACACCGACAAAGTGCACACACACACAGTGCACACACAGTGCACAAACACACACTCAATGCACATACACGAACACACAAACACAGTACACACACACACACACAGTGCACACAAACTCAATGCACATACACGAACACACAAACACACGAACACACACAAACACACAGTGCACACACTCACACAGTGCACACACACACACACAGTGCACACACAGTGCACACACACACAGTACACACACACACAGTGCACACACACTCAATGCACACACACGAACACACAAACACACGAACACACACAAACACACAGTGCACACACACCGTGCACACACACACACAAACACACAGTGCACACACAGTGCACACACAAACAGTGCACACACACAAACACACACACACACATGGTGCACACACACACAGTGCACACACACAGTGCACTCACAGTGCACACACACACAGTGCACTCACAGTGCACACACACACAGTGCACTCCCCCCCACACACACACAGTGCACACACACAAAGTGAACACACACGAATACACACAGACACATAGTGTCGTGAAAGACAGAAACTGTTTTTCCCTTCTTTTGTCTCAAAGCTTGCTTCCTAAGGCCTTTTCTGGTGACAAGACTCTGACTGATAACTGCCGGTTACCCAGATGGGTGCTATGGTGCCTCATTGTCTCTGCTTATGGTTGTAAAGATAAGCAGAAATAGGGGCAAATAGTCTTTTCCGGGGGGTACGGCTTGGAGAAGCTGACCACCACAAAAAGACAGTGCTCCTGCATGGCAAGGAAGGCAACATCCGCTGCTGGCTTATCTGTTGAGCCAGACATGTCACACAAGCAAATAGAAAAAAATACCTGAGAAATGGGGATAAAAGGCCTTCACTGAACCAAGGATTTTTGAGAGAAGAAGAGAGGAAGAGAAGAGAAGAATTCCTGGAGAAGAACTCCCAAAGAGAAAATCTTTGAGGAGAACTCCCGAAGATGGACCCTGAGACCTGCTTGCTGCCATCTCCCATCCCCCGCGGTGACCAGACGAGTTCCTGAGACTATGAACCTCGCTGGACCCACGGTGATGATTATATCTCTCTTGCTTTCTATCAAGACTCCTTGCTTTTTTTTATCCCTTTTCTATCGCTCACCTTCCCTTCCCCATATCCCTAAGCAACTAGTAATTGTAATAAACTGGTTGGGCTAACATTTGACCCGTTGTGTCTTAATCTCGCCATCGGGTATACACACAATATAAGAACCTCGTCTCCCTCCTTTATATTGGAGCGTGACAAGTGCACACACACAAATAGAACACACACACAGTGCACACACACAAACACACAGTGCACAAACAGAGCACACACACACACTCAGTGCACACACTGTACACACACACACTCACAGTACACACACAGAGCACGCACACACAATACACACACGAACATACACAAACACACAGTGCACACACACACAATGCACACACACAGTGTACACACTGTGCACACACACAGTGCACACACACAGAGTGCACACAATGTGCACACACAGTGCACACACACACTGTGCACACACACACTGTATACACACACACAGTGCACACACAAACAGTGCACACACACGAACACAAACACATTGCACACAGACACACAGTGCACACACACAAAGTGCACACACACAAACACACACAGAGTGCATACACACATACACAGTGCACACACACACACAGTGCACACACAGTGGACATGCACACACAGTGCACTCAAAAACACACAGCTGACACAGTGTACACACACACACACACAGTGCAAACACAGTGCACACACACACACTGCACACACAGTGCACTCACACACAAACAGTACACATGCACACAGAGCACACACACAGAGCACACACAGTGCACACGCACGCACACACACTGCACACACACAGTGCACCCACACAAAGTGCACACAGTGCACGAACACACAAGACTAGAGTGCACACACACAGTGCACGCACACACACAGTGCACACGCAAAGAGTGCACACAGGGCACACACACGCAGAACACACACACACACAGTGCACACACAGTGCACACACACAAAATGCGCACACAGCGCACACACACACACACAAAATGCGCACACACACAGTGCACACAGTGAACACACACACAGTGCACACACACACACATATTGCACACACACACACACACAGTGTACACATACAGAACACGCACACACACAGTGTGCATGCACACACACATACTGCACACACATCAACACACACAAACACACAGTGCACACACAAACGCACACACAGTATACACTCACACAGTGTACACACAGTGCACACACAAACAGTGTGCACACACGAACACACACAAACACACAGTTCACATGCGCACACAGTGGACACACACACAGTGCGCATGCACGGACTGTGCACACTTACAAACACACAGTGTACACACAGTGCACAAACACACTGTATACACACACACAGTGCACACACAAACAGTGCACACACACGAACACAAACACATTGCACACAGACACACAGTGCACACACACAAAGTGCACACACACAAACACACACAGAGTGCATACACACATACACAGTGCACACACACACACAGTGCACACACAGTGGACATGCACACACAGTGCACTCAAAAACACACAGCTGACACAGTGTACACACACACACACACAGTGCAAACACAGTGCACACACACACACTGCACACACAGTGCACTCACACACAAACAGTACACATGCACACAGAGCACACACACAGAGCACACACAGTGCACACGCACGCACACACACTGCACACACACAGTGCACCCACACAAAGTGCACACAGTGCACGAACACACAAGACTAGAGTGCACACACACAGTGCACGCACACACACACAGTGCACACGCAAAGAGTGCACACAGGGCACACACACGCAGAACACACACACACACAGTGCACACACAGTGCACACACACAAAATGCGCACACAGCGCACACACACACACACAAAATGCGCACACACACAGTGCACACAGTGAACACACACACAGTGCACACACACACACATATTGCACACACACACACACACAGTGTACACATACAGAACACGCACACACACAGTGTGCATGCACACACATACTGCACACACATCAACACACACAAACACACAGTGCACACACAAACGCACACACAGTATACACTCACACAGTGTACACACAGTGCACACACAAACAGTGTGCACACACGAACACACACAAACACACAGTTCACATGTGCACGGACTGTGCACACTTACAAACACACAGTGTACACACAGTGCACAAACACGCAAAGTGCACATACACACTGCACAACAGTGCACACACACACACACAGTGCACACGCACACGCACATAGTGCAAACACACACATTGCACACACACACACACAGTCCATACACGCAAAGAGTATGAACTCACAGTGCACACAAACACACACACTGCGCAAACAATGCACACTCACACGCACACAGTGCACACACACACATTACACACTCACACACAGTACATGCACACAGAACACACACAAACACACAGTGCACACACACACAGTGCACACACACACACACATTGCACACAGTGCACACACACATTGCACACAGTGCACACAGTGCACACACGCATTGCACACACAGTGCACACACACACACACACAGTGCACACACACAGTGCACACACACACACATAGTGCACACACTGTGCTCAAACACACACCTTGCACATACAGTGAAAACACACACACACACACAGTGTACACTGTGAACACACACAGTACACACACACACATTTTACACACTCACACATTTTGCACACACACAGTGTACACACAGTGCGCACACAAACAGTGTACACACACGAACGCACACAAAGACACAGTGCACACAAAGACACAGTGGACACACACACAGTGCACACACACACACACATTGCACGCACAGTGCACACACAGAAAGTGCACAAACACACAAATTGCACTTATACACAGTGCACATCAGTGCACACACACACAACACGCACACAAACACAGTGCACATATACACAGTGCAAAACACTGCACATACAAACACACAGTGCACACACACACACAGTGCACACACTGTGACCACGCACACTGCACACACAGTGCACACACACACACACAATACACAATCACACACACAGAGTGCAGAGAGACTAACTGCAAACACTGTGCACACGCACACTGCAAACACTGTGCACACACACACATGGTACACAGACATACACACACACACACACGGTGCACACAGTGCGCACACGCAGTGCACACACAGTGCACACACAGTGCACACATACACAGAACACACACACACGGTGCACACACAAACTGCACACACAGAGCACGCACACACACACAGTGCACACACACACAGAGCACACACAATGCACACAAACACACACACTGCGCACAATGTGACCACACACACTACACACTCTGTGCACGCACACACACACACACAGCAAAAACACACACACAGAGTGCAAAAGACACACTGCACACACTGTGCACAAGCACACTGCAAACACTGTGCGCACACACAGACACACACACTGCACACAGTGCGCACACGCAGTGCAGACACAGTGCACACACACACACTGCACACACACACACTGCACACACACAGAGATTGCGAACACACAGTGCACACACACACACACACACACTGCGCAAACAATGCACACTTACACAGGCACACACACGATCACACACACACACACAGTGCACACACAAACACACACACACAGGGCACACAGTGCACACAAGCAGTGCAGACACAGTGCACACACACACAGAACACACACACACAGTGTCCACACACAGACAGTGCACACAGTGCACACAGTGCACACGCACACAGTGCGCACACATACATTGCACACATACACACACACAGTGCACACGCACACAGTGCACGCACACACAGTGCACACGTACACACAGAACACACAGTGGACACACACACACAGTGAACACACTGTGACCACTCAAACTGCACACACTGTGCAAACACACACACACACACAACACACAAACAAACACACACCGTGCACAGAGGCACACTGTACACACTGTGCACACGCACACTGTAAACACTGTACACACACACACACACAGTGCACACACAGTGCACACACACACACACAGTGCACACAGTGCACACACAGAAAGTGCACAAACACACAAAGTGCACATATACACAGTGCACAACAGTGCACAAACACACAATACACAAACACAAACAGTGCACAGAAACACACTACACACACTGTGCACACGCACACTGCAAACACTGTGCACACACACACACACAGTCCACACAGAGCACAAACAGTGCAGAAACAGTGCACACACACAGAGTGCACACAGAGTGCACACAGTGCACACACACACACACAGTGGACAAACTGTGCACAAACACACACCATGCACATAAAGTGCACACACACAGTGCACACTGTGAACACACACACAGTGCACACACACACATATTGCACATACACACACACACAGTGCACACTGTGAACACACACACAGTGCACACACACACATATTGCACATACACACACACACAGTGCACACACACACACACACAATGCACACACACGAACACACACACACAATGCACACACAAACACACACACAGTATACACACACACAGTGTACACACAGTGCACACACATACAGTATACACACACGAACACACACAAATAAACAATGCACACAGTGGACACACACACAGTGCACATGCACACACACTGCACACACAGAAAATGCAAAAAGACACAAAGTGCTCATAAACACTGTGCACAACAGTGCACACACACACAGGACACACGCACACACACACACACAGAACACACACACAGCGCACACAAACACACAGTGCACAAACACACAGTGCACACAAACACACACACTGCGCACAATGTGACCACACACACTACACACTCTGTGCACGCACACACACACACACAGCAAAAACACACACACAGAGTGCAAAAGACACACTGCACACACTGTGCACAAGCACACTGCAAACACTGTGCGCACACACAGACACACACACTGCACACAGTGCGCACACGCAGTGCAGACACAGTGCACACACACACAGTGCACACACACACACTGCACACACACAGAGATTGCGAACACAAAGTCCACACACACACACACACACACACACACACAGTCCACACACACACAGTGCACACACACACACACACAGTGCACATACACACACACACAGTGCACGCAAACACAGTGCACACGTATACACAGAGCACACAGTGCACACGCACGGACAGTGCACAAACACACACAGTGCACATATACACAGTGCACAACAGTGCACACACACAGTGCAGACACAGTGCACACACACGCAGTGCACACAGTGCACTCACACAGTGCACACAGTGCGAACACGCCGTGCAGACACAGTGCACACACACACAGAACACACGCACACAGTCCATACACACACAGTGCACACACAGTGCACACACACATTGCACACAGTGCACACACACACATTGCACGCACACACACACACTGCACACACATACACAGTACACACACACACAAACAGTACAAACACAGTGCACACACAACGCACAGCACACAAACATACAGGGCCCACACACTGCACAAACACACACAGTGAACACAGAGTGCAAACACACATATGTAGTGCACACCCAGAGCACACACACGCACACACAGTGCTCACAGCGCATACACACACACTGCACACACACACAGTTCACACACACACACTCCACAAACCCACATTGCACACACAGTGCGCACACACACAGTGCTCACACACATACAAGTTGCACACGCACACAGTGCACACACACACATACACACTGTGCACACACAGTGCACACACAAGACAGTGAACACACACACACACACAAAACACAGTGCAGACACACACACTGCACACACACACAGTGCTCACGCACACACAGTGCACACATACACACCCAGTGAACGCACAGTGCCCCCACACACACAGACAACACACACACAGTACACACACAGAGCACACACACTCACAGTGCACACACAGTGCACACACAATGCACAGACTAACACACAGTGCACACACACACAGTGCTCACACACAATGCACCCACACAGTGCACGCACACACACACACACTCACACACACCATGCACACACACACACACAGTGCACACTCACACACACTGAACAAACACACAGTGCACACAGACGCACACACACACACAGTGAACACACACAGGCACACTGAACACACAGTGCACACACAGTGCACACACTCACACAGAACACGCACGCACACAGTGCACACACACACACTGCACACACACACACACACACACACACAGTACACACACACTGCACACACACACACAGTGCGCACAGAGTGCACACACATACACAGTCCACACACACACACACAGTGCGCACAGAGTGCACACACATACACAGTCCACACACACACGCAGTGCACACACACACAGTGCACATGCACACGCAGTGCACTCACAAACACACAGCTGACACAGTGCACACACACACACACACAGTGCACACACACACAGTACACACATACACGCAGTGCACACACACACAGTGCACATGCACACACACAGTGCATATGCACACGCAGTGCACTCACAAACACACAGCTGAAACAGCACACACACACAGTGCACATGCACACACACACACAGTGCACACACAAAGAACACACACACAGTGCACACACAAAGAACACGCACAGACAGTACACACACACACAGTGCACACACAGTGCACACACACACACATTGCACACACACACAGTGCACACACAGTGCACACACACAAAGAGCACATACACACACAGAGTGAGCACGCATGGACAGTTCACACAAACACACCCAGTGCCACACACTGCACACACACACACACATTGCACACACAAAGAACACACACACAGTGCACACACACACATACAGTTCACACACAGTGCACACACACATTCACGCAAAGTGCACACACAGTGCACACACACACAGTGCACACACACACAGTACACACACACACAGTGCACACACACACTGTGCACACAGTGCACACACAGAGAGTGCACAGACACTCATAGTGCACACACACACAGTGCACACGTACACACTGCACACTCACAATGTGCACACTATGTGCACACACAGACAGAACACGCATGGACACAGTGCACACACACACACAGTGCACACACAAACTGCACACACACGAATACACACAAACACACAGTGCACACACACAAAATATGCACACACACACATTGCACACTATGTGCACACACAAATAGTGCACACACACGAACACACACAAACACACAGTGCACACTCACAAACAGTGCACACACAGTGTACACACACACAGTGCACACCGAGACAGTGCACACGCACGGACAGTAAACACACAGTGCACACACACACAGAACATGCATGCACACAGTGCACACTCACAGACAATGCACACACACACGGTGCACACGCAAACACAGTGCACACACACACATTGTACACAGTGCACACACAGAAAGAGCACAGACACTCACAGTGCACACACACACACTGCACACACATTGCACAAACACACACAGTGCACACTCTCTGCACACACACACAGTGCACACAGTGCACACGCATCCACAGTACACACACACACAAACATTACACTCACAGTGCACACACACAAACAGTGCAAACACACACTGTACACACACACACAGTGCACACACACTGCACGCACACACAGTGAACACAGTACGCACACAAAGACATAGTGCACACACAGTGCACACACACACACAGTGCACACAGTGCTCATACACACACTGCATACACACACACTGCACACAGTGCGCACACAGTGCACACACACACAATGCTCACACACATACAAGGTGCATACGCACACAGTTCACACACTGACAGTGAACACACACGAACACACACAAACACACAGTGCAGACACACACACTGCACACACACACAGTGCTCACGCACACACAGTGCACACATACACACCCAGTGCACGCACAGTGAACAATCACAGTGCACACACTCACACTGCTCACACAGTGCACACACACAGTGTTCTGTGTGTGTTCACTGTGTGTGTGCACTGTGTGCACTGTGTGTGTATGTGTGCACTGTGTGTGCTTGTGCGCACAGTGTGCACACAATGCACACACACACACAGTACATGCACACACACAGTGCACACACAGTGCACGCACAGACAGTGCACGGACACTCACAGTGCACACGCACGGACAGTGCGCACACGTACAGTGCACACACACACACTCCGCACACACACAATGCGCACACAGTGCCCACACACAGTGCTCACAAACTGTGCACACACACACACAGAGCACACACACACACACAGTGCACACGCACGGTCAGTAAATACACAGTGCACACACACACACACACACAGTACGCACACAGTGCACACAGGCACACAGTGGACACACACACAGTGCACACGCACACAGAGAACACACACACAGAGTGCACATATACACAGTGCACAACACTGCACACACTCTGCACACACACACACTGCACACACTCTGCACACACACCCACACACACAATGCACAAACACACACACTGAGTGCACAGAGAAACACTGCACACACTGTGCACACGCACACTGCAAACACTGTGCACACACACACACACACAGTGCACACACATGCAGTGCACACACACAGTGCACACACACACTCCACAAACCCACAATGCATACACAGTGCACACACACACAGTGCTCACACACATACAAGTTGCACACGCACACAGTGCACACACACATACACACAGTGCACACACAGTGCACACACAGACAGTGAACACACACATGCACAAACACACAGTGCAGTCACATACACTGTACACACACACAGTGCTCACGCACACACCGTGCACACACAGTGCACAGACACTCATAGTGCACATACACACAGTGCTCACGCACGCATAGTGCACACACACACCGAGAACACACACACAGTACACACACAGAGCACACACACACACACACACACAGTGCACACACAAAGCACAGACTAATACAGAGTGCACACACACAGTGCTCACGCACACACCATGCACACACAGTGCACAGACACTCACAGTGCACACACACACAGTGCTCACGCACACACAGTGCACACACACACAGTTCTCACGCACACACAGTGCACACATACACACCCAGTGCACGCACAGTGCACACACACACAGAGAACACACACACAGTACACACACAGAGCACACACACACACACAGTGCACACACAGTGCACACACAGTGCACACACACACACACACACTCACACACACAGTGCACACACACACTGAACAAGCACACAGTGCACACAGACACACACACACACACACAGTGAACACACACAGACACACTGAACACACACACAGTGCACACACAGTGCACATACTCACACAGAACACGCGCGCACACAGAGCACACACACACACTGCACACACACACACACACACACAGTGTGCACACACTGCACACACACACACACAGAACACGCACGCACACATTGCAGACACACACAGTGCACACACACACACTGCACACACACGAATACACACAAACACACAGTGCACACACAATCACGCACTGCACACAAACACACTTTGCACACACACACATTGCACACTATGTGCACACACACGAACACTCACACACACACAGTGCACACACACACACACAGTGCACACACACACACACGCAGTGCACATGCACGGACAGTGCACACACAGACACCCAGTGCACACACACAGCACACACACACACACAGTGCACACAGAGTACACACACACACACTGTCCACACACACACACACACACACAGTGCACACACAGTGGACACACAAACACGCACAGTGAGCACACAATGCACACACACACACAGTGTACACACACACAGTACACGCACACACGCAGTGCACATACAGTGCACACACAGACAGTGCACAGACACTCACAGTGCAGACACACAGTGCACACGCACGGACAGTGCACACACACACACTCCACACACACACAGTGCGCACACAGTGCCCACACACAGTGCTCACATGTACTGTGCACACACACACACAGAGCACACACACACACACAGTGCACACGCACGGTCAGTAAACACACAGTGCACACACACACAGTACACACGCAGTGCACACACGCACACAGAGGACACACACACAGTGCACACGCATGGACAGAGCACACACAGACACACAGTGCACACACAGTGCACACAAACACACAGAACACACACACAAACACAGTGCACATATACACTGTGTGTGTGTGCACTGTGTGCTCTGTGTGTACGTGTGCACTGTGTGTTTGTGTGTGTTCGTGTGTTTGCACTTTCTGCGTGTTCACTGTGTGTGCACTGTGTGTACGTGTGCACTGTGTGTGTGTCCACAGTGTGAGTGTGTGCACTGTGTGCACTGTGTGTATGTGTGCACACACAGTGCACACACACACAGTGCTCACACACACACAAAGTGCACAGACAGTGCACACACAGACAGTGAACACACACGAACACACACAAATACACAGTGCACACACACAGTGCACACACACACACAATGCACACATAGTGCACAGACAATTACAGTGCACACACACTCACAGTGCATACGCACTGCACACACACAGTGCACATGCAAACACAGTACGTATGCACACACAGTGCACACACAATGCACACACACACACGGTGCACACAGAGTGCACACACATACACATTCCACACACACACAGACAGTGCACACACAGTGCACACACACAGTACACACACACACAAACACACTGCACACGCACACAGTGCACATGAACACACAGTGCACACACAGTGCACACACACACAGTGCACACGCACCGACAGTGAATACACACACAGTGCACACACACAGACAGTGCACACAAACACAGTGTGCGCAGACACACACACAGTGCACTCACACAAACATACACAGTGCACACACACACACAGGACACACACAGTGCACACACAGTGCACACACACAGTACACACACAGTGCACACGCACACAGTGCACATGAACACACAGTGCACACACAGTGCACACACAAACACACAGTGCACACGGAGTGCACACACACACAGTACACACACACACACATAGTGCACACACAGTACACACACACACAGTGCACACACAGTTCACACACACTGTGCACACACAAACACTGTTCACACACACAGTGCACACACACACACAGTGCAAACACACGGTACACACACAGTGCACAAACACACACAGTGCACACACAGTGCACACACACACACAGTGCACACACAAAGAACACACACACACAGTGCACACACAGTGCACACAGACACAGTACACAAACACGCAGTGCACACACAGTACACACACACACATTGCACACACACTCAGTGCACACACAGAAACACAATGCACACACACACAGTGCACACTCAGACTCAGTGCACACACAGTGCACACACAGTGCACACACACAGTTCACACACACACAGTAAACACACACACACAGTGCGCACACAGTGCACACACACATTACACACACACACACACAGTGCACACACACACACACACGGTTCACACACACAGTGCACACACAGTGCACACACACACAGCGCACACACACATACAAAGTGCACACGCACACACTGCACACACACAGTGCAAATGCACAGACAGTGCAAACACACACACCACGTGCGCACACACTGTGTTTGTGTGCAGTGTGTGTATGTGTGTGTGTGCACTGTGTGCGTGAGCACTTTGTATGTTTGTGAGCACTGTGTGTGTGTGTACTGTGTGCGCACACTGTGTGTGCCATGTAGATGTTCGTTTTCCATGGAGCCGGGCAACCAAAGAACAATAAAATAACCATCAGGTAGATCGAGCTGCCAAAGTTAAGGTGGCTCAAGTAGACTTGGATTGGCAACACAAGGGTGAATTATATCTAGCTCGGTGGGCCCATGAGACCTCGGGCCATCAAGGAAGAGACGCAACACAGAAGTGGGCTAGAGACCGAGGGGTGGACTTAACTATGGACGCTATTGCACAGATTATCCATGACTGTGACACATGTGCCATAATTAAACAAGCCAAGAGGATGAAACCTCTTTGCGGGGAAGGGTGATGGCAAAAAGATAAAGAGGCGAGGCAGGTTGTTTGTATCACCTTGCCGCGCTCACCATGGTGGAGGCAACCACTGGGTGGCTTGAAACATATGCAGTACCGCATGCTACCGCCCAAAACACCATCTTAGGTCCCGAGAAACAAGTCCTGTGTTGACATGGCACTCCAGAGAGAATTGAGACAGATAATGGGACTCATTTCAAAAATTCTCTTGTAAAGAGTTGGGCCCAAGAGTCGATTTATCATATCCCCTATCGCGCAGCATCTTCTGGTAAAACTGAAAGGTGCAGTGGGTATCGGGCATTGGGAAGGAGCCCAAAGGAGTGAGTGGTGAGAAATGAAATGGGAGGGGCTCCAGATATTTTTCTTTTTTTTTTAATTTTTTTTTTGTTTTCTTTTTTTTTTTTTTATTATTATTATTTTTATATATATATATATACATATTATTTATTTATTTATTTTTCAATTTGATATTATTTTAAGGAAATTTGTAAACGTCTTTAACGCTTCCCTGTGTTTTGTGACACTTCTCATCCTGGAGGTGAGTTCCAGGCAGAGTCAGCCCCGCACAGATCCCTCCTCCAGCGGTGCCTGGGGCTCAGGTCGCGCTCCTTCTGCCCTTGGGCTGTAGTTGGTTCTCATTCTGTTCGCGTCCTGCTGCTGCTCGCTGATCTTCCCGAGTTCTCCCTCGAAGGAAACCAGCTCCAACTTGGAAACAGCCAGCTCCTCTTTCATCATAGCCAGCGTTTACTCACGGACACAGTGCAACATCTCCCAGCGCTGAGCTTGGCTGCTCAGCTTTTGCAGTTCCTCCTGTGAGTGGCACAGAGGGGTGATGTGATGAGAGACACGCAGGCTTAGCACAGGTGCCGAGTGGGAAGGCTTGGGCCGTGCTCACCTCCTGTCGGCACTGCTCCTGAGCTGAGAGGACCTGCTGCCTGCCCTGTTTGAGGAAAGCCAGCAACTCTTCTTGTGCAATCTGAGATTCCAGTGCTTCAAACTGCACCTGCTCACAGTTCTCAGCTCGGATGCTCAGCTTTTTCAGCTCCTCCTGGAGGGAGTCGACCTGCCAGTGGCACAGAGGGGTGAAGTGATGAGATACACGCAGGCTTAGCACAGGTGCCTAGTGGGAAGGCTCGAGCCATGCTCACCTCCTGTCGGCTCTGCTCCTGAGCTGAGAGGACCTGCTGCCTCTCTTGTCTGTGGGTTGCCAGCTTCTCTTTTTGTGCAGCCTGACGTTTCTGTGTGTCCCAGTGCAACTTCTGGCAGTGCTGAGATTGCCTGTTTATCATTTGCAGGTCCTCCTGGAGGAAGCGGATCTGCAGTGGCACAGAGGGGTGATGTAATGAGAGACACGCAGGCTTAGCACAGGTGTCTAGTGGGAAGGCTTGGGCCGTGCTCACCTCCTGTCGGCTTTGTTTCAGATGTGGCAGGAGCAGCTTCTTGTCTTGTCTGAGGGAAGCCAGCTCTTCTTTTTGTTGAATCTGAGATTCCAGCGCTTCAAACTGCAACAGCTCCCAGTTCTCAGCTCGGATGCTCAGCTTTTTCAGCTCCTCCTGGAGGGAGCTGACCTGCCAGTGACGCAGAGGGGTGATGTGATGAGAGACACGCAGGCTTAGCACAGGTGCCTAGTGGGAAGGCTTGGGCCGTGCTGACCTCTTGTCGGCTCTGTTTCAGATGTGACAGGAGCAGCTTCTTGTCTTGTCTGAGGGAAGCCAGCTTCTCTTTTTGTGCAGTGTGAGATTCCTGTGCGTCACGCTGCATCTGCTCCCAGTTCTCATCTCGGATGCTCAGCTTTTTCAGCTCCTCCTGGAGGGAGCCGACCTGACAGTGGCACAGAGGGGTGATGTGATGAGAGACACGCAGGCATAGCACAGGTGCCGAGTGGGAAGGCTTGGGCCATGCTCACCTCCTGTCGGCACTGCTCCTGCCTTGACAGGAGTTGCTGCTTGTCCTGTTTGAGGGAAGCCAGCTCCTTTACTTGTGCAATCTGAGATTGCAGTGCTTCAAACTGCAACTGGTCCAAGTTCTCAGCTCGGATGCTCAGCTTTTTCTGCTCCTCCTGGAGGGAGTCGACCTGCCAGTGGCACTGAGGGATGATGTGATGAGAGACACGCAGGCATAGCACAGGTGCCTAGTGGGAAGCCTCAGGCCATGCTCACCTCCTGTTGGCACTGCTTCTGAGCTGAGAGGACCTGCTGCCTCTCTTGTCTGTGGGTTGCCAGCTTCTCTTTTTGTGCAGCCTGACGTTTCTGTGTGTCCCAGTGCAACTTCTGGCAGTGCTGAGATTGCCTGTTTATCATTTGCAGGTCCTCCTGGAGGAAGCGGATCTGCAGTGGCACAGAGGGGTGATGTGATGAGAGACACGCAGGCTTAGCACAGGTGCCTAGTGGGAAGGCCTGGACCGTGCTCACCTCCTGTCGGCTTTGTTTCAGATGTGGCAGGAGCAGCTTCTTGTCTTGTCTGAGGGAAGCCAGCTCTTCTTTTTGTTGAATCTGAGATTCCAGCGCTTCAAACTGCAACAGCTCCCAGTTCTCAGCTCGGATGCTCAGCTTTTTCAGCTCCTCCTGGAGGGAGCTGACCTGCCAGTGACGCAGAGGGGTGATGTGATGAGAGACACGCAGGCTTAGCACAGGTGCCTAGTGGGAAGGCTTGGGCCGTGCTGACCTCTTGTCGGCTCTGTTTCAGATGTGACAGGAGCAGCTTCTTGTCTTGTCTGAGGGAAGCCAGCTTCTCTTTTTGTGCAGTGTGAGATTCCTGTGCGTCACGCTGCATCTGCTCCCAGTTCTCATCTCGGATGCTCAGCTTTTTCAGCTCCTCCTGGAGGGAGCCGACCTGACAGTGGCACAGAGGGGTGATGTGATGAGAGACACGCAGGCATAGCACAGGTGCCGAGTGGGAAGGCTTGGGCCATGCTCACCTCCTGTCGGCACTGCTCCTGCCTTGACAGGAGTTGCTGCTTGTCCTGTTTGAGGGAAGCCAGCTCCTTTACTTGTGCAATCTGAGATTGCAGTGCTTCAAACTGCAACTGGTCCAAGTTCTCAGCTCGGATGCTCAGCTTTTTCTGCTCCTCCTGGAGGGAGTCGACCTGCCAGTGGCACTGAGGGATGATGTGATGAGAGACACGCAGGCATAGCACAGGTGCCTAGTGGGAAGCCTCAGGCCATGCTCACCTCCTGTTGGCACTGCTTCTGAGCTGAGAGGACCTGCTGCCTCTCTTGTCTGTGGGTTGCCAGCTTCTCTTTTTGTGCAGCCTGACGTTTCTGTGTGTCCCAGTGCAACTTCTGGCAGTGCTGAGATTGCCTGTTTATCATTTGCAGGTCCTCCTGGAGGAAGCGGATCTGCAGTGGCACAGAGGGGTGATGTGATGAGAGACACGCAGGCTTAGCACAGGTGCCTAGTGGGAAGGCCTGGACCGTGCTCACCTCCTGTCGGCTTTGTTTCAGATGTGGCAGGAGCAGCTTCTTGTCTTGTCTGAGGGAAGCCAGCTCTTCTTTTTGTTGAATCTGAGATTGCAGTGCGTCACGCTGCATCTGCTCCCAGTTCTCAGCTTGGATGCTCAGCTTTTTCAGCTCCTCCTGGAGGTAGCCGACCTGCCAGTGGCACAGAGGGGTGATGTTATGAGAGACACGCAGGCTTAGTACAGGTGCCTAGTGGGAAGGCTGGGGCCGTGCTCACCGCCTGTTCGCACTGCTCATGCCCTGAGAGGAGCTGCTGCCTGTCCTGTTTGTGGAAAGCCAGCTCCGCCTTGCAAACAGTCAGCTCCTCTTTCATGATAGCCAGCGTTTGCTCGCTGTCCCGGTGCAACATCTCCCAGTGTTGAGCTTGGCTCCTCAGTTTTTGCAGCTCCTCCTGGAGGGAGCAGACCTGCCAGTGGCACAGAGGGGCGATGTGATGAGAGACACGCAGGCTTAGCACAAATGCCTAGAGGGTAGGCTTGGGCCGTGCTCACCTTCACCTGGCTCTTCTCCCGGATGTTTTCCCTGCGCTTTCTCCCCACCGAAGTTGAGGCCGTTGGTCGCGTTCCCTGGCAGCCACAGAGTGCGGGCACAGTGAAAGGGATGCGGACTCATTGGGCAGAGCGTTCCCCTGCAGGGCTCCGATTCCCGCGCAGCTTTCCCTGCCTCACAGGGCCGTTTGGGGCAGCCCGTGGGGCTCACACCACCTCTGGTGGGCCCCGTGTCACACAGGGCTCTCCCGCTGGGCATCAGCCCCGCGGCCGGGCAAGTCCCTCCCTGGGGAGAGCTAATGGAGCTCTGGGAGTCTGCTTGCCTTGCATCACCTCACGGACAAGGCCTTTGTGGTTGCCTGCTCCCCACCCTACCCTGCACTACGCTCCCTGCGCGATGCATTTCAGTCGCTCACCTTTCTCCGTCGTTGCCTTACTCTTCTGCAGAGGTAGACGCAACCATCGCGCAGCAGGATGAAAAAGACGTACCACAGAACGATCTTGATGAGGATTGTGATTCCCACCACCAGGTTCAGCTCGACAGAGTCATGGGCCTCGTGAGAATGTAAAAACATGCCCATGATGATGAGAGCTAAGAGAGTCAGGTCGATCTCCATCCTGTTCTCTTGCCACGAATCTCAACACGCAAGCGACTGTCACCCAGAGCAGAGCTCCAGCAGTGAGCACCCGGATGGAGCGGCTGCCCCAAGCATCTGTGCTGGGGGAAGCTGCCCGCGTGCCTTCAAGACTGATGTCACGCCCTGCCCTGTGATGTCACAATGCCTTTCCCCCACCCTGGCCGTGGGATTCCCAGTGTGCCCTGGTGGATGCCCTGCTGGACTGGTCAGATTCGATCTCGTCGAGGCTCAGAGAAGTCCTCTAGATGCCACTGTGATGCGGCACAAAGCCGACGTGGAGGCACACAGAAGGTTCTGGAACGCTCCTTGGACGCGAGTTTCACCAAAGGCTATTCCTAATAGTGGGAAACTCTGGACACTTCTCCAGCTTCTGCTCCGTGGAAGAGCTCTGCTCTTCTTTCTGTATCCGTGTGTGACCTGTGTGCTAGGGCTCGGGCTGCGCGGATGCCTCAGTTCCACGGAAAACCAGGTTGGAGCTGGGTGGGCTTTAAGGTTCCTTCCTTAAGGAGTCCACCAACTATAGTGTGCTCCCACACTCTCTCTCTTCTTATTTGATTCATTAGCTTCGTTTCCAATTACATGGTGTTCTACCGTATTCTTTGACATTCCGGTGTCTTATTTAGGAAGTGAGTTCTCCTCCTCCGATCGTGGTCGCTCTTTTGTTTTTAGGCCCATCTCCCTGCCCTCTCCCTTCTACCCTTTTCCCAGGACCGTTAGTCATAGAACCGGGCTGAACCGGCCCGTAACCCATTGACACACCGTGACACCGATCCGTGCACGGGGACAGTGCAGCGTGTCCCCAGATCACACTGACACCGATCTGCGCTTAGGAACGCTGCTGCGCGTCCCCAGCACTGTGACACTGAGCTCCGTCCCCTCCAAGCCCACCGTGCTGCCATCCCATCGCTCTACGGTCTCTGGGGTCCCTCCCAAACCAACAGTGCTGCGATTCCGTGCTTTTATGAACCACGGGGACCCTTCCTACCCAACCACTCTGTGATTCCACGATCCTGTAGGTCCCCTCCAACCCTCTATCTGTGCCCCATTTCTGCCCCCACATCCATCTGCCCATTTTCCTGACCCTATATCTGCCTCCATACCTATCTGCCCCATATCTGTCTGCCCTCATGCCTGCCACACACTTGACCCCATACGTGACCCCATTACTGCCCCATATCTATCTGGCCGAGAAATGCCCCCACATCCATCAGCCCCCTATCTCTGTGCCCCCCTGTCACCCATTGGTGTCCCCGGAGCCGTCTGTCCGGAGGTGTTGATCTGTCGTGATGACACAGCACCTTCCGCAATGATCGCGATGACGCCGCGTCTGCTTAATGGCGGTGCATTTAGAATCATAGAACCACAGCGAGGCCTGGGTTGAAAAGGACCACAATGATCATCGAGTTTCAACCCCCCCGCCATGTGCAGGGCTGCCAACCTCTAGAGCGACCTGCCCAGAGCACATCCAGCCTGGCCTTGAATGCCTCCAGGGATGGGGCATCCACCACCTCCCTGGGGGACCTGTTCCACTGCATCACTGCCCTCTTTGTGAAAAACTTCCTCCTCGTCTCTAACCTAAACCTCCCCTGCCGCACTATTCCCCCTTGTCCTACCAGACAA
Organism: Callipepla californica brunnescens; assembly: GCA_023055505.1. Taxonomy (NCBI): domain Eukaryota; kingdom Metazoa; phylum Chordata; class Aves; order Galliformes; family Odontophoridae; genus Callipepla; species Callipepla californica. The sequence continues at coordinate 314,319 of JALIRH010000146.1, forward strand.
GTTCCTGAGATCAGCGGACTACCTACGGACCTCACTGGATCCACGGTGATGATGCTCTCTCTCTGAGGGGGGAGGGTGAGGGGGAGACGGGGAAGGGTACGCAGATGACAGATGGGTCAATAGAAGAAAAAAAACAACGGCAACGATTTGAGGAGGAACAGTATCTTTCCTAAATCTAACAAAATCGAACAATTGGGAGAGAGAAAGTTTCCAAACCAAATCTGAGAGCTTACCTTAGTAAAAATGCAAGGTAAGCACAACTGTTGTCTGGTCCGGAGTTTCACCCCTCTGCTGCTCCCCAACACAGCATTAACTCCTTAACTGCCTGCATGATGTTCTGATGTGGAATATCTGCATCAAAACCACAAAACCACAACAGTTTGTCAAGGACCATTGAACTTAAGAATATAGGATGCTCTTCAAGCAGTGAATGTGAGCCACGTTCTGTGCAGTGTTAGGAAGGGAGTAGGAAGAATAGGGGAATTGATTCTTCCCCTCCCTTTGGAACCTGTGAGATTACAGCTGGAGTAGTGCATCCTTTGCGTTTCCCAACAGAAGGAGGATGCTGACACCCTGGAATAAGTTCAGAGAATGGACATTAGGATGGCAAGAAGGCTGGAGCATGCTGTAAAAGAAGAGGCTGAAGGAACTAACTTTATTCAACTTGGAGCAGAGACCTCTTGATACTTTAGCACTGGATGCAGATTAAAGCCATATTAGATAAACTGGGAGGTGAAGCTTTTCCCCTCCCCGATCCCATCCCCATCCAACAGGAGGACAGGTCAACCCATAGGGACCAAAGAGCCCCATGAAGCCTCATAGTGACCCCATAGAGACCCACAGGAGAGCAGGGCAACCTTTGGGCCCCATAGCGTCCACAGAAGAGCTCACAGTGCTCCACAGAGAGCAAAAGAAGAACAGGTCAACCCATAGGGACCAAAGAGAGCCCCAGGGAGCCCCATAGTGACCCCATAAAGACCCCATTGAGACCCCCAGGAGAGCAAGTCAACCTTCAGGCCACATAGCATCCACAGAAGAGGTCATAGAGCCCCATAGAGTGCAACAGGAGGACAGGTCAACCCATAGGGTCCCATTGGGACCAGGGCAAGCCCTAGAGCACCCCACTGAGCCGCACAGTGACCCCACAGTGCCCCACAGGAGAGCAGGACAACCTTTGGGCCCCATAGCGTCCACAGAAGAGCTCACAGGGCCCCATAGAGAGCAGTGGGAGGACAGGTCAACCCACAGGCACATCAAATAGCCGCAGCTTCCTCCTACACTTAACTCTCCCATTGCTCAGGTCCGCTCCTAATTAACCGCCTCAGACACACGCTAATTACTGCACCAGCTCAGCGGCAGCTTGCATTTTGTCTCATCAGCTGCACCTCCGCAGAAGGTGCGGGGGGGACGAGCACTACGACAGCGGGCCACTCCTCCACCACAGCCAAACCAGGAGCTGCACGGCTCCCGCTCACCCCACATCCCACACGGAGGGCATCGCACCGCGCTGCTCCTCCAGGAGCTGCCCCCAAAAAGCACAACACCGACCTCACCACATCGGGAGCACGGCGAACCTACAGCTGCGAGGGAAAGGAGCGCACGGCGTGAGCTGTGAACGCTTCGTCCCGGCGCCTGGCAGCGGCTGAGAGGGAACGAAGGGAGATAAAACACACCGCACTGCATCTCCACTCCAGACCTCTGACACTGCAGTGGTTCAAACCCAACGCTGTTCCATCCCTTGCACTTTAAAGGACGCCTCTGTGCACCACCTCAGCACGCCCCGTGGGGTCGGACTCACCAGAGCTTCCACAGTGCCGAGATCTTTGATTTTGTTGCCACTCAGATTCAGGTACGTGAGATTGGGACACCTCTCTGCCAGGACCTCCAGGCCTCCAGAAATGACGTTGTCGCTCAGCTCCAGCTGCAGAGGGGGACGAGCGAAGGGATGAAGGGCCGCATCCTTCCCCCCACACCCGGGAGCTCCGCTCCTCCCTTCCCAGCTCAACCCGTCCCGCGGCGCTGCCGGGGTGAACTCCCAGCTCACAGAACGTGCTCCTGAACTTCAGGAGTTGTGTTCAGCTGAGAGCAGCGCAGGCTCGGCCACCTCTGCCTGTGCAGCGGGTAACGGCAGGGACACAGCGCAGCCACCTCAGATGGGAACAAAGAGCCCCAATGGAGCCCCATAGGGACCCCACAGAGACCCACAGGAGAGCAGGGCAACCCTCGGGCCCCATAACATCCACAGAAGAGATCACAGAGCCCCACATGGAGTAAAAGGAGGACAGGTCAACCCATAGGGACCAAAGAGCCCCATGGAGCCCCATAGAGAGCAAAAGGTGGACAGGTCAACCCACAGAACCCAATGGGGCCCCATAGAGACCCCATAGTGACCCACAGGAGAGCAGGACAACCTTTGGGCCCCATAGCATCCAGAGAAGAGTTCAGAGCCCCACAGAGAGAAATGAGAGGACAGGTCAACCCATAGAGGCCAAAGAGCCCCATGGAGCCCCATAGTAACCCACAGGAGAGCAGGCCAGCCTTACGACTGTGAAGAGGAACGGGACCTGGGGGGGTGGTCCACGCTCAGCTGAACCTGAGCTCATAGTGTGCCCAGGTGGACAAGAGGGCGGAGTCTGGGCCCCATAACATCCACAGAAGAGCACAAAGAGCCCCATAGAGAGCAACAGGAGGACAGGTCAACCCATAGGGACCAAAGACAGCCCCATAGAGACCCACAGGAGAGCAGGTCAACCTTTGGGCCCCATAGCATTCATAGTTCATAGAGCCCCACGCAAAAGGAGGACAGGTCAACCCATAGGGACCAAAGAGCCCCATGGAGCCCCATAGAGACCCACAGGAGAGCTTACAGAGCCCCATAGAGAGAATAGAAGGACAGGCCAACCCATAGGGACCAGAGATCCCTAGAAAGCCCCATAGTGACCCCACGGAGCCCCTTAGTGACTCCACAGAGCCCCACAGGAAAGCAGGACAACCCTCGGACCAGGACCCCCAGGTCTTTCTCTCTGTGCAGAGCCCCTGCCCAGCACTCACCCCCATCCTGTACTGCTGCACGCAGCTGTTCCTCCCCGGATCCCCGCAGGTTAACCCCGCAGGGCAGGTGGGACACGTACCTTGCGGAGCTTGCTCAGCGTGGGCAGCTTGGCCAGCGATGTCAGCTGCACATTGGCCATGCTGAGGAACTCAAGCTCCTTAAAGGAATCGTTCAGCCCTTCGATCTCCCCGGTGCTGGACTTGCAGTTATCGAGCACCAACTCCGTCACCTTCAAACAGAGCACAGAGGGATGAGCAGCGCCGAACCCACGACTCCCCACAGCACAGCAGGGTCTGCACTTCTGCTGGTGGTCTCTGAGTCACTGAGCCCACTCCTGTGGCCTCAGCCACCCCCACCCGCCTCACTGAGAGGCACACAGAACTATCGCACGACAACTATCTTCCCTCGGGCTCCCTCTGTGTGGCACCCAAGCTGTGGCTTTGGTGCGGACCCTTTCTGGGCTCCCCATGGCACAGCACTGCTGGAAGCGAATGGGACCACCCCATAGGGAGCAGGAGGTGAAGGCCCTGTGCCAAAGGGGGGTACCCACCCCATCCCACCCCACCCGGCACACCCTACACGTCAGCAGGGACAAAACCCAGCGGTGCTTTTCCCTACAGAAGTCACTTCTAAACCCCAACCCTTCCCTACAAAACTCACCTCTAGATCTCAACTGTCCCCTACAAAACTCCCTCCTAAACCCCGACCGTCCCCTACAAAACTCACCTCTAAGCCCCGACTGCCGCACTGTGCACCCGGGAGCCCACAAAGCCACCCCACTCTTCCCCACATCCAAAGCCCTGAGCAGTGCGTCCCGCGGGTTAACGAAGCCCAATTAAGCGGCACCAAGCAGCTAATTAATTTGCAGATCGCTTCATCCTCTGTGGAACACATCCCTCATTAGCAAGGGTGGTAACAGGGCCATGGCTCTGTCCTAACGCATCCATGGGGCTGCAGCATCGCGCACAGCCTCAGCACAGGGCTGTGCCCCACGCCCACGGGGGTCCTGCACCCCACACATCCAAAGCAGAGCATCCCCACCGCGATAACCCCCATGGCTGTGGGGCCGCACAGCACCGCACCGCAGCTCCCCACACTCTGCCCCACTCCGTGTGCTGCGATACCAAACGTGGGCTGCAATCCCACACTGAGTCCGGACCGACCCCACAGAACCGCAGGGGTCGGAAGGGACCTCCAGAGAGCAGCGAGTCCAACCCCTATGCCAAATCAGCTCCCTACACCAGGTCACACAGGTCTCCAAAACGGCCCCAAAACCCCAAGAAACGACCCCAAAATAACCCCAAAATCCCTCAAAATGACCCCAAAATCCTTTATTTCAATTCCACGTGCCCCATATAGCAGCAATGCCTCCCAAAATGACACCAAAATCCTTTTTTCCAATTCTAAGAGCCCCAAAAGTCAGCACTGGCCCCCCAGATGGCCCCAAAATCTCCCATGACTCCAAAATCCTCCAAAATGACCCCAAAACCACATGAAATGACCCCAAAACGACCCCAAAACCCTTTACTCCAATTCCATGTGCCCCATATGGCAGCACTGGCCCCCAAAAACCACAATGTGACCCCAAAATCCTCCAAAAATGACTCCAAAATGGCCCCAAATGACCCTGAAACCTCCCCAGAATGACCCCAAAACCCCACACAGTGACCCCACAGAACCCCAGAATCATAGGGGTTGGAAGGGACCTCCAGAGATCCTTGAGTCCAACCCCACTGCGAAAGCAGTTCCCTACACCAGGTCGCACACGTCTCCAAAACGGACCCAAAATCCCACAGAGTGACCCCAAAGTCCCTTACTCCAATTCCATGTGTCCCAAACACCAGCAATGCCCCAAAATGACCCTAAAATGACCACAAAATCCCAAGAAATTACTCCAAAATGGCTCCAAAATCCCCCATAATGGCCCCAAAATCCTTTACTCCAATTCCACGTGCCCCGTATGGCAGCAATGCCCTCCCATATGACCCTAAAATGACCCCAGAACCACCCAAAACGATCCCAAAATCCCACACAATGACCCCAAAGTCCACAGCACTGCAGTTTCCATACGGTGCCCCTTGTCAGAGGATCCCCTCCCTCGACCTGCTGGCCACGCAGGACACGGGGCTCATCCTGGGGTGACTTTGGGGGCACTCTGTGGGATTCTGGGGTCATTTCTGAGTAATTCGGTGGGATTTCGGGGTCATTTTAGGGGGTATTGCTGCCACATGGGGCCCATGGAATTGGAATAAAGGATTTTAGGGTCATTGCATGGGATTTTGGGGGGCACTACTGCCATATGAGGCACATGGAATTGTAATAAAGGATTTTAGGGTCATTTTGGGTCATTTTGAGGTAATTTTGGGGGCCAGTACTGCCACGTGGGGAACATGGAATAGGAATAAAGGATTTTGGGGTCATTTTGGAGTAATTTTGTGGGACTCTGGGGTGACTTCGGGGTCATTTTGTGAGATTTAGGGGTCACTTTGAGTGGATTCTGGGGTCATTTGGGGGGATTTCAGGGTCATTCTGGAGTCATTTTGTGGGTCTTTGGGGTCATCGGGTGTGGATTTTGGGGTCATTTTGTGGTCACTTTGTGGGGCATTACTGTCATATGGAGCCCATGGAATTGGAATAAAGGATTTTGGGGTCATTTTCAGGTGACTTTGGGGTCAATTTGAGTGGATTTTGTGGGATTTTGGGGTCACTTTGTGGGGGTATTGCTGGCATATGGGGCCCATGGAAATGGAATAAGGGATTTTGAGGTCATTTTGGAGTAATTCTGCGGAACTTTGGGGTCATTCTGTGGGATTTTGGGGTCATTTTAGGGGGCATTGCTGCCATATGGAGCCCAAGGAATTGTAATACAGGATTTTAGGGTCATTGTGTGGGATTCTGGGGTCATTTTGGATTAATTTTGGGGTCATTTTGGGTGGCATTACTGCCATATGAGGCCCATGGAATTGTAATAAAGGATTTTAGGGCCATTTTGGGTCACTCTGAGGTAATTTTGGAGGCCCCTACTTCAATATGGGGCACATGGAATTGGAATAAAGGATTTTGGGGTCATTCTGTGCGATTTTGGGGTCATTTGGGAATAATTTCATGGGTCTTTGGGGTCATTTTGCAGGGTACTGCTGCTATATGGGGCCCATGGAATTGGAATAAAGGATTTTGGGGTCATTTTGGGGGCCAGTGCTGCCATGTGGGGAACATGGAATTAGAATAAAGGATTTTGGGGTCATTTTGGAGTAATTGTGTGGGACTTTGGGGTCATTTGGGGGGATTTCGGGGTCATTCTGGAGTCATTTCTTGGGTCTTTGGGGCCATTTTGGAGTAATTTTGGGGTCATTTGGGGGTCACTTTTTGGGGCACTGCTGTCATACGGGGCCCACGGAATCGGAATAAAGGATTTTGGGTCACTTTGGGGTGAGCTGCTGGCCCCGCTGTGTTTAACGCACCCATTCCACTGCGGAGCAATAGGGCCAGGGGGAGGGGGAAGGGGGGTGGGCGCTGCCGTGGGGGCAGCAGGTTCAGCTCCACGGGGCCGTCCGTGCCGAGCACGACGCGTGGGTGCCCCATCCCGGGGCCGAGGAGGGGTCCGTGGGCAACGTGAGCGGGTGGGGGCGTGCAGCCCACGGCACGGAGCGGAACCGGGCCGGGGGCGGGATCGGGGCTTTGGGGCGCGCTACGGCTGCGCGGTTCAGCGATGTCTGCGGTTCCCTCCGTCCCGAGCGGAGATCCCGAGACCGCTCCGCGCCGGGCGCTCCGGGGCCGCTTTACGCCATCGCCGCGGCGCTCAGCGGAGATCCCGCGCGGAGCGGAAGCGGCGCGGGCGGAGGAGACGGCGCCGCGCGGGGCGGACCCCCCCGGGACCGCGTTCGGCGGAACGGGGAACACCAACGACAGGAGGGGATCGAGGAGGGCGGCCGCGGAGCGGCCCCCGCGGGGAACCGGGCCGAAATAAAACGGAAAGCGAAAGGAAACGGCCGAGCGGAGCCCCGCGGGGCCGCGCCGCGCTCCCGGTCTGCCGCCCAACCCCCACGGCGCGCCCGAGCCGACGCCGCTCCGCACCGCGCGGGGCGGACTCACCTCCTCGGGGGCCTGGTTCCGCAGCTCCAGGTTGATGCGCTTTTTCATCTCCATCGCCACCTCCTCCTCCTCCTCGCCCCGCGGCTCCGCGCTGCCGAAGGAGGGAAGGGCGGCCGAGGGCACGCAGCCGCCGCCGCCGCCGCCGCCGCCGCCGGGAGGGAGGGAGGGAGGGAGCGGGGTGTTGGGAGCAGCCGGGCCCGCTCCGTGTGCGGGGTGTCCGGGCTGATCCGGGCCCGCTCCGCGTGGGGGGTGTCCGGGCTGTCCGAGGTATCCGGGCTCTCCGGTCTACCCGGGCCGTCCGGGCCTGCTCCGCGCGCAGCTGTCCGAGCTCCCCGGTCTGTCCGGGCCCGCTGCGCGCTCGGCCGTGCGGGTGATCGGGTGATGGAGTGAAGGGGCTCCGCGGGGTTCCCGGGGCCGCTGCGGGCGCAGCTGCGGCGCCGTCAGGGTCCGCACGCACACTGCGCCTCCATGACGCGGCGCGTGGCGCCCCCTTCGCCGCCGCGACCCCGCCCCCCCTCCGAGGGCGGGACTTCCGCCGCGCCGCCGCGCTTCTCGTTGGCCGCGTGCGGCTCGGCGCGATTGGTCCGAGACGCTGCCCGTCACGGCGGCGCGGGACTTTAAACTGAGGGAGATGGAGGGGCGGCGCGGAATGGCGCGCGCGCGGGGGGCGGGGTCGGGTTGGCGGGAACTGCACGCGGGGGGTGGGGCTACGAATACATGCCCGCGCGGGCACGGGTAGGGGCACGGATAGGGGCGCGGGTACGGGTGGGGCACGGATAAGGGTATGGGGAAGGGCGGTTGGGCGGGTCGGTAAGTGGGGAGACGAGCGGGCAGCCAGGCAGGACGGCAGGGAGGGGAGCAGAGAGATAACGGGGGGAGAAAGCGGGGGGCAAGCAGGCGGGGGGGCTGCAAAGCCAATAAACGTTGGATGGAGGAATCTGACGGGTTTGGGATGCAGCTGGGAGTGTGGTAACTCTGGGATGCTAACTGGAGATAATGGAACAGCTAGATGGCAACGAGGAAGCGAATGTGACCCTCGGACTGGTAGCACTACAACACGGTCCAGAGATAAAGATAGTTTAGGCATAGTGGGAATGGGAACAGAATTAATGGAAACCAGGCAAAAGCCATGTAGGCTCCCCTTTGGGTACTGGTGGCTGTGTGGAGATGGATATGCCCATAAAATGCTCCCACTGAGTTCGACCGGGACGTGCACGGCGGGACGTCCGATGCCTCACACTGGTACACGTACTCGTGCAGAACCCCCACGAGGGGTCTTAAGAACCGTGTGGATACGAACAAAAAGTAAAAACCCCACTAATTGAAAGGCCTTCAGGATTTCATAGTTTTGTTCGGTGGCTAATTCCAGCCCTAGGAGTAAGTGTATTAGAAAAGGCCGTAGTGAATGTGTCAGCCACTATGGAAAGAACTGAGAACGTAACATCAGATACCATCCAAGGTTTGCAAACAGAGATTTCTTCTTTGAGTAAAGTAGTTCTGCAGAACAGAACGGCTCCAGACCTAACTGCAAAGGGGGGAGTCTGTACAGTAATTAATCAAAGCTGCTGTGCTCACGTGGACCAAGATCAACGTAGAAACTGACACACAGGCGATTCAGAAACGGGTTGAAGTGCTGCACCAAGTCTCATTAGATGGTACCTCATTTGGATTTACACACTTATGGAATCAGCTCACTAGCTGGCTCCCTGATTAAGCCTGGCTAAAGCAACCGTCTGTAGCAATAGTGGTGCTGTTTATTCCCATAGTGATGACTTGTACAGGTGTGTGGTGCTTTCTCTGGTGCTGTCGAAGGAGCCTGCATGGTTACACCACCTGGAAAAGAAATTGCATCAACCGCCAAGCAGAACCTGGGAAGTGTTTCAGGAAGGAGATAATGGACAATAGTACGTCATAGGCAAAAGAATTTGCCTGTTATATTGAGAAGGGGGATTGAATCATGAGAACAGCTTATCCATGGTAACAACAACTCGTTACATAAATCAAGCGGCCGCATCATTGTGTGACAGGTAGAGCTGCTGTTTGCAGCTCCGTACAAGGGTGAGGGACAACACAGCACAAGAAGCTGTGGTTGCTGACAGCACAATGATGGTCCTGAGAAGCTGCTGCCTGCAACTCAGTGAAGGGGGTCTGTGAAGATAAGAAGGCAAAACAACGTACAGTGATCCCCTCAACATGTGGAAATCTGTTGTGGCCACTGCACGTGTCGCTCACTTGGGAACTTCTGTCTGTATGTGTGGGATGTGATGAGTACGCATGTGCTGTACCTTTAAATACGTACTCATTTCTGTCTTTGGGTGCACGTATGGTGGAGAGATCCCCATGCACCCAGCGCTGTAATCAAGGGAAAGCCTGCTGGACATAGTGCACTGCTGTGCAAAGTTACTGTGTTGCGTTCCTCGGCATCGGGGCAAGCGGGGAGCAAGTGGGGATACACAGAGAGCAGCGGAGGAGGGGGGGGGCATCTGGGAAGTGGACAGTGGGAGGGCATCCAGGGATCCAGGGTGGCGGGAAGTGGGCAGGGAGTACAGCAGGAACTGCAGCACTAAGACAGTGCAGACACACAGTGCGCACACACACACACACACACACACGCACAGACACACAGTGCACACAGACACACACACACACACAAGTGCACACACAGTGCACACACACAGTACACACACACACACACACAGTGCACACACACACACAGAACACGCACGCACACCGTGCACACACATGAACAGTGCGCAAACACAAGTATGCACACACACACAGTGCACACACAGTGCACGCACACACAGTGCACACACACACAGTGCACAAATACGAACACACACAAACACACAGTTCACACACACACAGTGCACTCACACACACAGTGCTGACACAGTGCACACACACACACACACAGTGCACACACAGTGCACGCACACACAGTGCACACATACGAACACACACAAACACACAGTTCACACACACACAGTGCACTCACACACAGTGCTGACACAGTGCACACACACACACAGTGCACACACACAGTACACACACACACTGCACTCACACACAGTGCACACAGAGTGCACACACACACACAGTCGACACACACAGTACACTCACACACACACACAGTGCACACACAGTGCACACAGTACACACACACACAGTACACTCACACACACACACAGTGCGCACACACAGTGCACACACACACTGTGCACACACACACACAGTGCAAACACACGCAGTGCACACACACACACAGAACACACACATAGTGCACACACACAGAGCGTACACACGAACACACATGAACACAGAGTACACACAGTGCACATACACAGTGCACACACACACTCACAGTGCACACACAATGCACACACAAAAAGTGCACGCACACAAAGACACACAGTGCACACACAGTGCACACACACACACAGTGCACAAACACAGTGCACAGACAGTGCACACACACTGTGCACACACAAACAGTGCACACACACGAACACAAACACACACAGAGTGCATACACACATACACAGTGCACACACACACACAGTGCACACACAGTGGACATGCACACACAGTGCACTCTAAAACACACAGCTGACACAGTGCACACACACACACACACACAGTGCAAACACAGTGCACACACACACACTGCACACACAGTGCACTCACACACAAACAGTACACATGCACACAGAGCACACACACAGAGCACACACACAGTGCACACAGTGCACACAGTGCACACACAAACGCACACACAGTATACACTCACACAGTGTACACACAGTGCACACACAAACAGTGTGCACACACGAACACACACAAACACACAGTTCACATGCGCACACAGTGGACACACACACAGTGCGCATGCACGGACTGTGCACACTTACAAACACACAGTGTACACACAGTGCACAAACACGCAAAGTGCACATACACACTGCACAACAGTGCACACACACACACACAGTGCACACGCACACGCACATAGTGCAAACACACACACTGCACACACACACACACAGTCCATACACGCAAAGAGTATGAACTCACAGTGCACACAAACACACACACTGCGCAAACAATGCACACTCACACGCACACAGTGCACACACACACATTACACACTCACACACAGTACATGCACACAGAACACACACACACAGTGCACACACACACAGTGCACACACACACACACATTGCACACAGTGCACACACACATTGCACACAGTGCACACAGTGCACACATGCATTGCACACACAGTGCACACACACACACACACACACAGTGCACACACACAGTGCACACACACATTGCACACAGTGCACACAGTGCACACACGCATTGCACACACAGTGCACACACACACACACACAGTGCACACACACAGTGCACACACACACACATAGTGCACACACCGTGCTCAAACACACACGTTGCACATACAGTGAAAACACACACACACACACAGTGTACACTGTGAACACACACAGTACACACACACACATTTTACACACTCACACATTTTGCACACACACAGTGTACACACAGTGCGCACACAAACAGTGTACACACACGAACGCACACAAAGACACAGTGCACACAAAGACACAGTGGACACACACACAGTGCACACACACACACACATTGCACGCACAGTGCACACACAGAAAGTGCACAAACACACAAATTGCACTTATACACAGTGCACATCAGTGCACACACACACAGAACACGCACACAAACACAGTGCACATATACACAGTGCAAAACACTGCACACACACACACACAGTGCACACACACACACACAGTGCACACACTGTGACCACGCACACTGCACACACAGTGCACACACACACACACAATACACAATCACACACACAGAGTGCAGAGAGACTAACTGCAAACACTGTGCACACGCACACTGCAAACACTGTGCACACACACACATGGTGCACAGACATACACACACACACACACACACACGGTGCACACAGTGCGCACACGCAGTGCACACACAGTGCGCACACAGTGCACACATTCACAGAACACACACACACGGTGCACACACAAACTGCACACACAGAGCACGCACACACACACAGTGCACACACACACAGAGCACACACAATGCACACAAACACACACACTGCGCACAATGTGACCACACACACTACACACTCTGTGCACGCACACACACACACACAGCAAAAACACACACACAGAGTGCAAAAGACACACTGCACACACTGTGCACAAGCACACTGCAAACACTGTGCGCACACACAGACACACACACTGCACACAGTGCGCACACGCAGTGCAGACACAGTGCACACACACACAGTGCACACACACACACTGCACACACACAGAGATTGCGAACACACAGTGCACACACACACACACACACACTGCGCAAACAATGCACATTTACACAGGCACACACACGATCACACACACACACAGTGCACACACAAACACACACACACAGGGCACACAGTGCACACAAGCAGTGCAGACACAGTGCACACACACACAGAACACACACACACAGTGTCCACACACAGACAGTGCACACAGTGCACACAGTGCACACGCACACAGTGCACGCACACACAGTGCACACGTACACACAGAACACACAGTGGACACACACACACAGTGAACACACTGTGACCACTCAAACTGCACACACTGTGCAAACACACACACACACACAACACACAAACAAACACACACCGTGCACAGAGGCACACTGTACACACTGTGCACACGCACACTGTAAACACTGTACACACACACACACAGTGCACACACAGTGCACACACACAGTGCACACAGTGCACACACAGAAAGTGCACAAACACACAAAGTGCACATATACACAGTGCACAACAGTGCACAAACACACAATACACAAACACAAACAGTGCACAGAAACACACTACACACACTGTGCACACGCACACTGCAAACACTGTGCACACACACACACACAGTCCACACAGAGCACAAACAGTGCAGAAACAGTGCACACACACAGAGTGCACACAGAGTGCACACAGTGCACACACACACACACACACAGTGGACAAACTGTGCACAAACACACACCGTGCACATAAAGTGCACACACACAGTGCACACTGTGAACACACACACAGTGCACACACACACATATTGCACATACACACACACACAGTGCACACACACACAGTGCACACACACACACAATGCACACACACGAACACACACACACAATGCACACACAAACACACACACAGTATACACACACACAGTGTACACACAGTGCACACACATACAGTATACACACACGAACACACACAAATAAACAATGCACACAGTGGACACACACACAGTGCACATGCACACACACTGCACACACAGAAAATGCAAAAAGACACAAAGTGCTCATAAACACTGTGCACAACAGTGCACACACACACAGGACACACGCACACACACACACACAGAACACACACACAGCGCACACAAACACACAGTGCACACACACACAGTGCACACAAACACACACACTGCGCACAATGTGACCACACACACTGCACAATCTGTGCACACACACACACACTTACAATGCACAAACACACACACAGAGTGCACAAAGACACACTGCACACACTGTGCACACGCACACTGCAAACACTGTGCGCACACACACACACACACTGCACACAGTGCGCACACGCAGTGCAGCCACAATGCACACACACAAAGTCCACACACACACACACACACACACAGTCCACACACACACAGTGCACACACACACACAGTGCACATACACACACACACAGTGCACGCAAACACAGTGCACACGTATACACAGAGCACACAGTGCACACGCACGGACAGTGCACAAACACACACAGTGCACATATACACAGTGCACAACAGTGCACACACACAGTGCAGACACAGTGCACACACACGCAGTGCACACAGTGCACTCACACAGTGCACACAGTGCGAACACACCGTGCAGACACAGTGCACACACACACAGAACACACGCACACAGTCCATACACACACCGTGCACACACAGTGCACACACACATTGCACACAGTGCACACACACACATTGCACGCACACACACACACTGCACACACATTGCACACACACACAGTGCACACACTGCACACACACACAGTGCACACACTGCACACACATACACAGTACACACACACACAAACAGTACAAACACAGTGCACACACAACGCACAGTACACAAACATACAGGGCCCACACACTGCACAAACACACACAGTGAACACAGAGTGCAAACACACATATGTAGTGCACACCCAGAGCACACACACGCACACACAGTGCTCACAGCGCATACACACACACTGCACACACACACAGTTCACACACACACACTCCACAAACCCACATTGCACACACAGTGCGCACACACACAGTGCTCACACACATACAAGTTGCACACGCACACAGTGCACACACACACATACACACTGTGCACACACAGTGCACACACAAGACAGTGAACACACACACACACACAAAACACAGTGCAGACACACACACTGCACACACACACAGTGCTCACGCACACACAGTGCACACATACACACCCAGTGAACGCACAGTGCCCCCACACACACAGACAACACACACAGTACACACACAGAGCACACACACTCACAGTGCACACACAGTGCACACACAATGCACAGACTAACACACAGTGCACACACACACAGTGCTCACACACAATGCACCCACACAGTGCACGCACACACACACACACTCACACACACCATGCACACACACACACACAGTGCACACTCACACACACTGAACAAACACACAGTGCACACAGACGCACACACACACACAGTGAACACACACAGGCACACTGAACACACAGTACACACACAGTGCACACACTCACACAGAACACGCACGCACACAGTGCACACACACACACTGCACACACACACACACACACACACAGTACACACACACTGCACACACACACACAGTGCGCACAGAGTGCACACACATACACAGTCCACACACACACACACAGTGCGCACAGAGTGCACACACATACACAGTCCACACACACACACACAGTGCGCAGAGTGCACACACATACACAGTCCACACACACACGCAGTGCACACACACACAGTGCACATGCACACGCAGTGCACTCACAAACACACAGCTGACACAGTGCACACACACACACACACAGTGCACACACAGTGCACACACACACAGTACACACATACACGCAGTGCACACACACACAGTGCACATGCACACACACAGTGCATATGCACACGCAGTGCACTCACAAACACACAGCTGAAACAGCACACACACACAGTGCACATGCACACACACACACAGTGCACACACAAAGAACACACACACAGTGCACACACAAAGAACACGCACAGACAGTACACACACACACAGTGCACACACAGTGCACACACACACACATTGCACACACACACAGTGCACACACAGTGCACACACACAAAGAGCACATACACACACAGAGTGAGCACGCATGGACAGTTCACACAAACACACCCAGTGCCACACACTGCACACACACACACACATTGCACACACAGTGTACACACACACATTGCGCACACACACATACAGTTCACACACAGTGCACACACACACTCACGCAAAGTGCACACACAGTGCACACACACACAGTGCACACACACACAGTACACACACACACACAGTGCACACACACACTGTGCACACAGTGCACACACAGAGAGTGCACAGACACTCATAGTGCACACACACACAGTGCACACGTACACACTGCACACTCACAATGTGCACACTATGTGCACACACAGACAGAACACGCATGGACACAGTGCACACACACACACAGTGCACACACAAACTGCACACACACGAATACACACAAACACACAGTGCACACACACAAAATATGCACACACACACATTGCACACTATGTGCACACACAAATAGTGCACACACACGAACACACACAAACACACAGTGCACACTCACAAACAGTGCACACACAGTGTACACACACACAGTGCACACCGAGACAGTGCACACGCACGGACAGTAAACACACAGTGCACACACACACAGAACATGCATGCACACAGTGCACACTCACAGACAATGCACACACACACGGTGCACACGCAAACACAGTGCACACACACACATTGTACACAGTGCACACACAGAAAGAGCACAGACACTCACAGTGCACACACACACACTGCACACACATTGCACAAACACACACAGTGCACACTCTCTGCACACACACACAGTGCACACAGTGCACACACATCCACAGTACACACACACACAAACATTACACTCACAGTGCACACACACAAACAGTGCAAACACACACTGTACACACACACACAGTGCACACACACTGCACGCACACACAGTGAACACAGTACGCACACAAAGACATAGTGCACACACAGTGCACACACACACACAGTGCACACAGTGCTCATACACACACTGCACACACACACACTGCACACAGTGCGCACACAGTGCACACACACACAATGCTCACACACATACAAGGTGCATACGCACACAGTTCACACACTGACAGTGAACACACACGAACACACACAAACACACAGTGCAGACACACACACTGCACACACACACAGTGCTCACGCACACACAGTGCACACATACACACCCAGTGCACGCACAGTGAACAATCACAGTGCACACACTCACACTGCTCACACAGTGCACACACACAGTGTTCTGTGTGTGTTCACTGTGTGTGTGCACTGTGTGCACCGTGTGTGTATGTGTGCACTGTGTGTGCTTGTGCGCACAGTGTGCACACAATGCACACACACACACAGTACATGCACACACACAGTGCACACACAGTGCACGCACAGACAGTGCACGGACACTCACAGTGCACACGCACGGACAGTGCGCACACGTACAGTGCACACACACACACTCCGCACACACACAATGCGCACACAGTGCCCACACACAGTGCTCACAGACTGTGCACACACACACACAGAGCACACACACACACACAGTGCACACGCACGGTCAGTAAATACACAGTGCACACACACACACACACACACAGTACGCACACAGTGCACACAGGCACACAGTGGACACACACACAGTGCACACGCACACAGAGAACACACACACAGAGTGCACATATACACAGTGCACAACACTGCACACACTCTGCACACACACACACTGCACACACTCTGCACACACACCCACACACACAATGCACAAACACACACACTGAGTGCACAGAGAAACACTGCACACACTGTGCACACGCACACTGCAAACACTGTGCACACACACACACACACAGTGCACACACATGCAGTGCACACACACAGTGCACACACACACTCCACAAACCCACAATGCATACACAGTGCACACACACACAGTGCTCACACACATACAAGTTGCACACGCACACAGTGCACACACACATACACACAGTGCACACACAGTGCACACACAGTGCACACACAGACAGTGAACACACACATGCACAAACACACAGTGCAGTCACATACACTGTACACACACACAGTGCTCACGCACACACCGTGCACACACAGTGCACAGACACTCATAGTGCACATACACACAGTGCTCACGCACGCATAGTGCACACACACACCGAGAACACACACACAGTACACACACAGAGCACACACACACACACACAGTGCACACACAAAGCACAGACTAATACAGAGTGCACACACACAGTGCTCACGCACACACCATGCACACACAGTGCACAGACACTCACAGTGCACACACACACAGTGCTCACGCACACACAGTGCACACACACAGTTCTCACGCACACACAGTGCACACATACACACCCAGTGCACGCACAGTGCACACACACACAGAGAACACACACACAGTACACACACAGAGCACACACACACACACAGTGCACACACAGTGCACACACACACACACACACTCACACACACAGTGCACACACACACACACACAGTGCACACACACACACTGAACAAGCACACAGTGCACACAGACACACACACACACACACAGTGAACACACACAGACACACTGAACACACACACAGTGCACACACAGTGCACATACTCACACAGAACACGCGCGCACACAGAGCACACACACACACTGCACACACACACACACACAGTGTGCACACACTGCACACACACACACACAGAACACACACGCACACATTGCAGACACACACAGTGCACACACACACACTGCACACACATGAATACACACAAACACACAGTGCACACACAATCACGCACTGCACACAAACACACTTTGCACACACACACATTGCACACTATGTGCACACACACGAACACTCACACACACCCAGTGCACACACACACACAGTGCACACAGAGTACACACTCACACACTGTCCACACACACACACACACACACACAGTGCACACACAGTGGACACACAAACACGCACAGTGAGCACACAATGCACACACACACACAGTGTACACACACACAGTACACGCACACACGCAGTGCACACACAGTGCACACACAGACAGTGCACAGACACAGTGCAGACACACACAGTGCACACGCACGGACAGTGCACACACACACACTCCACACACACACAGTGCGCACACAGTGCCCACACACAGTGCTCACATGTACTGTGCACACACACACACAGAGCACACACACACACACAGTGCACACGCACGGTCAGTAAACACACAGTGCACACACACACAGTACACACGCAGTGCACACACGCACACAGTGGACACACACACAGTGCACACGCATGGACAGTGCACACACAGACACACAGTGCGCACACAGTGCACACAAACACACAGAACACACACACAAACACAGTGCACATATACACAGTGCACAACACTGCACACACACACAGTGCACACACACACACACAGTGCACATACTGTGACCACGCACACTGCACACACTGCGCACACACCCACACACACAATGCACAAACACACACACAGAGTGCACAGAGACACACTGCACACACTGTGCACACGCACACTGCAAACACTGTGCACACACACACACACACACAGTGTTCTGTGTGTGTGCACTGTGTGTGTGCACTGTGTGCACTGCGTGTGTGTGTGTGCACTGTGTGTGTTTGTGCACTGTCCGTGCGTATGCACTGTGTGTGTGTCCACTGTGTGTGTGTGCACTGTGTGCTCTGTGTGTACGTGTGCACTGTGTGTGCGTGCTCTGTGTGCGTGTGCACTGTGTGTTTGTGTGTGTTCGTGTGTTTGCACTTTCTGCGTGTTCACTGTGTGTGCACTGTGTGTACGTGTGCACTGTGTGTGTGTCCACAGTGTGAGTGTGTGCACTGTGTGCACTGTGTGTATGTGTGCACACAC
The DNA here is from genome assembly GCA_023055505.1 of Callipepla californica brunnescens. Taxonomy (NCBI): domain Eukaryota; kingdom Metazoa; phylum Chordata; class Aves; order Galliformes; family Odontophoridae; genus Callipepla; species Callipepla californica. Next base: position 334,021 of record JALIRH010000146.1, read on the forward strand.
AGTGCACACACACACAGTGCTCACACACACACAAAGTGCACAGACAGTGCACACACAGACAGTGAACACACACGAACACACACAAATACACAGTGCACACACACAGTGCACACGCACACACAGTGCACAGACAATTACAGTGCACACACACTCACAGTGCATACGCACTGCACACACACAGTGCACATGCAAACACAGTACGTATGCACACACAGTGCACACACAATGCACACACACACACGGTGCACACAGAGTGCACACACATACACATTCCACACACACACAGACAGTGCACACACAGTGCACACACACAGTACACACACACACAAACACACTGCACACGCACACAGTGCACATGAACACACAGTGCACACACAGTGCACACACACACAGTGCACACGCACCGACAGTGAATACACACACAGTGCACACAGTGCACACTCACACAGTGCACACACACAGACAGTGCACACAAACAGTGTGCGCAGACACACACACAGTGCACTCACACAAACATACACAGTGCACACACACACACAGGACACACACAGTGCACACACAGTGCACACACAGTGCTCACACACGCAGTTCACATGCACGGACAGTGCATACACACACAGTGCACACACAGTGCACACACACACACAGTACACACGCACAGTGCACACAGAGTGCACACACACAAAGAGCACATACACGCAGTGCACACACAAACACACAGTGCTCACACACAGTGCACACACACTGCACATACACACAGTACACACACATGCAGTGCACACACAGGGCACACACACACATTCACACAGTGCACACGCACACACAAACAATTCACACACACAATGCACATGCAAACACAGTACGTATGCACACACAGTGCACACACAATGCACACACACACATGGTACACACAGAGTGCACACACATACACATTCCACACACACACAGACAGTGCACACACAGTGCAAACACACAGTACACACACACTGCACACGCACACAGTGCACATGAACACACAGTGCACACACAGTGCACACACAAACACACAGTGCACACGGAGTGCACACACACACACAGTACACACACACAGTGCACACACACAAACACAGTGCACACACAGTTCACACACACTGTGCACACACAAACACACACACATACACTGTTCACACACACAGTGCACACACACACACAGTGCAAACACACGGTACACACACAGTGCACAAACACACACAGTGCACACACAGTGCACAAACACACACAGTGCACACACAGTGCACACAGACACAGTACACAAACACGCAGTGCACACACAGTACACACACACACATTGCACACACACTCAGTGCACACACAGAAACACAGTGCACACACACACAGTGCACACTCAGACTCAGTGCACACACAGTGCACACACAGTGCACACACACAGTTCACACACACACAGTAAACACACACACACAGTGCACACACAGTGCACACACACATTACACACACACACACACAGTGCACACACACACACACGGTTCACACACACAGTGCACACACAGTGCACACAAACACAGTGAACACACACACTGCACACACACACACAGTGCACAAACACACAGTGCACAGACACAGTGCAAACACCCACAGTGCACACACACATTTACAGTGCACACACACACACACACACAGTGCGCAAACACACAGTGTACAGGCACAGAGTGCACACACACGAACACACAAAAAAAACACAGTGCACATACGGTTCACACACACAGTGCACGCACACACACAGTGCATACACAGTGCACACGCACAAACACACACAAACACACGGTGCACACACACAGTGCACATGCACACACAGTGCAGACACAGTGAACACACACACACAGTGCACATAAACAGTGCACATACACACAGTAACACACACACGGTGCACACACACACAGTAACAGAGCACACACAGTGCTCACACAGACATACACACACACACAGCGCACACACTAACAGTGCACACACACACAGTCCACACAAACACACAGTGCACACACAGTGCACACAGACAAACACACACAAACACACAGTGCACACACACACACACACACAGTGCACACACACACAGTGCACACACACACACTGCACACACACACACACACACACACATTGTGCACACACACAGTGCACACACCGCGCAAACACACACAGTGCACACAAACACGCACACACTGCGCACACACACTGTGCACAAACACACACACACACAATCCACACACAGTGCGCACACACACATACACTGTGCACACACACAAACACACACACTCTGCACACACACACCGTTCACACACAGTGCACACACACACACAGTCACACACGTCAGGTGGTGCTGTGCATCCCACCCGCGCTCATTTTTCACACTAGCTCGTGCACACGGAATGGTGTCAGTCATGGTGCACGAGGAATAGTGCAAGGCGTTGTGCATGAGTGATGGTGCATGGCGTGGAGCATACGGAGTGGTGCAAGGCGTGGTGCACATGGATGTTGTACGGTGAGCTGCAATGTGTGTGTGTGTGTGCACTGTCTGTGTGTGTACTGTGTGTGTGTGCACTGTGTGCGCAGTGCATGTGTGTGTGCACTGTGTGTGTACTGCATGTGTGTGTACAGTGTGTGTGTGCAGTGTGTGTGCAAACGCACAGAGTGCACACACAGTGCACACACACACAGTGCTCACACACACACAAAGTGCACAGACAGTGCACACACAGACAGTGAACACACACGAACACACACAAATACACAGTGCACACACACAGTGCACACGCACACACAGTGCACAGACAATTACAGTGCACACACACTCACAGTGCATACGCATTGCACACACACAGTGCACATGCAAACACAGTACGTATGCACACACAGTGCACACACAATGCACACACACACACGGTGCACACAGAGTGCACACACATACACATTCCACACACACACAGACAGTGCACACACAGTGCACACACACAGTACACACACACACACACACACTGCACACGCACACAGTGCACATGAACACACAGTGCACACACAGTGCACACACACACAGTACACACACACACACATAGTGCACACACAGTGCACACACACACACAAACACAGTGCACACACAGTGCACACACACACAGCGCACACACACATACAAAGTGCACACGCACACACTGCACACACACACACAGTGCAAATGCACAGACAGTGCAAACACACACACCACGTGCGCACACACTGTGTTTGTGTGCAGTGTGTGTGCACTGTGTGTATGTGTGTGTGTGCACTGTGTGCGTGAGCACTTTGTATGTTTGTGAGCACTGTGTGTGTGTGTACTGTGTGCGCACACTGTGTGTGCCATGTAGATGTTCGTTTTCCATGGAGCCGGGCAACCAAAGAACAATAAAATAACCATCAGGTAGATCGAGCTGCCAAAGTTAAGGTGGCTCAAGTAGACTTGGATTGGCAACACAAGGGTGAATTATATCTAGCTCGGTGGGCCCATGAGACCTCGGGCCATCAAGGAAGAGACGCAACACAGAAGTGGGCTAGAGACCGAGGGGTGGACTTAACTATGGACGCTATTGCACAGGTTATCCATGACTGTGACACATGTGCCATAATTAAACAAGCCAAGAGGATGAAACCTCTTTGCGGGGAAGGGTGATGGCAAAAAGATAAAGAGGCGAGGCAGGTTGTTTGTATCACCTTGCCGCGCTCACCATGGTGGAGGCAACCACTGGGTGGCTTGAAACATATGCAGTACCGCATGCTACCGCCCAAAACACCATCTTAGGTCCCAAGAAACAAGTCCTGTGTTGACATGGCACTCCAGAGAGAATTAAGACAGATAATGGGACTCATTTCAAAAATTCTCTTGTAAGGAGTTGGGCCCAAGAGTCGATTTATCATATCCCCTATCGCGCAGCATCTTCTGGTAAAATTGAAAGGTGCAGTGGGTATCGGGCATTGGGAAGGAGCCCAAAGGAGTGAGTGGTGAGAAATGAAATGGGAGGGGCTCCAGATATTTTTCTTTTTTTTTTTATTTTTTTTTTTTGTTCTCTTTTTTTTTTTTAATTATTATTATTTATATATATATATATATACATATTATTTATTTATTTATTTTTCAATTTGAAAAAAATTTGTAAAAGGAAATTTGTAAACGTCTTTAACGCTTCCCTGTGTTTTGTGACACTTCTCATCCTGGAGGTGAGTTCCAGGCAGAGTCAGCCCCGCACAGATCCCTCCTCCAGCAGTGCCTGGGGCTCAGGTCGCGCTCCTTCTGCCCTTGGGCTGTAGTTGGTTCTCATTCTGTTCGCGTCCTGCTGCTGCTCGCTGATCTTCCCAAGTTCTCCCTCGAAGGAAACCAGCTCCAACTTGGAAACAGCCAGCTCCTCTTTCATCATAGCCAGCGTTTACTCACGGACACAGTGCAACATCTCCCAGCGCTGAGCTTGGCTGCTCAGCTTTTGCAGTTCCTCCTGCGAGTGGCACAGAGGGGTGATGTGATGAGAGACACGCAGGCTTAGCACAGGTGCCGAGTGGGAAGGCTTGGGCCGTGCTCACCTCCTGTCGGCACTGCTCCTGAGCTGAGAGGACCTGCTGCCTGCCCTGTTTGAGGAAAGCCAGCAACTCTTCTTGTGCAATCTGAGATTCCAGTGCTTCAAACTGCACCTGCTCACAGTTCTCAGCTCGGATGCTCAGCTTTTTCAGCTCCTCCTGGAGGGAGCCGACCTGCCAGTGGCACAGAGGGGTGATGTGATGAGAGACGCACGGGCTTAGCACAGGTGCCTAGTGGGAAGGCCTGGACCGTGCTCACCTCCTGTCGGCTTTGTTTCAGATGTGGCAGGAGCAGCTTCTTGTCTTGTCTGAGGGAAGCCAGCTCTTCTTTTTGTTGAATCTGAGATTGCAGTGCGTCACGCTGCATCTGCTCCCAGTTCTCAGCTTGGATGCTCAGCTTTTTCAGCTCCTCCTGGAGGTAGCCGACCTGCCAGTGGCACAGAGGGGTGATGTTATGAGAGACACGCAGGCTTAGTACAGGTGCCTAGTGGGAAGGCTGGGGCCGTGCTCACCGCCTGTTCGCACTGCTCATGCCCTGAGAGGAGCTGCTGCCTGTCCTGTTTGTGGAAAGCCAGCTTCGCCTTGCAAACAGTCAGCTCCTCTTTCATGATAGCCAGCGTTTGCTCGCTGTCCCGGTGCAACATCTCCCAGTGTTGAGCTTGGCTCCTCAGTTTTTGCAGCTCCTCCTGGAGGGAGCAGACCTGCCAGTGGCACAGAGGGGCGATGTGATGAGAGACACGCAGGCTTAGCACAAATGCCTAGAGGGTAGGCTTGGGCCGTGCTCACCTTCACCTGGCTCTTCTCCCGGATGTTTTCCCTGCGCTTTCTCCCCACTGAAGTTGAGGCCGTTGGTCGCGTTCCCTGGCAGCCACAGAGTGCGGGCACAGTGAAAGGGATGCGGACTCATTGGGCAGAGCGTTCCCCTGCAGGGCTCCGATTCCCGCGCAGCTTTCCCTGCCTCACAGGGCCGTTTGGGGCAGCCCGTGGGGCTCACACCACCTCTGGCGGGCCCCGTGTCACACAGGGCTCTCCCGCTGGGCATCAGCCCCGCGGCCGGGCAAGTCCCTCCCTGGGGAGAGCTAATGGAGCTCTGGGAGTCTGCTTGCCTTGCATCACCTCACGGACAAGGCCTTTGTGGTTGCCTGCTCCCCACCCTACCCTGCACTACGCTCCCTGCGCGATGCATTTCAGTCGCTCACCTTTCTCCGTCGTTGCCTTACTCTTCTGCAGAGGTAGACGCAACCATCGCGCAGCAGGATGAAAAAGACATACCACAGAACGATCTTGATGAGGATTGTGATTCCCACCACCAGGTTCAGCTCGACAGAGTCATGGGCCTCGTGAGAATGTAAAAACATGCCCATGATGATGAGAGCTAAGAGAGTCAGGTCGATCTCCATCCTGTTCTCTTGCCACGAATCTCAACACGCAAGCGACTGTCACCCAGAGCAGAGCTCCAGCAGTGAGCACCCGGATGGAGCGGCTGCCCCAAGCGTCTGTGCTGGGGGAAGCTGCCCGCGTGCCTTCAAGACTGATGTCACGCCCTGCCCTGTGATGTCACAATGCCTTTCCCCCACCCTGGCCGTGGGATTCCCAGTGTGCCCTGGTGGATGCCCTGCTGGACTGGTCAGATTCGATCTCGTCGAGGCTCAGAGAAGTCCTCTAGATGCCACTGTGATGCGGCACAAAGCCGACGTGGAGGCACACAGAAGGTTCTGGAACGCTCCTTGGATGCGAGTTTCACCAAAGGCTATTCCTAATAGTGGGAAACTCTGGACACTTCTCCAGCTTCTGCTCCGTGGAAGAGCTCTGCTCTTCTTTCTGTATCCGTGTGTGACCTGTGTGCTAGGGCTCGGGCTGCGCGGATGCCTCAGTTCCACGGAAAACCAGGTTGGAGCTGGGTGGGCTTTAAGGTTCCTTCCTTAAGGAGTCCACCAACTATAGTGTGCTCCCACACTCTCTCTCTTCTTATTTGATTCATTAGCTTCGTTTCCAATTACATGGTGTTCTACCGTATTCTTTGACATTCCGGTGTCTTATTTAGGAAGTGAGTTCTCCTCCTCCGATCGTGGTCGCTCTTTTGTTTTTAGGCCCATCTCCCTGCCCTCTCCCTTCTACCCTTTTCCCAGGACCGTTAGTCATAGAACCGGGCTGAACCGGCCCGTAACCCATTGACACACCGTGACACCAATCCGTGCACGGGGACAGTGCAGCGTGTCCCCAGATCACACTGACACCGATCTGCGCTTAGGAACGCTGCTGCGCGTCCCCAGCACTGTGACACTGAGCTCCGTCCCCTCCAAGCCCACCGTGCTGCCATCCCATCGCTCTACGGTCTCTGGGGTCACTCCCAAACCAACAGTGCTGCGATTCCGTGCTTTTATGAACCACGGGGACCCTTCCTACCCAACCACTCTGTGATTCCACGATCCTGTAGGTCCCCTCCAACCCTCTATCTGTGCCCCATTTCTGCCCCCACATCCATCTGCCCATTTTCCTGATCCTATATCTGCCTCCATACCTATCTGCCCCATATCTGTCTGCCCTCATGCCTGCCACACACTTGACCCCATACGTGACCCCATTACTGCCCCATATCTATCTGGCCGAGAAATGCCCCCACATCCATCAGCCCCCTATCTCTGTGCCCCCCTGTCACCCATTGGTGTCCCCGGAGCCGTCTGTCCGGAGGTGTTGATCTGTCGTGATGACACAGCACCTTCCGCAATGATCGCGATGACGCCGCGTCTGTTTAATGGCGGTGCATTTAGAATCATAGAACCACAGCGAGGCCTGGGTTGAAAAGGACAACAATGATCATCGAGTTTCAACCCCCCCGCCATGTGCAGGGCTGCCAACCTCTAGAGCGACCTGCCCAGAGCACATCCAGCCTGGCCTTGAATGCCTCCAGGGATGGGGCATCCACCACCTCCCTGGGGGACCTGTTCCACTGCATCACTGCCCTCTTTGTGAAAAACTTCCTCCTCGTCTCTAACCTAAACCTCCCCTGCCGCACTATTCCCTCTTGTCCTACCAGACAAGTTCCTGAGATCAGCGGACTACCTACGGACCTCACTGGATCCACGGTGATGATGCTCTCTCTCTGAGGGGGGAGGGTGAGGGGGAGACGGGGAAGGGTACGCAGATGACAGATGGGTCAATAGAAGAAAAAAAACAACGGCAACGATTTGAGGAGGAACAGTGTCTTTCCTAAATCTAACAAAATCGAACAATTGGGAGAGAGAAAGTTTCCAAACCAAATCTGAGAGCTTACCTTAGTAAAAATGCAAGGTAAGCACAACTGTTGTCTTGTCCGGAGTTTCACCCCTTTGCTGCTCCCCAACACAGCATTAACTCCTTAACTGCCTGCATGATGTTCTGATGTGAAATATCTGCATCAAAACCACAAAACCACAACAGTTTGTCAAGGACCATTGAACTTAAGAATATAGGATGCTCTTCAAGCAGTGAATGTGAGCCACGTTCTGTGCAGTGTTAGGAAGGGAGTAGGAAGAATAGGGGAATTGATTCTTCCCCTCCCTTTGGAACCTGTGAGATTACAGCTGGAGTAGTGCATCCTTTGCGTTTCCCAACAGAAGGAGGATGCTGACACCCTGGAATAAGTTCAGAGAATGGACATTAGGATGGCAAGAAGGCTGGAGCATGCTGTAAAAGAAGAGGCTGAAGGAACTAACTTTATTCAACTTGGAGCAGAGACCTCTTGATACTTTAGCACTGGATGCAGATTAAAGCCATATTAGATAAACTGGGAGGTGAAGCTGGATGGCTTTTTTATAAAACTTTCTAAAAATAAGATGTTCCAAGAAAAGTGTTCATTTTCCAAGCTCCAACCACCCCTTGCAGAGCTTGTCTGCAGCACTGATATCTTTTTATCTTACAGTAATATGATCAACATGGGGCATTCAGGAAAAGCTCCTCAAAAGAGAAGGAAGAGTTTCAGGATCAACAAGAAGAAAGTATTGCTACTAGTCCTGGAGTCAAACTCCAAATATGTTGTTTGGCACCTAATACCAATTTAAAGCAAGCATTTAAGCTCCGTGCACAGCTAGAAGCAATGAATCATACTTTTTTTCCATGACATCTCTCCTATTGGAGCTGTCTCATCCACCTATATCTACCTTCCAAACAAAGCCTCAGCTCCACAGACAGGATATTAAGTGAGGAAGAGTCATAGCAGCAACACACTTTTTTGTGTTTTTTTTTTTTTTTAATTGAATTTCCTGAACAGGCTAAAGATGCCTGCAAATAAAACACGGGCCTCCCCAAATCATCTCTCAGAGTTTAATGAAGTATGCATACAGCTAACCTTGCATACTGTTGTGAAGATGACAACACCCAGTGTGTTATGGTGGCAACAAACAAATATTACACAATCTTGTACTCATGATTATCCTTATACAGTCATTGAGGTACCACTGTTAGGACAAGCATGGGAGCGACTGTACTTGGTCTGTGGAATCCCGCTAGCCTTAAGATTGCACAAAGGCAGTAAAGCTATTCCAGTACATCGGTATTTGCAGTGCTAGACTCAGACTTTCAATGCTTTTTCTGATGAGCAATCTTGCAAAATGATGTTTCAGCACCAGGGTCATGCTCACAAATGTGTCAAAAAAAAGACCTCTATTACAATGCCGATTCGGGCTTCTTTAGGAGATGGGGAAGACAGAAGAAACAAAATAACTTACAGTCTCTGTCTGTGCAAATAAGACTCTATCGGTCTAACACCGTCAATTAAGCCAACATAACTAAACTGACAAGTCTATGAAAACAAAACTATTGTTGACATCTTGATGTTGAATGAAGCGTAAGCAACATCGCTCAGTTATATGAAGTGTTTAAACATTCTGAAGCAGCCAATTTAGTTTCTAGATATCACAGAGTAAATCAATATTCCAGGCATTTAGAAACAAAATCCCTCTAATTTCCAGTAATTTCTTGGAAGCAGATTTTTATTATTTATTTATTTATTTATTTCCTGCAAGGGAACTATTTCATTTCTTGATATTAATTCTAACCCTTCCGCTTTTTAGCCAGGTGAGAAATTCCCCTTTAGCCTTTTTTAGTACAAATAGTGTGAGAAATTATTTGACTAAATGATTGGTAAATGTGAAATCCTGAATTCCAGATCTTTTATAGAGACATTGCTATTAGTACTTCAGAATTAAAAAGAAAAAAATATCTGCTCAGGAGAGAAATAACATTAAATGTATTTCATTTTGTAAGGTATTCTAAGCTGTCATCAGAGCCAATTTCTGGATTAAAGCCTTAAGGATTCAGTCTGTTTTTGTGAGCCCAAAATGGCCAATAATTCTGCAAACAAGAGGCTGAGATACATGCAGTACCTGATACCCAGGCTGCATGGGCCAGTAAAACACTGTGTGTGTTTTCCTGAAAAAATGTACAAGGAAGTTTAAACAGAAAGATTTCCAATGCCTCCTGAGAACTTTTGCACAGATTTTTCCTTCAGCAGACAATTTTTCCTTCTGCAGTGTTCCTGCCAAGAAGTACCCACTTTCCAAGTGAACACTGTAAGGATCAGACTGCTTTCCACTCTAGTGGACTTTCTTGGCAGATATTTCTACATGGTCTGAAACTGAGCTGCTTTCTTTCCACTCTCCTTGACATCTACTTTGGGCAATTCTGACCTAAGCTTCATTCCTCTGCCTGTATTATTAGAGAGCTATCGGTGCTACTGAAAACCCATTGAAGGGTGTTGCACTGTGAAAAAAAAAAGTTCAAACCCCACACCTAAGTTAGGAGGTACCCTTACGTTTCGAAAATGCACAATAATCTTCACGGGTCCCAAAATCACTTAATAGGTTCCCGAGAGGCACACACATAAACAGTTCCAAAGACACAGTTAAGTTTCAATATGTGGAGTGATCTTCCTGGAGAGGTGCTCATGTTAGAATTACCAAATTATTGGTAATTGCAACTCCAGGAGGTGCACACAGGAAAATGATCAACTTTACTTAAAGTTCCCACAAACACAACTAAGTTTCAATATGCGGAGTGATTCTTCCTGGAGAGGTACACACGTCTAAATGACCAAATTATCACCGTTATCACTCCTCACAACTCCAGGAGGTACACACAAGGAAAGAGATTCAAATTTCACAAAGTTAAGGTTCAATATGTGGAGTGATCTTTCTGGAGAGGCACTCACATCTAAATTATCAAAAGTAAATATCACACCGGACAACTCCAGAAGGTACACACATCAGCTATACCTGGAAGGGCAACACTCTCACTGTCGGGTATCCTGCCGACTACGCCATTAAAAATGTCACGCTCCAATACAAAGGAGGGAGACGAGGTTCTTTGATTATGTGTATACCCGATGGCGAGACTAAGACACAACGGGTCAAATGT
>JALIRH010000146.1:365000-367500 GCA_023055505.1 Callipepla californica brunnescens
AAACTTATCCGTAACCCTAACCCTAACGCTAAAGCCAAGCCCTAACCCTAACCCTAACCCTAACCCTAACACCCTAACCCTAACCCTAACCCTAACCCTACCCTAACCCTAACACTAACCTTAACCCTAACCCTAACACTAACCCTAACAATAACCCAAAACCTACACTAACCCTAACCCTAACCCAAACCCTAACTCTAACCCTATCCGTAACCCTAACCCTAACGCTAAAGCCAAGCCCTAACCCTAACCCTAACCCTACCCCTAACACCCTAACCCTAACCCTAACCCTAAACCTAACCCTGATGGTACCCAAACCCTACCCCTAAACCTGCCCCTAACCATAACCCTAACCCTAACACATACCCTAACCCTAACCCTAACCCTTATCCTAACCCTAACGATAAACCTAACCCCAAACTTTAACTCTAAACCTAAACCAAACCCTAACCCTAACCCTAACCCTAACCCTAACCCCAACCCTAACCCTAACCCTAACCCTTACCCTAACCCTACCCTAACAGTAACCCTAACCCTAACCCTACCCTTACCCTAACCCTACCCTAACCCTAACCCTAACAATACCTTAACCCTAACCCTAACCCTAACCCCAACCCTAAACCTAACCCTAACACTAACCCTAACCCTAACCCTACCCTAACCCTAACCCTAATCCTAACCCTAACCATAACCCTAACCCTAACCCTAACCCTAACCTTAACCCTAACCCTATCCCTAACCCTACCCTAACCCTAACCCTACCCTAACCCTAACCCTAACCCTTACACTAACCCTACCCTAACCCTAACCCTAACCGTTACCCTAAGCCTAACCCTAACCGTGACCCTAACCCTACCCCTAGCCCTAACTTTAACCCGACCCTAACCCTAACCCTAATCCTAACCCTACCCCTAACCCTACCCTAACCCTAACCCAAAACCTAACCCTAACCCTAACCCTAACCCTAACCATAACCCTAACCCTAACCCTAACCCAACCCTAACCCTAAACCTAACCCTAACCCTAACCCTAACCCTACCCTAACCCTAACCCTAACCCTCACCCTAACCCTTACCCTAACCCTAATCCTAACCCTAACCCTAACCTAACCGAACCCTAACCCTAACCCTAACCCTAGCCTAACCCTAACCCTAACCCTAATCCTAACCCTAACCCTACCCTAACCGAACCCTAACCCTAACCCTAACTCTAACCCTACCCTACCCCTAACTCTACCCTAACCCTAACCCTAACCCTAACCCTAACCCTAACCCTAACCAAACCCTACAGTAACCCTAAACCTAACCCTAACCCTAACCTTACCCTAACCCTAACACTAACCCTAACCCTAACCCTAGCCCTGCCCTAACCCTAACACTAACCCTAACCCTAACCCTAACCCTAACCTTACCTTAACCCTTACCCTAACACTACATAACCCTAACCCTAACCCTACCCTAACTCAAACCCTTACCCTAACCCTAAATCTAACCCTTACCCTAACCCTATCCCTAACCCTAATCCTAACCCAAACCCTAACCCCAACCCTAAACCTAACCCTAACTTAACCCTAACCCTGACCATAACCCTAACCCTAAACCTACCCTAACCCTAACCCTAACCCAAAACCTTACCCTACCCTAACCCTAACCCTAACCCTAACCCTAACCCTAACCGTAACCCTAACCATAACCCTAACCGTAACCCTAACCCTAACCCTAACCCTAACCCTAACCCTAACCTAACCCTAACCCTAACCCTAACCCTAAACCTAAACCTATCCTAACCCAAACCCTAACCCTAACCCTAACACTAACCCTAACCCGAACCCTAACCCTAACCCTAAACCTAACCCTAACCCTAACCCTAACCCTACCCTAATTCTAACCCTAACCCTAAACCTAACCCTAACCCTAACCCTAACCCTAACCCTAACCCTAACCCTAACCCTAACCGTACCCTAACCCTAAACCTAACCCTAACCCTAACCCTAACCCTTACTGTAAGTCTAACCCTAACCCTAACCATAACTCTAAGCCTAACCCTAACCCTACCCTAAACCTAACCCTAACCCTAACCCTCACCCTACCCTAACACTAACCCTTAAACAAACCCTAACCCTAACCTTAACCCTAACCCTAACCCTAACGCTAACCCTAACACTAACCCTAACACTAACACTAAACTTAACCCTAAACCTAACCCTAACCCTAACCCTCACCCTACCCTAACCCTAACCCTTAAACAAACCCTAACCCAAACTTTAACCCGACCCTAACCCTAACCCTAATCCTAACCCTACCCCTAACCCTACCCTAACCCTAACCCAAAACCTAACCCTAACCCTAACCCTAACCCTAACCATAACCCTAACCCTAACCCTAACCCAACCCTAACCCTAAACCTAACCCTAACCCTAACCCTAACCCTACCCTAACCCTAACCCTAACCCTCACCCTAATCCTTACCCTAACCCTAATCCTAACCCTAACCCTAACCC
>JALIRH010000146.1:375000-377500 GCA_023055505.1 Callipepla californica brunnescens
AACACTAACCCTAACCCTAACCCTACCCTAACCCTAACCCTAACCCTAACCCTCCAATAAACCTAACCCCAACCCTAACACTAACCCTAACCCAAACCCTAACCCTAACCCTAGTCGGGGTACGCTAAACCTAACCCTAACCCTAACCCTAACCCTAAACCTAATCGCTAACCCTAACCCTAACTTTAATCCTAACCCTAACCCTAACCCTACCCTAACCCTAACCCTAACCCTAATCCTAACACTAATCGCTAACCTTAACCCTAACCCTACCCCTAACCCTAACCCTACCCTCACCCTAACCCTAACCCTACCCTAATCCCTAACCCTAAACCTAACCCTAACCCTAACCCTAACCCTCTTAATCCTGACCCTAACCCTAACACTAAAACTAACCCTAACCCTAACCCTAACCCTAAACCTTAACCCTTGCCCTCACCCTAAACCTAACCTTACCCTAACCCTAACCCAAACCCTAAACCTAACCCTAACCCTAACCCTATCCCTGATGGTACCCTAACCCTAACCCTAACATCCTAACCCTAACCCTAACCCTAACCCTAACCCTAACCCTAACCCTAACACTAACATTAACCCTAACCCTAACACTAACCCTAACAATAACGCAAAACCTACCCTAACCCTAACCCTAACCCTAACCCTAAACTTATCCGTAACCCTAACCCTAACGCTAAAGCCAAGCCCTAACCCTAACCCTAAATCTAACCCTAACACCCTAACCCTAACCCTAACCCTAACCCTACCCTAACCCTAACACTAACCTTAACCCTAACCCTAACACTAACCCTAACAATAACCCAAAACCTACACTAACCCTAACCCTAACCCAAACCCTAACTCTAACCCTATCCGTAACCCTAACCCTAACGCTAAAGCCAAGCCCTAACCCTAACCCTAACCCTAACCCTACCCCTAACACCCTAACCCTAACCCTAACCCTAAACCTAACCCTGATGGTACCCAAACCCTACCCCTAAACCTGCCCCTAACCATAACCCTAACCCTAACACATACCCTAACCCTAACCCTAACCCTTATCCTAACCCTAACGATAAACCTAACCCCAAACTTTAACTCTAAACCTAAACCAAACCCTAACCCTAACCCTAACCCTAACCCTAACCCTAACCCTAACCCTAACCCCAACCCTAACCCTAACCCTAACCCTTACCCTAACCCTACCCTAACAGTAACCCTAACCCTAACCCTACCCTTACCCTAACCCTACCCTAACCCTAACCCTAACAATACCTTAACCCTAACCCTAACCCTAACCCCAACCCTAAACCTAACCCTAACACTAACCCTAACCCTAACCCTACCCTAACCCTAACCCTAATCCTAACCCTAACCATAACCCTAACCCTAACCCTAACCCTCACCTTAACCCTAACCCTATCCCTAACCCTACCCTAACCCTAACCCTACCCTAACCCTAACCCTAACCCTTACACTAACCCTACCCTAACCCTAACCCTAACCGTTACCCTAAGCCTAACCCTAACCGTGACCCTAACCCTAACCCTAACCCAAACTTTAACCCGACCCTAACCCTAACCCTAATCCTAACCCTACCCCTAACCCTACCCTAACCCTAACCCAAAACCTAACCCTAACCCTAACCCTAACCCTAACCATAACCCTAACCCTAACCCTAACCCAACCCTAACCCTAAACCTAACCCTAACCCTAACCCTAACCCTACCCTAACCCTAACCCTAACCCTCACCCTAACCCTTACCCTAACCCTAATCCTAACCCTAACCCTAACCCTAACCGAACCCTAACCCTAACCCTAACCCTAGCCTAACCCTAACCCTAACCCTAATCCTAACCCTAACCCTACCCTAACCGAACCCTAACCCTAACCCTAACTCTAACCCTACCCTACCCCTAACTCTACCCTAACCCTAACCCTAACCCTAACCCTAACCCTAACCCTAACCCTAACCCTAACCCAACCCTACCGTAACCCTAAACCTAACCCTAACCCTAACCTTACCCTAACCCTAACACTAACCCTAACCCTAACCCTAGCCCTGCCCTAACCCTAACACTAACCCTAACCCTAACCCTAACCCTAACCCTACCTTAACCCTTACCCTAACACTACCCTAACCCTAACCCTAACCCTACCCTAACTCAAACCCTTACCCTAACCCTAAATCTAACCCTTACCCTAACCCTATCCCTAACCCTAATCCTAACCCAAACCCTAACCATAACCCAAAACATAACCCTAACTTAACCCTAACCCTAACCATAACCCTAACCCTAAACCTACCCTAACCCTAACCCTAACCCTAACCCAAAACCTTACCCTACCCTAACCCTAACCCTAACCCTAACCCTAACCCTAACCGTAACCCTAACCCTAACCCTAACCGTAACCCTAACCCTAACCCTAACCCTAACCCTAACCCTAACCTAACCCTAACCTTAACCCTAACCCTAACCCTAAACCTATCCTAACCCTAAC
>JALIRH010000146.1:382500-385000 GCA_023055505.1 Callipepla californica brunnescens
ACTTGGGAGACTACAGGGAACTTGCCAAGATTTGCAGGCAGGAAGTTAGAAATGCAAAAGCCCAGCTTGAACTTAGACTGGCTACTGCAGTAAAGGAGAACAAAAAATCCTTTTATAAATATATTAACAGTAAAAGAAGAACTAAGGAGAATTTCCCTCCTTTACTTGATGCGGCAGGGAATGTAACCACAGAGGATAAGGAAAAGGCTGAGGTTCTCAATGCCTTCTTCACGTCTGTCTTTAACAGACAGACCAGTCAGGATACTCCTCGCCCTGACCTGGAAGTCTGGGACGAAGCGCATCATACACCCCCTGTGATCCCAGCAGAGACAGTCAGAGACCTGCTCCTCCATCTGAACTGCCACAAGTCCATGGGGCCAGATGGGATCCACCCAAGGGTGCTGAGGGAGCTGGCAGAGGTGATTGCCAAGCCGCTTTCTGCCATCTATCAGCATTCCTGGTCATCTGGAGAGGTCCCGCAAGATTGGAGGCTTGCCGATGTGACTCCCATCTACAAGAAAGGCCGTAAGGAAGATCCGGGGAACTACAGGCCTGTCAGCCTGACCTCGGTATCAGGGAAAGTTATGGAGCAATTGATCTTGAGGGAGATCACACGGCACGTGCATGGCAATCAGGGGATCAGACCCAGCCAGCACGGGTTCACAAAGGGCAGGTCGTGCTTGTCCAACCTCATCTCCTTCTAAGACTGGGTGACCAGACTGGTAGATGAGGGAAAGGCTGTTGATGTAGTCTACCTGGACTTCAGCAAAGCCTTTGACACGGTCTCCCACAGTATTCTCCTGCAGAAGATGGCAGCCCATGGTGTGGACAGGTTCACTCTTCTCTGGGTTGAGAATTGGCTAGAGGGCCGTGCCCAGCGGGTAGTGGTTAATGGAGTCAAGTCCAGCTGGCGTCCTGTCACGAGTGGTGTCCCCCAAGGGTCGGTATTGGGGCCCGTCTTGTTTAATATCTTTATTGATGACCTGGATGAGGGGATTGAGTGTACCCTCAGTAAGTTTGCGGATGACACCAAGATGGGAGGATGTGTTGATCTGCCTGAGGGTAGGGAGGCCCTTCAGCGGGATCTGGATAGGCTAGACAGTTGGGCTGAGGTCAATGGGATGAGGTTCAATAAGGCCAAGTGCCGGGTCCTGCACTTTGGCCACAATAACCCCATGCAATGCTATAGGCTTGGGGCAGAATGGCTTGAGGAGTGTATAGAGGAAAAGGACCTGGGGGTGTTGGTTGATGCTCGGCTCAGCATGAGCCGGCAGTGTGCCCAGGTGGCCAAGAAGGCCAATGGCATCCTGGCCTGTATTAGGAATAGTGTGGCCAGCAGGAGCAGGGAGGTGATCATCCCCCTGTACTCAGCTCTGGTGCGACCGCACCTCGAGTACTGTGTTCAGTTTTGGGCCCCTCACTACAAGAGAGACATCGAGGCCCTGGAGCGTGTTCAGAGAAGGGCAACAAAACTGGTGAGGGGTCTGGAGCACAGGTCTTACGAGGAGCGGCTGAAGGAGCTGGGATTGTTTAGTTTGGGGAAAAGGAGGCTCAGAGGAGACCTCATTGCACTCTACCAATTCCTGAAGGGAGGCTGTGGTAAGGAGGGGGTCGGCCTCTTCTCCCAGGTAACTAATGAAAGGACAAGAGGGAATGGCCACAAGTTGTGCCGGGGAAGATTTAGATTAGACTTGAGGAAAAATTTTTTCTCTGAGAGAGTGGTCCGGCACTGGAATGGCCTGCCTAGGGAGGTGGTTGAGGCACCATCCCTAGCGCTGTTCAAGAAGCGTTTAGATGAGGTGCTGAGGGATTTGATTTAGTAGCTTGGTGGGTAGGGATGGTGGTGTGAGGAAGGTTGGACTAGATGATCTTGTAGGTCCTTTCCAACCTAATGTATCTATGAATCTATGAATCTATGAACTAACCATAACCCTAATCGCTAACCCTAACCTTAACACTAACCCTAACCCTACCCTAACCCTACCCTCACCCTAACCCTAACCCTACCCTAATCCCTATCTCTAACCCTAACCCCAAACCTAACTCTAACCGTCTTAATCCTAACTCTAACATTAACCCTAAACCTAACCCTACCCCTAGACCTAACCCTATCCCTAACGCTTACCCTACCCCTAACCCTAACCCTATCCCTAACCCTAACACTAAACCTAACCCTAAACCTAACCCTAACACCCTAACCCTAACTCTAAACCTTACCCTAACCCTAAACCTAACTCTAACACTAAACCTTAACCCTAACCCTAACCCTAAACCTAACACTACCCTAACCCTAACCCAAACTCTAAACATAACCCTAACCCTAACCCTATCCCTGATGGTAGCCTAACCCTAACCCAAACCCTATACCTAACCCTAACCCTAACCCTATCCCTGATGGTAGCCTAAACCTAACCCTAACCCTAACCCTAACCCTACCCCTAACCCTAACCCTAACCCTAACACTAACCCTAACCCTAACCCTAACCCTACCCTAACCCTA